>CM035801.1:19395204-19995204 GCA_020466265.1 Siphamia tubifer | reverse complement strand
GTTCCTTTTGCTAGTATCTCCACCAAGGTAGATTAGCTCCTTCATCGACATTTCCTGACAATTTCATCCAACCCCCCCACACCTGATCAACACCAAAATGTAATCATTTATTCAATTTGCCAGAATCAACATTTCCTGAAATTCTCATCTAAATCCGTCCATATGCTTCTTAAATGTTTTTTTTTTACTCATTTATTTTCCACTTATGGGCAAGGAAACCAAATATGGTAACTTCATTGACCTTGATTTTCTTGTTATATCCTCCAATAACACACAAAGGCTTAAATTTAGCATTTCAGACAAATTACTGTATATGACTGAAGTATAAAGGGTTAAAATATATACTATAGAATATAAGCTTATTTCTAGTTGGGCTGGTTTTTACAGTGTATGAACGAAGCCTGTTAATTTTGCCATGTGTAAAACCCAAAAGTCTGTCCTATCTTGCTTTTGTACATTTTAATTTGTTAGTCATTATATAGTGCTATATATAGGCCTTTAATCCTTCTTATCATCTGCTAATAGGTGTTGATTACAGTCTTGTATTTTCATGTATTATATCCCTGTAGAGATGCACTAGGCTATTTTATTTTTTTCAATTACTTAAAGATGAGTTGAAATAAGCATGGACTGAGATCTAAGAAAACTTATTATGAAAGACAAAGTAATGAATAGGTACAATTATGCTGTAAATATGTGAGTCACATCTTGTATTTTGGCCTTTTGACATTTAATAAGACTCTCTGTAATCATAATAATACTTAATGTAATTTATAAAAAAATTGCCTTTCATCCAACTGAAGATGGCAAACAGCACAGACAAAAGACATGAAGCATAGTATATAAAACAGTACAAAGTACTAATAAAATCAATGGTACAAAAAAGCATAGTTTAGGGGGTGTGAAGGCTGAAAAGATGTGTTAAATGTCCTGAAGTTTCAGCATTTTACATATTGAAAAAGAGAGAGAAATTAATATAGAAGCCTCTTCCCCCCAGGTTTCCACCCTGAGAGAGGGATGGATAGCTGCCCAGTATTTTATTTTATTGAAACTCTTCTTTATTCATCATTACGATATGAATAGTAAAACTTAGTTGCCTGGAAAACATATGCCTGCTGCATGAAGATAAGAAAAAGAGCAATTCTGCCTCAGAGTGATTTAACAGCAGTACTAGACTCCAGGTTTAAACATGAGAATATTACAACCGTTACACTGGCTTCACAAAAACGAATTACAGTAATTATTTTGTTATCTATCTGTAAAACTGTGCAATAGAGTGGATGGAGTATCTCTTCTTCATGGCTTTCTATCAGTGTCCTGTTGTCATTTATGTGAAAAACTTCACTTGGTGGCCTTGGTATAATTAAGATAAAAAGAATTGACTAGCTTTTATCAAACAGCATTGATTCAGGTGCACCTCTACGCTACTTTTTCGGCCCACTTTCCACCATTTTGTGGATATATTTGTCTGGGTGAAAAGTGGGCCAGAACCTTCCCATGAGCCTCCGCATGTAGACAGGAATTAGATTTATTACCCAGAATGCCCCACAGGGGAACATTGTCCCCTGCCCTGTCTAGGTGGAATCGATGAAACATTGAGGAGAGAAGAGAAGAGTGGAAAAGAGCAGGATGAAGAAGAAAACTAACAGCTATTTTGGATTTTAGTGCACCCAGGACAGACAGAGTGCATCTTTAAAAAGGAAGGAAAATGCAGAGAGTCGAGCATGATGACACAAGGTCCACAAGTTCTTCTACAGTCATGGCTATACATACTTATATGAAATACAGGTACAGGCACCAAATCATTTTTGTCAGCCTTTATGACCTTTTATCCTCAAACATAAAGAAATGCCCACTCACTCCACCTCATAAACTCCTGATGACATCCTGAGTAGTGAGTGTCACAGCAGTAAAATGGATTCTCAGTCTATCGCTGCCTTCATATCTGCAATACATCAAAGTTTTTTTCTGACTATAAATCCTGATACTTGGACCGCGCTGCTTTAGTTTAATGTTGATCCAGGTATTTCTCAGCAATTGATCACCTATCACCAGACGACACGTTCAGCAGCAGCCAGAGTGTAAGTGACGGATGGTAAAATCTAGAAACCTATTTCTAGTCGCTGGGTAAATAGATGAGCTAATGCATCTTGTAGGAGATTCATAGTTCATATTTCTTAAAAATAAATAAAGTCTATGACTTCAATAAGATTAAATGTCAAATATTTCAGGGAGAATATGACCTTGTCTGTTAAATATGACAAAGTATTGTCCAAATGAAATAGGCTCGCTAAGGTTTTTTATTCCATACGCTTGAGGTGCTGGAAGTCTTTTTAATTCAAACAAAATATGCAGTATATACAGTGCTTTTTCTTTGTTAGTTGATTTGGGTTCTTTATTTTAATTATGTGAAATGCCAAAGAGAATACTTCTAATTTTTTCTCATCATTTTCTCAGAGGATTGAAAGTGTACTTACATGTAAAAGCTCCTGGTGCTTGGAAAATGATGCAAAAACGTAGTGAAGACTCACCCATGACCATCCCATCAGATACAGAGTCCTGCTTGTTATCCTTGAAATATCAAAATACTCTCTATTCTATTCTATTCTATTCTATTCTATTCTGTAATATGTGGCAGAAACAGCATCTATTATCCCTCATGTACCTGTAATTATCTCTGATGACTGTAGTGTTTTCCATTTCCTGTTTACCAGTAGCCATATTATAACTGCTGAAACTCTTCATTAGGAGGTAATAATTTGTCTGTTTGTTAGCAAAATAACTCAAAAAGTTATGGAAGGATTTTGATGACATTTTCAGGAAATGTTGAACCTGGCAACATGAATAAATTATTGCATTTTGGTGGTGATCAGGAGTGGGGAAATGTTGATGAGGGGGCTAATCTACCTTGGTAGGAGTTATTGTTAAATGTCACCTCATCAACTTGAAGTAATTGAACTCTGTGAACGAAGTAAATATATGCTTAAGTTTTTGTTTTGTTTTGTTTTTAATTAACCTTTATTTAACCAGGAAAAAACCCAGTGAGATTAAAAACCTCTGTTCCAAGGAAGTCCAGGACAAGATAGGCTGTCAAAAATACAACACACAGATACAAGATTTCATAATTAAGACATTAAGACAGTATATAACAGGCACCTTTAAAAATGAACAGTTGGTTAAAAAAAAACATTACAATCAGATTAAGAAAAATAAGTACTAGTAAAACATTCAATTGTGCAATAATTTCTTGGGTTTGAACCCAGGACTGACCTGTGTGGGTGTTCTTCACATGTTCTATCCTGGGGTCCATTTCATAAAGCAGGTTAATGAAAACTCTTAACCCTCAAAATAAGGGGTTTTCAAGGTTAAGAGACTTTTAATTGAACCTGCTTTGTGAAATGGATCCTAAGTGATTCTGCATTCCATGAATTTCTGCACAATCCAAATACATTGATGGACAGATGGACGGATGGACGGATGGACGGATGGACGGATGGACGGATGGACGGATGGATGGATGGATGGATGGATGGATGGATGGATGGATGGATGGATGGATGGATGGTCTGTTTGTTTCTCTGTTAACCATTTACACTTTTAGACAAATAATTCAGACTTTTCCTGATGATGTCATTTTTGTTCCTTGTGTGTCAAAGATCAATATCTTTTTTTTTGTTACCATGGACTGAATTTCTTCAAAAACGTAGTTCTCCTACCTATTCCTATTCCTATTCCTATTCCTATTCCTATTCCTATTCCTATTCCTATTCCTATTCCTATTCCTATTCCTATTCCTATTCCTAGGGATTCCCCTGGAGGAGCTGGTGGAAGTGGCAGGGGAGAGGGAAGCTGATTGCTGATGCCCCCACCACCCGGAAAAGCAGAAGACAATGATTACAAGTATGTGTATTTCTATTTGGACTCTAATATGGTGCCCTCGCTGATTCAAAATGGCAAAGGTCCAACCAGATGGTTCTCAAACAGCTCTTTTGCTACAGACAGATGTTCACACTGAACTGAATTTGGTTTTCAGTTGCCAAAGAAACAGGAAGAAAAAGAAAAAACGATGGTGCAAAGACATCTAGCAATATGACCATGTTGACGTATACAACATATTAGACAAGATAAAGGTTTGAAGAGATGTTTTGTTGCTGTACAACTTTTTTCTTCTGCAATCCATCTGAGTTTACAAAGATTAACCCGAGCCTGATAAATTGAACGTATCACAACACAGTCCAAACTCTTTTTCAGTCTTCATGACGTTACGACTACAGAAAATACAAACACCTGACTGCCAAAATATATGATAAACCCACTGGGATTTGAAGTTTTTTCTTGCCAAGAAGGAGGGTCTAAGGACAGGGGATGCTTGAGACTGTTCATATATCTCTGTAATTAATTGTGTTTCTGTAAAGCCCTGTGAGACGACTTTGTTGTGATTTGGAGCTTTATAAATAAGCCTCAATTCTCAATGGATATAAATTCTGATTGATTCATTCGATAGATCTAAGCATTTGGAACAAAACTTATCACTTTGTTTGTCAAAATTTGCCCTTGTAAACAATTTGTTTATTTTTCCAGTCTGTCACTAAAATCACTTCTCCTCCCTCAATTCTCATCTGATTTCAGTTTTTATGATCTATTGAATGACTGCCTTTTGTTGATAGTGAGACATCACAGCTGTGAGGTGCGGATGAGCACAGGACCATTGGCACTATCTTTTTTAGTGAGCAACTGGAAAAATAAACAAATACGCAAACAAATTATTTACAAAGGCAAATATCGACAAACAAAATGATAAAGTTTGTGCCCAGTGCTTAGATCTAATGAATCAATCAGATTGAAATCTGTTGAGAATTGAGGGAGGAGAAGTGATTTTAGTGAATTGTGGACGACGACTAACGATGACGACTAACAACGACGACTAACGACGACGACAACGGATGGACAGAGCGTGATGGCAATAGCTCATCGCGACTTTGTCCAGATGAGCTAAAATAATGAAAGTCAAAGAGATTTACTTTTAGAGACATACTGCAGCCAAGTTTACATGAAATTTTACATAAACATTTTTTTCAAAATCTACCTGTACAAGGCTAAAAAAATAAGTTATTTTTTTTTTTAAATGAATGAAGAAAAAGGGAGTTGCAGTGGTCACCAGCATTAGTCAGTCCACACAACCCATCACATTGTTTTTGTAACTTGAAAGTTTTGTATATACCACCAAATTACATATATATATATCCTGTGTTATTTTTTTGAGTTTGTTAAGACTGAGTAAAAAAAATGTAAGGTTAAGGTTTAGTACAAACAGTAGAAATCATTACGTTTCAACCTTTATTTTATTTTTTTGCATCACTTATTTACAAATTTGACCTGAGTCTGTTTTGGACAATTGTCTTCCAGAATGCCAAATAAAATCTTCACTGAATTTGCACATATTTTTATAATCATGCAAGGAATAGCATGTTATGGCAGCGAATTTAAATGCTTTGGTGAAGCCTTCCTTTCTCTGAGCACTTTCTAGTTGTATTTCAATGACAAATGACATATCTGACACTTCAAATGAATCCATCAACTGAAATATATATTTGGCAAGTTAAAAAAAAAAAATCAAAGCATATTTTTCTTAAAATCTTTTAACAAACATGATGTCAGCATACAATAATACCCTGACGTGTTGACAGTGATCACCACAGAGAGGTTGCTTGTCTCAATGTGACTCAGCTTTTGTTGACAAAACTCATTGACAGCTTCTCAAAAAAAGCACAAGCAGCTCTTGGCTCTGCTGTTTGTTCTTGCAATCTCTGATAGTCTCATTCAACAGCCACTCAACGTCCTGACGACCTAGCGTAAAAAAGCCACAGTAACAGATGGTTCCCGCATGTTTGTGTACATACAGCACATATGTAGGTCAGGTACACCACAGTCGCCGGTTGCCATGGGAACTGGGTATCAAACAAGACTGCAATCTCTCGGAGAAATCGACTTGCGGCCAAGCTTTAGCTCTCGCACCTCTCATCCCCTCTCAGCAGTTAACCCTTTCTGATTATCCCTGAGATTATGTAGAAATACTCACTAGAGAAAGTTAACATCGTGCAAACAAGCTCTAACTAAGCCAGCTCGATTGGTGGTGAGAGGAGAGATGAAGATTCACTTTAGATCAATAATCCAACTCACATCTGGTTGGAAACAAGCACACTGGTGGTGTCTTTGCTGCCATTAACCTAAATTTACTGTTAAAAATGGAAAATAATCCCACTTTCTGACCTGAAATATCATCTCTACCTCACACTTAGTGCCTGTCTGGGATCTGTTCACAAGTCCCGGTACATGACCTTGGGGATTGACAGCGAACACAAAGGGATTTTCTCTGCCCTTCCCTGCCTGTGTTCCTCCATCACACAACAAAAACACATTATATACACACACAGACAAACATGCACTGTGTATGGTAAGTGCACGTGATTGGATGCAGTGAGCTGGTGATGCATGTTGAATGCTGATGAGGTTCTTTGGGAGCTTTCTTAGGAAAAAAAAAAAAATGAAGAAGAAGAAGAAGGAGCAGTAGAAAGCTTCCTCTGTGCCTGCAAGACAGAGAGGAAGGAAGGGGAGCTGGAGAGAGAGTGAGAAAAAACAGACCTTCCCACATTATTCATTATTGTCAAACCCTGCCCTAACCTCCTCGTTAGACCGTACACGTGCATGCAATCACATACACACATACAGGTATCGACGTACATAGCACACACATGACTCTGTGTAATGCACTGCTGCCCTTTTCGTATCACATAATTCATTGTCATTACACCTCTGGAGAGTGTAGTGTACAAACACCCCAGTCAACATGGCCTCCATCTCCGCTGCATTGTTCCTTGCTTTCCTGCTGCGGATATACACAAACCTGCTTTGTCCTCGCAGCGTCCCAGTTTTTATGTCTGTCCAGACTAATGAGGTGAAAAATTAGCTTGAGGCACACCAGGGAAGCTTTTAGGGTCAGCAGCATGCAAAGCAATTTTCGGTGTGAGAAAGCTGCAGATAGGGCATTGCGAATTTGTACACAGGATGAACAAAAGATCATCCAAAATACTCTGAATGGTTGGATGTTACCAATCAATGGGGTTGCTGTCGGAGCTTGAGGCAACAGATGAGGCGAAATGTTTTTCGGTGAACAAAAGAAACAAAGATGTTATTGATTTATACAAAGGTAAGGCTGGCAGAATTCAACATTTCCCATTAACAAGATCCATACGTGATGAAAAGTAACAATAGATTCATGCTGTTAACACGTACTTTTTTGTGAGGGCTACAGGTGCCTTTATAAATCACATTTAACTAGTATTTTAGGATTGCTTGATTATTGTTGCTTATAACAATCTCCTGCCAAAACTATTTGATTGTGCTATGTACAAACATTAATATTAAGCACATTTGCTCTGCACATGTTTTTAAAATTTGTTTTACTTCCAAACACAATAAAATGTGACACCAAAGTTCATATGAAATATTGAGAAATGGTTTGCAAAAACATAAATTTAAATATCAGTTTATGTTTGAGTGTTTTCTCCAATTTGCATGGTACATTCAAACTACTAGTGGATGACAAATTCATGGAAATATTAAAAACTTTTTTAAGTGGATGCAACTCTCCCCCCCCTCCCCTTTTTTTTTAAAGATAGCCAGAGTTGCACCATTTGAAAAAACATGGTGCTATCTGAGATTATAGTCAACACAACTGAGTCTTATAAAAGATGCAACCTTACTCCAGATTCAACACAATTTAATGCTGCATGGGTTAAAACAAATGATAAAGGTAAATTATGACAAAGTCTTAATGATAAAAAAAAAAACATGTTTGTTGATAAATTGATGTGACTCCCAGTGGTTCTAATTAGAATAATTTATATATTAAATACATATAAATACTGAAAAGTAACTACACATCCAAAGCTTTTTTTTATTAATTTAAATGATTCCCCTGTCACCTCCTCCTAGTTTATTTTAACAAGTGAAGAAGATGCTTGTGTCTGTATTTGCCTTGATTTTTCTTTGATTGAAATCTTCTAATTTCAAAATGTATCACTGTGTAATACAACTGAGGTCTATGTTTTATTATATAAAAGATAATTCTCCACATTGGAATGAAATAGAATGTCATGAGCTACATATACCTGCTCCCTAAATGTACTAATAATTCATAGGAGTATATATATATATACAGTATATATATATATATATATATATATATATATATATATACTTATATACTTTTTAAAAGAACTGCTCTCTCTCTATCTCAGTTCATTCCAAGATGTGGTAATTGATTTTAAACAGGGTCAAGCAGATGCAGCTTTTAAGCAATGAGACACCAGGGGACTCAGGATGCTTCAGGACCTTTACTTGTCAGAATCAGACAAATCCTTGTCCTTCCAGGAGCTAGAGGATAAATTCCACCTTGAAAAACTAAATAAATAATAAAAATCACGTACTATCTAGAACTCAGACACTGTGAACACTAGTCAGAATAACACTCAACAAACCCGCTCATTGACCTCTGGAAAAATTGCAGTTGAAATAGAGCGTAAGGACAGGTATTATATCTGAATTCTATAAAGTATTGATGTTTCATACACTTGAAAAACTAAGAGCTCAGAAAATAGATCAGTCATTAGAATTTTCAAAGGAAGATGCCTGTGCTGTGGCTCAGACTGTGTCAATAAACTATGGTTAATGTGGGTGGATGTGACACCAGAGGAATGACATCGATACAATAGAAACATACCTGAGTGGTGGGGAACAATAGTTCATGGCACGTAGCCATGTGCAAAAGGTTTTGGGAAGAGGTGGGGGGCATAAGTGGGAATATGCTTTCTAAAAGAATATTACTGGATGCAAAGCTATTTTTGTTTGGTTTATACTCAAAGAAAAAATAATTACGGTATGAAAAAAGGGACTGAGTACCAGGCCCGGACTGGCACACGGGAGAACCGGGACAGGCCAGGCAGGCTCAGTGGCCTGCCTGGCCTGTACCCCCCCAATGGTAACATGCTCTGAGCTCGGTGGAGTCAGAGCAGTAGGGATTGGTAGTGTGCATGTGTGTGTGTGTGTGTGTGTGTTTTCTTTTTAAAGAAACTCATTGTGAATGGTTAATCGCTTTATTGTCTGTCGTGGGCCCGCCCCTGTAGCATTGAGAGAACGCTGACCATAAAACACGGTAGACTTATGCAAAAACGAAACAATGAATGATGGTGTTGAGAAAAAAAAGGAAAGGTGGACAGCAGCGAGAGTTGGATAGGAAAAGAAGGTCGCTCGAGGAGGAGGGGATGAAATGTCAGAAATTAACTGACTTGTTTGTTAAACCTAACAGCAGCCAGAGTGGCACTGCTGCTAGCTCTCTCTCTCTCTCTCTCTCTCTCTCTCTCTCTCTCTCTCTCTCTCTCTCTCTCTCTCTCTCTCTCTCTCTCTCTCTCTCTCTCTCTCTCTCTCTCTCTCTCTCTCTCTCTCTCTCTCTCTCAATATATATATATATATGTATATATTTACATATATATATATATATATATATATATATATATATATATATATATATATATATATATATATATATATATATATATACATATATATAGTATAAAACATTAATAAAATCAATTGTGACAAAATGAAACATCCATTACAATTACATACCTGCATGCACCCAATGACAGTCCCTGAAGGTTTATATATATATAACTTTTGTTTTTAAGTGAGTACTCATAAATTGCTGTGTACAGCAGTGTATAGTATTATTTTGGAAATAGCATGTATATTAATCACTAGGTCAGACAGATGTTGTCAAGTCTTCTATTTCAGTAGAATAAGGTAATGTAATGAAGATTAAACAACACACATTTAATATGGAGCCACTTTAACCAATACATCACAGACTTGAAATGTTCATTGAAAGATCGTATTAACGAATGCCATATCATTAGCCTCATAGCATAATTGCCTCATACACTATATGGACAAAGGTATTGGGACACATTGAATTTATGTCTTTCTTTTCTAACAGTAACCTGACTGTTGCCAGGTGGTATCTCATGATCCATGAAGAATTGATAACACTAGAGGGCGAAAAGTCATGAAAATTCAATATGGCATCAGACTGGACAGAAGTTGTGAGTTAATTTAGCTGAAATTCGGTCCATTTCTTCCTTATGTCCGTCTCCTTCTACACACCAAATTGTAGACTGTCAAGAATTTGCTAGAGTGCAAACAAAAAATGGTCAATATTTGGTAATTTGTGACCATGAAGGTCAAGTCTTTTTCAGTCTAATATTCAACATGGTGAACCCTATATCAAATCTATGTATACCCAAGAAGTTTGAAATCAATCACATTAAAACTGGTCAAGTACTGGACACTGACCAATTTTATATTTTATTGACCTTGACCTTTGACCTACATCCACAGAAAATAGATCCAATGCCACAGGTGACATGGATGAAACTTCTCATCAAATTACAGCCAGTTTGCTCCAGACCTGGGATCGCTACAGCGCAAACAGTCAAACACACAAACAAACAAACACACAAACAGTCAAACACACAAACAAGCAAATGCTATCGATCAACATAGTTGACCAAATCATGATTTGCACCTCTGACCACCACCAAACGTTCTTACATATTCATACACCAGTGTGTAGCAGCAATAGATGCTGGGAGGGTGAAGAGTCTTGCCGAAGGACAGAGTGAGATTTGAACCACAAATTGAACTGCCCACTCTACCCCCTGGACCATGGCAAGTACTGCCTTGGTATGGGTGGTATTGCTTACCCTGGCTTAAGGCGTGACCTCACACAAGGATCTGGTAAACCGCCGTAGATGTTCTGTTGTCTCCAATTAAATTGTGGATGGACCAATCAGGATCACTAGGCATGATTTTAATAGTTATGATGTAAGCAAGTCTCTCGACACAGTAGCTTTGAAAAAACTAACATGGAGGAGACTGCAATTTCAACGGTGTTGTCGAAACTACCACATATTGATACTTTGAAAGTATTTATTGGTGGCAAGGGTGTTATGTCTCTTCTCCGAACAGGGTATGGTAAGAGCTTCTACTTCCACTTCTATCATCTACGTTACATGCTGCTTTCGATGTGATTCGTCAAAGTATTTGAGTATTCAAAATGACAAGCACCTGGTTTCTCCAATCAGGGTGAATGATTTTGATTGACAACCCCGCCTTAACAAAGAGAACCTAATGATGCTGGTGGCCAGGGCAGGACATCCCACCTCAGAGTACAGTTCACAGTGGTGAGTCCACAATATGGCACCAGAGACAAACGGGACCCACATGAAAGACTCACTGACCAGAATACAGTTTAAACAGCTTTATTAAAATAATGTGGGTTCTGCACTTGGAAAGCTGCTTCAATAGGTGTCACCGGGCAGCGATTAATTAAGGCAGCAAAGACGAGGTCAACAAACAGATCAGGGTCAGAACCAGAAAACCAGCCAAGGCAGACAGGGAAAAACTCAGAGACATTACCGGTGTACATGCCAGGGTCATAACATGAGGGCAGAATCCAATACAGCGCCAACAGGGAGGAGGCTACCTCGGTGTCAGTGGAGGATTCCAGGTACGGTAACATGAAGCGGATTCAGACAAACAAAGCAGACAAGTGAGAGACAACAGACCAGAACTAAAACAGATCAATACCCAGAGAGTCCAAGACAAGAAGTAAACCGCTCATTTGCTGCACAGGGACAAAACAAATTCACAATTTGACAGAGAAACAGGAGGGGCTTAAATAGGGAGCTAAATAGGTGGGACACATCAGGCGTGACAAATACCTGTGCCAGGAAACAAAACAAGACAGAGGTTGACATGAGCCCACATAACAAAATAAAAGCCCAGACACTCACAATGACAGAAATAACAGGAAGACAAACAGAAAACCACAAAACGAGACAATAAAAGTCCAGATTGTTACATTCCATGCTTTACTGTTGGTAATAAACCTCAAGGAAGCATTTTTAGACAGTGTCAACCATCTGAAGACACCAAGCAGAAGCACTCATGGATAAAACATCTACATAATCTAATACTGGAAAAAATAAATAAATAAATAAATAAATAAATAGAAATTTGCAGCACCAAGATGCTTTTTTACTTTAAAAGAAAGAAACAATTTTTTTTTACAAAAATTAAATCTCAACTCCAGCCTCAGTTTCCTCACAAGGTTTTCCACATGGAACTTGAAAGTGAGGGAGTCGTCAATTAAGACCCCCCATGTATTTATACATGTGGACTGCCTCAATGACATTTCCTTCCAGAGTTGTCACAAAAAGGAATGATTGTGGAGGTGTCCTTGAGATGGAAAACAACATGGGTTTAGTCTCGTCTGCATTGAGAACCAATTGCAGATGAATTAATGAATACTGGATAGCAACGAAGACCCTCTGCAGGGATCCAATCGCCTGGACAAGAGTTGATCCAAGGCAGTGTATAATTGTATCATCTGCATAAAGATGCAAATTAGCATCTGGCACATGCAAGCCCAGGTCATTAACATAAATAAAAAAAGAAATGAAACCATGAGAGTTAATAGAGTTAAAATACTTCTGTTCTGTTTCTGTAACACTGTTAATGTGTCTCTATTAATGAAAATGTAATTTAGTCTTTATGTGTGTGTGTGGCGCCATATGTTTCACCTGTATTATATGTTCTTCTTGAGAGGGGGGTCTCAATGTCAATGGAACAACCTGTTTAAATGAAGGATTAAATGGACGTGTTGTGATATTGAAATGGTGAGGATGATGGTGGTTTAATCTGGATGTCCCATGTTACAGTATTTGATCTGTCTGGAAGATAGTCCCATAGTCCCAGTGGGTGGATATCTCTTCCACTGCTGCTGCTGGAATTCATCTGATGGTTTTCGGCAGGGATGATGCAGGCTGTCTTCTTTTCCAACAAAATGACTCAACACTCACATCAAACAAGTGCAATGACAGCACAGTGGTTGAAAAATAAAAATGCTGTCTCATTATGCTGAGGTGGATGCATTTTTTTTTTTGCACGACTGGCATGAAGATGAAATTTTTTTTTCATGTGTGTGTGTGTGTGCGTGTGGTGATAAATAATGTAGGATAACAGAGAAAAGGCCAGACTTTTCATCTGACCTACTAGTTTTATATGAAAGAAACACAAGTTAAAAGGGCGTATTAAAGCTGTCATTACACATTTCCTCTCAGTTAAATTTTACATTAAAATCCATTTAACTAATTATTCAAGTGCAGTGTGTTTACGCTGTTAAGTTCACCCCTCTTGTTATGTTGTAAATGCCTGTTTTCATAACACCAGCAGGGAACTCTTTTCCAGTGAGTCACTAAAAACAAACCACATAAATGAATTACATGTACCTTATCAACTCCTGGATTCATCTGTTTTGATCCAAATTTGATGAAAATATGTCTTATTTTCTTTTTATTTCATTGGTAATTCCATTTACACCCTGCAAACAAAATCTGTAATAAACATTTCAAATGACCTTTTCTTCCTTCAGTCAAAATATCTTCTCTATATTATTTAATATAGTCCACAAATCCTACACTTTCGGCAGAATATCAACAGAAAACCATCCTATACAGAATCACAGATAAGCGTTTTCACCTCAGGGTACCTTGCTTATTGGAGGTTGTTTTGCTCATTTCCTCCAGCTGACAGTTTAATTTTGTACACAGCCACTAAAAGATCAGATCAAACCAATTATCCATGGCTAGAGGGCCATCTTGTGGTACTGAAAGGTACTGAAACAATTTACACACCAGCATGAGAAACAAAAAATTAGTCAAATTATATTTTCATTTAGACCAGCATATCTGTCATGATCATATTGTAAATAACTTGATTACTGTACAACTTTTATTTCCTGTGTTGGCAATAATATAATATGGATAGTTTCAAAGGACTCAGCAGTTGATGATGGAACAGCAAAAAATAAATATATAAATAAACATTTTGATTCAGGGGCCACATTTAGCCCAATTTGATCTCAAACAGGCTGGACCAGTAAAATAATGACACAATAATATATAATAATGACAATTCCTAGTTTATCTTTTTGTTTTAATACCAAACAATAATTATGAAAGCATTTACATTTTACAAAAAAAAGTGAATTACCTGAAATAAAATAATAATTCCATCTGAAAAATGTCTGCAATTCTAAGAATATTATGCCTCACTTTATTATTTAGGCATGTACATTACACACAACATTACACAAATATTTGGTATTGGTATAATGTTAAAATGTTGGTGTTTATAGAGCTAAAATAAGAAGATTTTCTACAATATTACATCTCATCTTATATAGATCACAGTAGATCTATATGACCTCTACAGTAGAATCTGGTCTGAACTGTGAACCAAAGTAAGTAAATGATGGGTGAAATTTGGAGTATGAATGTGTCTATGCTGTTATAACTGTCATGATGAGTGGGAATGATAGTTTTAATGCTATTTTAATGTTGTTTTAATGTATTTATTGTATAATCTTTAGTGACTGTGCATTTTATATGTATTTATTCTTTTGTCAGGGACTACAGATGGAAACTGGCGACAGTATTTAACTATAATCTGGTGCAGTACATCTCTGTCTCTGTGAGTGTAATGTTCTCTGTACATTGTCCCTTAAATAAATAAATAAAATAAGTGCACAATATATTTAGTAACCAATAGAATATTGTTAAATTGCACATTTCAAGTTGCTTATTTATTTATTTGCATTTTATTGCAGCAGGGTAGTTTTGTAAATATAAATATTTTAAGTGTATACTACTTAGTGTATTTTTATTGTATTTTTTTCCACATAATTTTTCAAGAACAAAATTAATAGTTGTCATTATATATGGGTTATTATATTATTTTACTTGAAATCATATTGGTCTGTATGTGGAGCCTGAACTACAATGATTTTTTACAACCTTAACTGGGTCATTTTTGCCAAATACAAGTTGAGATGATGTAATAATATAAGTATAAGTCTGTCAAAGTCTTTAAAATATGACACATCTCTCCCATAATATATCACAGCATCCACTGTTTTCACTTCCTTTCTTTTTTTTTAGAATATAATGTGCATTCTCTCAGCCCAACTAACACCATTCCATTCCTCTCACTTGAACTATGATTAATCTCATGTGACCTGTTCTGTGATTTTATGCTTCTTAACATGTTTAAACCATTAGAATGGCATAATGTTAAATGAGACCCATTAAAAAGATGAATATGTTGGGGTTTAGCCTTATAATCTTACATAATCAATCCATGGTTGGATGAAGTGGGGAAATAAAAAGGGGGGAAAAAATAAAATTGGGTTGAGAATAGATTAAAAACCGAGGGAAAACATGTAAATGTGATTTTAAGGACTATTTTAGGGGCTACAAAGTAGTCTTCACACAGTTTTCCTAAAATACCACATTACAGTCTTTCCAACACCCTTTGACACAAAATGCTGAATGTTGTTCATAAACTTTTTTATGTACTTGAAGACCCAAAAGCAACATTTCAGCTCCTTTTATGTGGTAACTCACACCTCTTCTTCTTCTTTACTGTTTCTCCACAATAGAGGAACTTTGTCTGATTACCACTTAAATATCTGGATGTGGATCAGCAGCTCGAAATACTCTAAACCACATCACATATCACCGATGACCTCTTACAAACTAATACTAAGTAGAACCTGCTGCAGGAGGCTCCATATACAGACAAAATAAGTCAACTCTGCTTAAAATAGCAAGATAGTAATGGTAAAAATAGATCACTAGTAAGTAACTGTGCTGATGCCTTTTAATTGTTTTTGCACTGCTTTTATATCTCATGACTTTTGTTCTGATTGTATATTTTATTCTTTTATTCTATTACCTCTGCAAAATAATTCTTATCTTACATTATATAATCTTGTTATGTTATGTTATGTTATGTTATGTTGTGTTGTGTTGTGTTGTGTTGTGTTGTATTGTATTATATTATATTATATTATATTATATTATATTATATTATATTATATTATATTATATTATATTATATTATATTATATTATATTATATTATATTATATTATATTATATTATATTATATTATATTATATTATATTATATTAGACATATCTTTTAAGTAACCAAGTGCCCAAAATTACAAAGACATGGGATTTTGGCGTCACAATGTTCATGTTTTATTTTAATACATTCAAATAAGACCTATAGCATGTCTTCTCAATAACAATAATATTGATAATAATAATAATAATAATAATAATAATAATAATAATAATAATAATAATAATAATAATAATAATAATAATAATAATAATAATAATAATAATAATAATAATAATAATAATAATAAACTTTATTTATATAGCACCTTTCATACAAAAACTGAAGCTGCTTCACATTGATTACAAAATTAACATACAATTTTAAGACAAGGGTGAAATAAGAAATACATTAAGCTTTGATTGCACAAAGTTATAAAATTACAAAAGTACAAGATAAACTGGTTATACATACATTATAAAATTTCAATAAAATAAATAAGAAATACATTAAAATTTGATTACACACAAAAGAATGGGGTCACAGAATGTTCTCAGTGTATTTGAAATAAGGAAGCTCTATGTTTCCCTTTGTAACACAAACTATAATAGGCCTATACGACTGGAAAATCTGACTTTTTACAGTTTCAACATACTGAAGCAGAAATGAAACTTTAAGTCACAGCCAGGAGAGTCAGGACCCTTATGCAGATCCAGAAAATCAGACAGTGGTGGTTTGAGCAAGTCATATAAGTTTCATTGTACAGTTAAAGGAAAACTTCACAGGGGATAAAGAGGTTCAGAAACGGTGGCGATCAGGAGTGTGACCAAGGCGGAGGAGTTGACTGAGGAGCAGGTAAGAGGGTAAACCAAGGGAGCTGAAGCAGATGTGCTTTATCATGGGGGGTTAGACAACTTTCTGGCAAGGTTGATGAAGAACACTGGGGTTATTCACTGAGGTCAATGATGATGGGATGCCATTGTGTCAGTGTCTGTGTTGCTATGCCTTCCAGGGCAAAGACAGGGTGACAAATGGATGCTAAGAGACAAAAAAACAAGATAAAAATAAATACATACAGGGACCACACTAGACATCTGGTGACTCAACATCAGTTTTCAGCTCTCTCAACATAAAATGATTTCACTAGTAACATACATGAAGAGAGCAAAATGCTGCTTATTATCAAACTAAAAAATAATAATAATAAAAAAAAAGTTTGAGATTGGAACCTCCTAGTGTTTTATGGATGTATAAATGTAGCAACATACTGAACCATTTGTTACACATTCCTTTAACTCTCCAGAGAGCTGTGAATCAAAGCTGACAGGATGACCTTTTCACATGACAAATGGAAATTCATATAGTCTCATACTGGGAAGCTCCTATAGTGAATAAAAAGTCATCTTATTGATTTTACAGCATTAGTATTACTCAGTTATAATGTTCTGATGCTGATTCAAAGTTTCATTAATTAAGCATAATTATTATCATTGTCTTTTATCTAGGGATGTCAACATTAATGCATTAACATGGATTAATCCATCATCATGATTAATCTCATTAACATTTTTAATAGAATTAAATAGAACAGTTGTTTATACTTGTGTCAAGTTGTTTTATTACCTCCACCAAGGAGGTTGTAATGTTTGTTTGTCTGTTAGTTAGCAAAATAATTCAAAAACATATGGATGGATTTTGATGACATTTACAGGGTAGGTTTGTAATTGGGATATCTGGAAATGATTTTGGTGGTGATCTGCAGGTTGGCAGTGGGGGGGGGGGGGTTAGGTCTGGTGGAGATCTGTGCTCTCAGAGTGCTTTTCTAGTTGAAACTGTTGAAAGTGTTAATTAGCATGGGATAATGTATTGCCCACGCGTTACTATCAGAAAAATAGTTCCCAACGGGGCCTAACATATTTTTCTATAGTCACGTGTGGGCAATACATTATTCCAATTGCTCTACGGGTTATTACAACTTATTACTGCTACTACTCTAACAGATTGGCTACAATACACGTTACAATGCAGCAAATATTTACTTTCAAAGTGGCCGAACTACCTGCGGAGTGATATGGTACTGTGATTCTGAAGTGACAAAACTTGTTGCCATTGGCAGCGGGTGTTAATGGCGCAGTGGACGGGTATCGAAAAAAATCTCTCGTAACATTCTAGAGGGCCATAGAATAACAGCAGTAATCTGATTATGAAAAATTGGATTAACACACCTGGATTTCTCCCCAAAATGTTGCTGCAAGTACACATATTAATTGGAATTATTTAATTCTTTTAAATGTGCATGTGTAAACACAATTAAAAACGTAGCAAATAGAAGTTATCAATTCAAACATGAGTGTCAAACAACAACAGGAAGTGTCATTCTACTGTCATTTTGTATCTACTACTCTGAAAGAAACCACATTTCAGAACCACATGTCAGTGGGATATGAGAAATCTTCCATAATTCTGTTCAAATCAGCAAGATGGAGATAAACAAACACAGCAAAGCGGTGAAGTAGTCTGACAAATGTATCTGTTAAAACGGATAAATGTATGGATTGTCTTTGACAACAACATAATCATTTGATTGGCTGTTTGATGCCATTTCAATGTGCTATAGATTGCATTTGTGTTGTTTGCATTGGACAAAAAAATATCCAAAGCCATGCAACAGACACAGCTACAGCTGCTGAATTCTTTAGAAAACAAAGTTGTCACTTTTTTATTTTTTTATTTCCAGAAGCATCAATAACTGCTGATACGAACTTAGAAACAATGTGGACCCAGATGCCAGACTCTTATATAAAAATACATTTTGAACAGATTAATTATGAAAACTGTATATTTCAGGTTGATGAGTTGCTGTGTTATGGATTGTCTGGTGACTTGCGATCAGAACAGCAACTAGAGGACAAAGCAAAACTGTAGTCAGGAAACAAACAAAAATCAGAACCAGGTAACCAGCCATGTATCTCAGGGAGAATCAAAAAATCGTTACCGGTAAACAGGTGAAGGTCAAACCATAAATCCAGAATCCACAATGGAGCCGACATGGACAAGGCAAGGCAGGCGTGTGGTCCGGGTCCAGTAGATGTGAACCATGTAATGAATCAAACAAGGGTAGACAACAGACACAAACCATGGGATGGAAACAAGTCACCAGGAAATCCAAGTCATGAATCAGATCGCTTATTTGATGCATTAGAGCAAACAAACTCGCGACTAGACAACAGGTGTAACACATGAGGCTAAATTAAAGGGGCAGGACAACACCAGTGACAGAAATTTAAATAAGACAAAGTGAACATGAACCAACATGACAAAATAAAAGCCCAGACACTAACAATGACAGAAAAAACAGGAAGACAAACAGAAAAACTACAAGACAAGACAATAAGAGTCCAGATTGTACAGTAACAACGGCTGCTGACGTTAACAGGTCATGAAGGATTGTCTCATTTCATAAGGGAATGTTCATAGATGACTTCATTTTTCCTACTCCTTTTCATTCATGTAAATTTTGAGGTTTAAGACACTAGTTTTATGTTACTATTTTATTACTCCACCAATGAACGGAAGTTTAAGTTTTTTTCCGGCATTTATCTGTTTCTCTGTCTGATTGTTAGCAAGATAACTGAAAAAATTACCGGGGAATTTGGCTGAAATTTTCAGGAAATGATAATACCGTACTTGCACAAGGAACAAATTATTAAATTGTGGTGGTGATCAGTGGAGGTACTTTGGGGAGGGACAATGATGACACGCGTGTTTCATTCAGCTGGTTGGGGCAAAACACCTTGGCGGGGTGCACACTCTCTGACTGCTTTTTTAGGCTGTGTCCCATTACAATCACTTCCACTTGTTTTTACACCTAACACTCACTTTTGTTCATGTGAAAGTGTAGTGTGTCCCATTACGTTCAAGGGCGAGTCAAAGTGCTAAAAATCACCTCAAACTTACCCTTCATACCGAGTGGGGATGAGACTCACACTACAAAGAGAGTGGAAGATCATATGTATTACCCAGAATACTGTGTGAACCTGGCAAAAACCAAAACAGATTTGATAGCTATGACTTTCTGTCACATAATCATTGCCTTAACGTTTTGACCATGAATGACATCATTAATAACAAAATATGTAGGATATTATTTACCATTTTATCTGAGACATAATAATTTGTAAGTAAGCTTCAGGTAATAAAAAATAAAATAATAGACAAACATGGGTTGATGCACTTAGGGTGAGAAAGCTTCCCTGTACTCCTTCTTTTGTTTAACAGGCCAAAATGAATTAATAAAATCAACATAAGAGGCAGAATTATGTCCAGTGACAGCACTTTCACACACTGTAACATCTGCAACTGTAACTGTACATCAAAGAAAGTTGCACTTGATGTTATAGCACCATGGGTTTTTTTTTTCCACAAAGTGTGTCCCAATCTGTAATGAAAGATTAGACTTCTCACTTCATTTGACTCACTTTTGAAGTCCACTCCAAACGAAGTGGAAGTGGAAGTGATAGGATGAAGTTAGTTTTATTATTAATATTATTATTATTATTGACTGTCATTTATTTACATTTCTGTTTTCAAATGTACATTACATGGTCTAACTAAATAAATAATTAAACAAGTATTCAGAGAATGCCTAATCTCACCCCTATTTTGTGCCAAACTCAAGTTTCTATGACAACCTGTTCTTGAATTAGAGCCAATAATGTGATTTTGACCTTTCAACTAAATGCAACCTTTTGCAATATTGATAATTTTGTTATATGTATATATGTGTCAGTGTGTGTAATATTATGATAATATATCCAGTGTTGATTAAGTTATAGCGTGATATGTCTATGCTTGACACACAAACAGTGTTACAGAAGTTATTTTCGCAACACATCACCTTTGACCTCCAGAGATCTCAAAATCTATTGGTCGTAGGTGATAACACCAAGTATGAGAATTGTAGAAATCTTCATTTTACACAGTTTGGTACCAATCTGAAAGTTCTGTGACCCTCCGTTCTTTAGTTATAACCGATAATTATTGATTATTGATTATTGATTATTGATTTTGACCTTTAGTTAAATGGATCGTTGCATCTAGTGTGCATTAGCTATATGTATATGCCCATGTAATTTCATGGTAATATCTCAAGTATTCATTGAGTTATAGCATGATATGTCTCTGCGGACACACACACACACACACACACACACACACATGGTGATTACAATAATCTCTCCTAACTAATCTTTGGAGAGATTAATAAATAAATGTTTGAACCCCTAACCCTGCAACTCTGTTTCAATGGGTAGTGCCAAGTGCAAGTACAAGTGCAAAGGCCAAAGGGCAGGGGGAAGGGCCAAGGGGTGAATTGGGACTGGGCCATGTGTGTGTGTGTGTGTGTGTGTGTGTGTGTGTGTGTGTGTGTGTGTGTGTGTGTCTGTGTGTGTGTTCCCTCGCTGAAGCAGAGGGAACCTAATTTATGGGCGGGACTTGGTTCTTATTGAAGTGTTACAAGTGAACCCTCTCTCCCCTATTTTACAAAGTGGGGTCAGGGGCCCACTTCAGGTCTAGACACGGCTCATTAGGATAAAAAAAAAAGTTACACACAAAAACCATTTACTTTATAGTAAACTATAGTTTATATTTAAGTTAAATAACCAGTGATAGTGTTTTTTGGTTTGTTTTTAATTCTCTGAGCATTGCGGTGGTGCTGTGGCTGGTGTGTTTTCTTCAGCTGTGGATGGCTGAATGGTGAACTGAGCCATAGAAGAAAAAAAAAAAAAGCTCTTCCCTGGCAGGCATCATCCCCCTCAGTCGGTCTGACCGCCCACAGTCCGGGGGGAGAAAGTGCTGCTTTGTGAATGAAGGGAGCGGCGGAGGGCAGGAAACAAACTTTCACGTTACCAATGCTATTTCCTTCCGACGGCTCCCGATTTTCCACGCGATTCAAGGGGTTTCGACGGTGCAGCACGCGACACCTGGCCCGGACCGGAAGCTCAGAAACACAGTAAGTCCAGATCCGTGAACCCGGACCTTTAGAGGGTCCAAGAGAAACCGGATTGACAGTCCTTTTTTAGTCGACGGGAAGATGCATGCATAGCACCCGAACCGTGACTGGAATAAGATGGGATGTCGTGACATGGGAGAAAATCTCTAGAAGAATTTAACCCCATTCAGACTTCAAATTAAAGCAGTTTTTTTTTTAAATTGTCATTATTATTTCTAATCCACAGGCTCGTGCAGCGTAGTTTTTGCACGTTTTAAGATTAGGGTGAGTTTTAAAGATGCCTTGTTTTTAATTTTATTTATTTTGTCATTTCAGGTACTTCTTTTTTTTTTCCTCGTGTAGAACTTTTATTCCCGGCTCAAGCTTTTCACCGTTCATTGCAAAGTTTCCATTTGCTCTCGTGTGTTTCGCAACATTTCATGACTCATGCACAAGACGTGCATTCTCAATGTCACCATGAACAAAATGACTCACAGAGCCATTCATGATGATGTTTTGCCTCCGGGTAATGGGCTACAAGTAGTAAAAATTTGATCACATACTTTTTCGTGACTGTTTTTTGTTTATGATTGACTGATTTCTATTTTCTATCAATATGAGTCGCATATTTATTTTTTTGCATCTTCTTTGTCACTTAAATAGACATAACCACCTTTAGAAATACAATTTTTTTTCATTTATATGAATATCTATTGTGGTCATGCCCTCACTTCATAGTAAACTTTTAGTAATAGATGAACTACAAACCATGAAATATGAATGAGCTGCCTCATATTGGGCATTAAGATGAAAACATCCTTATTTTCCTCTTTCTCTGAACTCATGTAACCTCTCCATCTCCACCATACTGTATGCCTATTTAGATATTTTTCACGAAAATGGAAAAAAACCCAAAAACAAATAATTTATGTACAGAATTGAAGAAACTGCTATTCTTATTTAATAAGCTCTCACATATCATCCTGTTATACCATCCTTTACTTCTCAGTTACTAAATTTAAATCAATTTTGCCCTGCATTTTTCAACTGAACTTAATGGCTTTTTAATAGAAGCGTGATAAAGTATATAATTGAATTGTATACATTTTCCTATTGTCTTAACTTGGCCGAAAAAGCCTACATCAAGACCTGGGGACATTTTCTGGACTATATAAAGATACACATTACACTCACTGTGGATTGAGGTAGAGCATGCAATTTGTTATTAACATATTGTGTTGTGGCCTTGGTGTGTGTTTCTATATTTTTTTTGTTTGTTTTTATGGTGTTTGTTGGTCTGCTTCTTGTTGTTGTTATTGTTGTATTTCTTGTAAAATAAGTAAAATATATATATATTAAAAAAAAAAAAGTTAACCCTATCACTGTTCTGAACATGGATAACCTGTAAAACTCTGTGGCCAAAATCCTGTTCACACAAATGGCCTGTAAACCAACCTCTCTTTTACTAGTCAGTATTCTTTGTGACTGTGTTTTGTTTAAGGCCTGTTTCCTTTAATTAAATAAGACTCAATGTGGGGTATTAGCGCTGTTGTTTTATTTGACTGAGGAATTTATTGGAGTTCACTTTGTTCAGTTTTTTTGCAGAAGCTGTCAGGAAGCTGTAAATCATGGTGCTTAGTGTGTCCTGTGTGACCTGCCTCTGCCTGGTGGTGGTAGTTATTGCTGACCCCTGCCTCATTATCAGTGAGATCAATGCTGACAACCCAAGACTGGACACCACTGAGTTTGTGGAGCTGTATCACACCAGTGGACAACGAGCATCTCTGGATGGCTACACCCTGGTGTTCTACAATGGAAATGGAAACATAGCCTACAAGGTTCTGGACCTTAAAGGCCACAGCACAGATGACAGAGGTTTCTTCCTTGTGGGCTCCGTGGACATGCTGCCCAAACCGGCCATCCTCCTGCCTCCTAATACGGTTCAGAATGGCCCAGATGCCATCGCCATCTACCACACAGTTGCTGCCCGCTACAGTGAAAAGATGAACGTGACGGCAGTTGGCCTGGTGGACGCCGTTGTGTACATGAGTCGACGTTCTGGAGGCGCGGAGTTCCTCGCTGAAACTCTGACACCTGGTGAACCAGCCTTTGTCGAGGATGATACAGCACATGATGGGGACGAGTCTATCGAAAGGTGCCTGCTGTCTGAAGACCTCTGGGGCTTTCAGGTTTCCCTCCCATCTCCAGGCCAGAGGAACAACTGCACCCCACCTGCTACCCCAACTACAGTCCCTCTCATTACTGAGCTGAGGCTGGGGGGAGGCCAGGTGGATGGGTTTGTGGAGGTCACAGAGGCCCCAGGTACAAGTCCTCTGGTTCTGGTAGTGGTGGATGGGAAAACAGACAGGGTCAGTGTGAGTCTGGATATGGACACCTCCAGGGGTGGGCTCGTCTCTGTCACCATAGACAAGAACTACATGAAAGGTTGGTTGGAATTTAACAGATTTTTATCAACAACTGGTTTGATAATTGGTTAATCAGAAAGAAAATCTAAATTCCTTGTTTAGAGCCTTTAATATATTCAGTTTATATCCTTCTATTTTAACATGAAATTAATATTATATGGGTGAGGCTCAAGCAAGACAATTGAGGACTTTATCTTGGATCCTGGGAAACTTTTTAATATCCATCCATGCATTCAGTGTTTTGTTCTTCATTTTCATATATTTTATAGGTCATCTAGAGCTGTAGCTGTCACTTATTTTGGTACTTGATTAATCTGTCAATTATTTTCTTCATTTCAATTGAACAACAATTTGAATAGGCAAAACAATAGTAAACTAGAAAAGCACTCTGAGATCGCAGACCTCCGCCAAGACAGACACCCCCGCCGGATCACCACCAAAATGAAATCACTTCTTCCTGTTTACATTTCCAACATATCCTGAAAATTTCATCAAAATCCGTCCATAATCCGTCCATCTTGAACACAGACAAACGCCGGCAAAAACATTCCTTGGCGGAGGTAACAATATAGAAAAAAGCACATATTAAAATGACAAACAACTTCCACAAAAAGTATATAAGTGTAAGTATATATACAAATATCTACATAGAAATAACAAAAATGGTGTAGAAGTATATGAAATGAGAAAGAGAGATGTTTCATGGTTGTGTGAAAGCTTAAAAACCTTAAAGGAGTAAGTGATGGTTATTGAAGAAAAGTGAAGAGAAACACATGTTCTACCTTTTGGTCCTAGTCTCTTCTGTCTATGCTCCATGTTATTGTAACGTGCATCACAATACGTGAAACACAACAGTGGACACAATGGTTAGTCTTAGCAAAATTAAGGGAAATGAAGCTTCAATTCAGAAAAATCGTAATTTAACTTTTTAAATCAATTTATGTTGATTAATCGAGCTAGAGGCCGTGTTTCAAGCTAATTTGAAGCCAACTTGTGAAAAGGGGTAGAAAAAAACTCATTATCTGTAATTATAGGCATATTAACCAAACTGGAGAATGGTATTAGATGAAGTTGATGTAAACTATATGGCTGTAATCAGAATGATCATCTACCCTGACCAGCTGGGGGTAAAGAGAGAGGGTCACATGACATGATTTCAAACAAAAGAAACCTGTATACAATGAATTCATTCATTGTATTTATTTTCATTTCCATCCCTGCTGTGTTTTCTTTTCAGGGGATGCGTCTGGAGCTGTAGCCATTTACAGTGGCACAGTCACAGACTTTCCTGTGGGCAGTCCACTGAGCCAGATACAGCCACTAGATGCATTTGTGTTTGCTGGACCTGGAAGTAAGCCGAGTGGCAGACTCACAGAGACTCTCATCCCGGGCAGACAGCCCTTCCAACTGAGCAACAGGCAAGAAATGAAGTCATAGTTTTTGTGTTTCCTGTTTTTGAGACATGAGTCATTATTTTTTAATGTTTTCATGTATTAGCAGAGTAAACATAACATCATCAAGTCAATATCAGTATGCAATGGAGCATCTTGGCTAACAGTGATTTTACTGATGGTATAATATTAAAAGAAGCCGGCCACCTACTGAACAGTCGTATATGTATTAGAAGTAGTTGAAAAAAAATCAATACCAATAAGAAGCATATTATAAGGTCAGAGCTGGTTATCCTTTTTTATCTTTCCCTCTGGTTTTATTTATCCGCATGGGGTGATAGTTTTTGCCACAGTGGCAATTATTACAACAATTTGACAACAACCAACAGCAATGACAAAATGAAACCACAATCGCATTAAAAAGCTAGAGATACAATAAAGGCATATGTCTAAATAAAATATAAACTAATGCTAAGGCTAACTGCTGTACAGAGTTGAACATGGAGATAGTTGAGGGTATGAAGGAGGATTAGTATCTGTAGGTTTTGGCTCATGGTTGTCTGAGGCAGGAACGTATATTAGAGTGCAGAGGCTGACTGTTGGCAGACATGATAGATTTAGTGTTTTTTGACACCAGGTTGTTCTATAGTTCTGAAAGGGATTTTAGCAATACCGATGATTTTATTACTGACTTTAATTATCCTTCTGCATGAGTTTCTTTTGTTTCATATTAATAGATTCTGATCACCAAATGAAAGACAATGTGATAATAGAGTCAATAAAAGATCTATAAAACAAACTCATCAGAGATCTGTCCACCTGGAACTTAGGCAATTATGTCATATGAGGCAAAATCATACACTTAGGTATAGGGACAAAAGCATTGGGACATGTTCTATTCAACTGTTTCTTTTCCACTAGGGCTCCAAGCTACAAAAAAATAAATATCATTGGTTAGTTTAGTTTAAACTGTTGTCTTTGCTTCCAAAATACATCAATACATAATTTCTGTCAACATTGGTTTTGTTTTTTTCTTAGTTTAATCCATAACAATGATTTTAAATGTTAACTTCTAAAATATTTGTCATACTTTGGCTATAAAAACAATAATTTTGTACTAAAACTAACCATCTGCTTACTTCACATCTCTCTTGGGAAGAAAAATCTCCCTCATGTTTAGAAATACAAAAATATTGGACACATCATGGCTACAGCTGTAATGATGATTTGAGATTCAAACATCAATATTAATTATCAATATATTTATCACAATATAAAACTATATTGTGACATTTGTCATTATTGTTTTGGATCCCAGGTCCCACTTAGAAAGAAACACTTGAAGTCAATGTGTCCCAATATGTTTGTCCATCTAGTGCAGGGGTGCTCAAACCTGGTCCTTGAGAGCTACTATCCAGCATGTTTTAGATGTTTCCCTCTTCCAACACACCTGATGGTCTTCTGCAGATCTTGATGAGATATTTACCATTTGAATCAAGTGTGTTGGAAGAGGGATACATCTAAAACAGGGGTGTCAAATTGCGGTCCTCGAGGGCCGGTGTCCTGCATGTTTTAGATGTTTCCCTCTTCCATTACACCTGGAGGCCATTGCATCATTATCAGTCTGATGAGGAGCTGATTATTAACTCTTTAGGTGTCAGTGCTGATGCATTCTGAATGGATGATTTAGTTTAAATATTCAGAAAAATTAAACCATTTTCCTTTTAGTTTTGTGCATGGACAAGGTGCCAAAAAGCAAGATTTTTTTTTTTTTTAAGGCAAAATTAAAATAGCTGGGACCAAATTTCAATCGTAGTTTTCTTCTTTAGTAATTTTTTTTTCAAAATTTTCCACATTATTTGTCACTTTGTAAATATGTATTAGGTTTGTTGCTCATTTTGTTTATTTTTCTATATTTTGGGGGTTTTTTTATTGTAGTATTTTTCTTTGATTTTCTGCCATTTGTGTCTTACTTTGCTCATGTTACCAATTATTTTGTTAGTTCTCAGGAGTTAAAGGCTTAAACTGAATCACATGGAAGAGGGAAATATCTAAAACATGCAGGCCCTCCAGGACTGGAGTTTGACACATCTGTAGTAGCTCTCGAGGACCAGGATTGAGCACCCCTGGTCTAGTGTACTGTATGACATGTGCATGAGGCTAATGAATTCTACCTTCTCTGTCACAGTCTTGCAATGCTTTTTTTCACCAAACAAAAACAGAACAAGGCTTGTAATGTGGCCATGTTATAAAGTAATTATTCTTAATATTTTTGTTTTCAGTTTGAGAGAGGGGGGCTTCTACCTCAGTCGCTGTGGTGTTGCTACATGGGCCAGAGATCCAGGTGTCTTCTGGGAGGCCCCTCAGACTCCTGGGCAGCCCAACCAGTGCCCCTGGCCAAGGATCTGTCCTCATAGTTCTGGTAGGTGTATGGATTATTTCATTAGCTTTTTTTTAGCAGTGCTTACAATATCTGGTAAACATTATGGAGTAGGTAGTCTACTGCAAAATAATTATAATATCCTCGTGAAATAGGAACTAACTTCAGTAGTTTTGTTTATACTTTTTTCTAAATATTGTTAGAATATAAGCCTAAAATATATGAAATATGAGATTTCCACATCTAGTAAATTCAGCGGCTTTTATATATAGCATGATACATTTGTAAATATTTGTGACTCAGGATCATAACCAGTGAAACAAAATCTTAAATGTTGTTCTACTTGCATTGAGATGCTAAGGTTAGATTATTTCCAGTCACATAAACTGCATAATGAAGGTTATTTTATTATATTGTTTCAAGTGTTGTTGGCAGAAATTTGAACTTTAAATATCCCACCTTGAAACAATGTCTTTGAAGTCTTGTTTTTAGAATGATAACCTAAATGTTTAGCAAAATGGATAATTTTTTCTACACTTTGACTTCTCGTCCACACATCAATGCCATTTTACTGTAGGTCATAAAAATTGGGAATTTTAAAATGTTTTAAATTGGGGTTTTTTTCTAAAATCTTTACTTTGTGTTTATCTATGTATTCAGTGAACATGGAGATATTGGAAAATTATTGTTTCCCACGCCTTTTTGTGCATTCATTATGGTTTTATGTAATGAAGCTGCACCTGAAACTATATCCAGGTGTATAAATCAGTGTATGACCTGCTCTAGATTGGAAAATTAATGTACCTACTGTATGTTTATAGCTAAACTTGTTGTTATTTGCTTTCATGACATATTTAGGCCTCTGTGTCCACCATGTCCAGCATTATCCGCGGTTCACAGACAAACAAGTGTTTGTCTGAGCATTTGCACCGGTTTATTCTTGTTTTTGTGTCGTGTGAACAGGATATTTTATAAAGTGAAGATAATGTGGACATGAAAAACAGAGGAAGAAAGAAGAGAGCAGATAAGAATATAACCAAATTTGGTGATTTTGTTTATTTTTAAACCATTTTAGTTGAATTTATAGACCAAATACTGTATATTGATATATACCACTACACTTGTACAGAATGAAACATAATGTGATATTTTGACCTCACTGTGCACCCCTAGTCATCAATAGTGTTTAGGAAATTTACATATTAATGGAAATGATACAGATTTTATAGACTAAGAAAGAGTTACTTATGTGAGCTGCAGAAAAGGGAACTAAAGAGACCAAAGGGATGACCCTGAAGTCATTGTTTTCATCAACTGCAGCAGAGGAATAGAAACTGAACAGCTGCAGTACATCACTACAGCAAGTGTGTTAAATGAAAGAAGAGAGCGTGATGACCTTTGACAGAATGGAGTAATCGATATTGCTGTTGGATCAATGAAAAATAGTGGAGAAACTGGCTGTGCTTGCAGAGCATGTGTTAAGGACACACTTTGGTTTGCTTTCCTTTTTTTTCACTTGAGTTGATGATGAGCTGAACCATTTTAGTTAAAGGAGTCATTCCATGGTTATTTCATTAATTTTGCTGTGTTCACCATTGTTATTGAATGCATTGTGTGTTGGTTCTATTTAAAAAAAACGTCTGGATTGCTTTGTTTTAAGCTGTGTTTGGGTAGAAAAATGACTTGAAGTCGAACAACAGAGTTTACCGGTACTTCCTCACACATGTACATGACATGTCTCTGTTTGGCTCAGAATGCGTGAAGGATGATCATGTTGATGATAATGCTACTTCAGCTTCACTGCAATGGGGGACGGATTTAACCCCACGTGGGTGACGCCAATGTCCTTGTGACGTGTAGTGGACAGACTTTTCTGAGTGACTCGTTTCTCTGTGTTGTTTTCTACGAATGGAAAATACAGCCAGTGGAGGTGACACCCCACTTTCAAACTCAGCATGTGTTGGTAACTTGGGGTGACCCATCAGAATCTAAAAGGAGCGTAAAGTGATAAGTGGTTTTCAGCAGAATGACGCCTTTAATTTCAATGTTTTACTCAATACCCTTTTTTGTAATAAGGAAGGACAGAATGGAAATATGTGCAGGTTCTGACAGGATGAAATAATTAAAACTAGAAAAGTGTTTTTGTTTCACAAGAACACAAAGAAAACTAACTGAAACAGCAAAATCAGAACCAAAATATAAAACAAACCTGAAAACTGATTGTGATAACTAATGAAAAAAAACAAAACAAACAAAAAACATCACTGAAATGTCAGTGTTTTCCATTGCAGTGGTTCCTGGAGGTACAGACACCCCCCCACACATCCCACCTTGGGGCAACAGTGACTTTCTGATTAATGAACTCAACACGGACACGCCAGGCGCGGCTGAAGATGGCGAGTACATTGAGCTGTGGCATCCATCAGGTCGCCGTGTCTCCCTGCAGGGCATCTGGATACTACTGTTCAGTGCACAAAACACCAAACCCTACAGGGAAATCAGCCTTAGTGGCCATTTCACTACAGCAAAGGGTTACTTCCTTCTGGGCAGTGACCGGCTAGTGCCTGCTCCGTCACTCCGTTTGCCCCCCAACACAATCCAAAATGGACCAGATGCTGTAGCGCTGTACCGCAGCCCGTTCGGCCCACCATCTGCCACACAAAGAGGGATCCCCACCAAAGGTCTGCTGGATGCAGTGGTCTACAGACAGAGGGGCTCAGACATGAACGCACAGGAGCTGAGTAAAGCTCTGACCCCGGGTCAGCTGCCTCTGCTGGAGGATCCTGAGGTGCTGCGTGGTGACGAAGCCCTCAGCCGCTGCAGAGGCCTCTATCCCTTTGACCTGTCTGCTTTTTCAGTGAGTACAAATACTTAGGTTATAAAATGACTGGTAGAGTAAGTACTCGACCTCTTAATTCCACAAAAAGTAGTGACATAGTGATATGAAAATAAAATGTGAATTCTTGTCTGTCTAATTACAATTCAGTTTGATTGAGTTATTTCATGCATCTTTCAGACAGACATACCAAAACAAATAAAAAAGCAAAATTAAATGACATCAAACATCAAACAGGACGGTGAACACAACATCGTAACAGTTCAAGTCTTGTCATTAAATCTCATCTGTTCCTTTCTCATCTTCTGTTTAATTCAAAAAGCAAAGATTTTGTTCTAAATTTGTTACCATGATGCACTGTTAGTCTGTTATTACATTTGCATCCCCATTCTAACTGAGTAGTCTCAGTGTGTGTGTGTATGTATATATATATATATATATATATATATATATATATATATATATATACATACACATGTTCTCCTGAGTCTGCATAATTAAGATATGTTAAATTAAGATGCACATTTTCATTGACTATGATTAAAACAGTTTTTTGGTTGAAGGTTTCCCAGTACAATACAACGTCAGCTCTAGAAATAACAAGGAAGGCTCCTGCACACTGTCTTTACTGTGTTACTTATCTTAACTTTATAATGTTTGAATGCTTCAATTTTCACCAGGCATCAATGTTACAAATGGGTCAGTTTTGTTAATTACAAGGGGATGTGGGAAACAAAGTTGCACGGGTGAGAAAATATGACTGAATAAATCACATTTAAAATTACAGCAGGAGTGCTATATTTAATTTGTAGGCTAACCTGAATGATCATTTTCTTCTTTCATATTTTGAAGTTTAAAAAAGTCATAATTATTATATTAATAGATTATTATTACAATCATAGTTATCATTGCAGAAGTTTTCATCTGTTCATCTTTAACCTATAAAAACCCAAACATCCATCATCCACCAAAAAGCATCTAATGATCTAAACTGTTGATCCACTAATCCTATCAATATGTGTAACTAACTGGTATAAAATATCAACCTTTCAGTGGTCATTAGATATGACTCATTTGGACATTCACAGTCTCTGTAGTTACCATGGAAACACTGTCATCTTCTACAATATTGATTCACCAGTAAAACCCATGGAGTTGGATCAATGACAGTGGATGGACACACTGGGTTTATGTTCTATTAATGGTATATTTTACTGAAAAAGTCACCTTTTCTGTTTTTTTTCTGTTTTGATGCAGTAACATTTGACTTTTTCTATGAACATTTACATATTCAATCAGTTAAACAGGAAAATACACAACTTTCACTGTAGGGGGAAAATTCCAAATTGAGAGGATAAAAGCATAATAAATGGTGGTAAGTTGCTTAAAATATTAAATAGTGAGAGCAATTCATTAGGGAACTGTCACAAAGGTCATACTGGGTCTTTATGGGTTAAAGTTACAGTTTTTAATGGTAGGGCTCATTTTCATTACTGTATATCATAATAATACATCCTGATTTAGTAGAGAACATTTATTTTACATTACTCATCAGTCAACAATAACTATAGAAGTTGCACAACATTTGATCACTCATTTCTAGTAACTTGTCCACCATAGATATACTGCATTTAACTGTAATAATAATTGATGTGTCAATGCAGGTGGCTCATCCCACCCCCCTGAGGGAAAACAGCTGCCCCCGCCCTCCCCCGGCACCTGAGGGTGTGGTCATCAGTGAAGTTGCCAGTGGCCTCTGGACCAATCACAGCCAGCAGAGGGCCTTTGTGGAGCTGCATGGTCCCGCAATGACATCTCTGCAGGGTCTGGTCCTCAGTGTGTTTGACCAGGAGCGCAGTGGGACCGTCATAGCCCTTCCCTTGACTGGATTTATTGACCAGGATGAATTTTACATCATTGGAAATGTCACTGGAGCAGGTGAGGGCAGAGTTAAATGGAAAATAAATGAATTACTGTCAGAGATTTTAGACTTTATTTGTCCCTATAGAGAAATTCGTTTTCACGGCTATACACATGCAGACTCCATCACAAATAGGGCAAGGACTTTAGACAATGCATTAAACAGATGAGGACAGAGAGAAAATACAACATAAACAATGAAACAGTGCAAATTCAAAACACTATGAGTGTCCATAGAAGGGTCTTCTATTTGGGGCAGCTATTACTACTGGCTCTTCCCCAGATGAGCCTTCTTGCAATCTAAAGTTCTATATCCGAGTCCTCATGACAGTGGGGTGAGATATTGTTCATTGAGTGTGTGTGTGTGTGTGTGGAATGTTGTTCAATTGCTGATGCTATGCATGTGACGACCTTGTTGTTGAGTTCTGTTATATTGGGTGTGGGTAAAGTCATTGGTTTAAGTGATTCCAGCTCTCATTTTCCATTTTCTGTCTTTCTCCAACACTCACTTTCCACATTATTCTCACCCACCCCCACCTTCTGTCCCTCACCTCCTCTGTGTCCTGCATAGATCAGATTTTCCCAGAGGGCTCCACAGTGCCAGCTCGAGGTGCAGTCATTCTGTGCTATGACCTGTTCAGTGTCTGTAGAGCCGGTACTGCCCTGACCAACTCCAGCCTCAGAGATGTTCTGGTGTTCAGTGAAAAGCAGCAACTGCTCTCCTCTCTTTCCACCAACAGAGGGCAACAAGTGATTCCAGCTCTCAGGTAAAGACCAACAAGAATTTGAACATCAAATTGAAACTGTTATTCTCATGTATTTTTGCCATCTGTAGGCAACAAGAGTTGTAACAGCTTTACTTAAAAAAATCAAATAAAATAAAATATCACCTGCAAAGGCATTATATAGAAGAAAAAAAAACTGCATGGTCTTTTCAATCAAGACTTATTTAATGTAAAAAAAAAAAGGGCAAACCTACTTTCCTGGGTTCAGGAGGATACACTCATGAAAAGTAAATTATGATTATGATCCAATAGTTGAAAATATAGAGATTATGTGTTAAAACAACTTATTCAGCAGCAACAACCGTGATGCATTTCATCTCTAATGCAACACCATCCAAACAAAGATGATGCTAGTAAACTCACTAATATTACAGATTTTATTTGATTTCTTTAGCTCTTATTAGGTAAATAGAAAATCATAAGTTAACTGAAAATGTTTTTAATTTCACTTCACATATTTTTGTTTCTCTAACCATTTGTCCCACTTTGATTGTATCTTTTTCACTTGTTATTTTTTGTAAAAAGATAGCCTTTCATAGGTGATTTATAGTACAAAAAAAAGGCTACTGGCAATAAAAATATCCCGGGTCTGGATCTCACCTTAAGTCCCTCATTCCTGTTCTGTCATCAGCCACTCTGCCATAACACACCTCAGCCTCCATAGGAGCTTTAAGCTTTGTTTATCCTCCCATGAGACCTGGTTATGTGACTTAGTGCAAATTGACTGTGAAGCAGTGCAGAGATCTGCTTGTGAAAAAAGTTTAAAGATGTGGAATTGGTCTACTAGAAAACACTGGTCACTGTTCTAACAACACAGTTCCTCAATGATTATATGTGGATAAATTATAAAATCTTGCCATTACTTATGTCAGAATTCCTTGTCATTTGGCATATCACAAGGACGTATCAAACAAAATTCTCTTTACCATACTGGATGCTTAGATGTGAATTCTAAAGCATTGACGCTTAACATGTGTATCTCCACAGTAGTGGTTTGTGATCCTTTATAAAAGGATTCTCGGTTTACTGAAACATGAAATAAGACAGTCTGGACCTCCAGGACTTATGGACAATGTGTAGAAACACTGAATCCCTTTGAAATTACACAACAGCCATCCAAATGTTACTATGCCAAGTATTTCTAGGAAACCACACAATGAAGAAGAAACACCTAAGAAAATATGACTGAAGATTGTAAAGGAGAAATGTGTTGTTGTGTTCAGAAGCACTTAAACATCTTAAAATTATATATATATATATATATATATATATATATATATATATATATATATATATATATATATATTTACACACACACACACACATGTACATACATGGATGCTGACATCAAGGTATGATAAAACAGCTGGGCTCAGTTTTTGTTTATTTATCAGTTGGTTTTAACCTAGACTAAACAAATAATAAATCATGTTGCAAGAGCATTCAATGAGTACTGATATGGATGAGGTAATGATCTCATTTCTTCTTTAATTTACAACACTGCAGCTAAGATAAATCAGTCTTAGAGAGGCCATATTGAGCTCAACTAATTTTTTATCATTTGATTAATTTATTTGTGTATTTGTGCATAGCGCATAAAATTTGTATTTGAACCCTCCAGGTGCTGCATCTTTATATTCATTTTGCCAAAAACAAATGGATTTCTACAATCTGTCTTAATTCGTGCTTCATTTGTTACATCACAAGATTTGCACATATAAGGTCAACACTTCTGACAAACACTTCTCCAAATACGCTATAATTGTTTGTCAATAGGTTGTAGTTCATACTGAAAATACGTTCAGACTTTGAGCTGATTTCCTAACATGTTCACTTGTTGGTTGAATGGAACCAATAGCAGTCAACAATCTGGAAGGGATGGTGCGTTTAGTGGCTCATTTGCATTTAAAGGGCCGGTGCTCAAAACCACTTGTCTCATGTCATTAGGCAAGACAAATGTATTTGTATAGCACATTTCGTGTACAGGACAATTCAAGGTGCTTTTCTTTAGACATATAAGAAAATTAAAATGATTAAGATGGATTAAAAGACAACTAAAATAAGAGACATAAAAACATTAAAAAAAAAACAATTGAGAATCTAAGTAAAAGCTCTAGTGAACAGTAATGTTTTCAGGCCTGATTTAAATGAACTGACAGTTTTCCTCAGACCTCAGGTATTCAGGTAGTTTGTTCCACAGGTGAGGAGCAGAACAACTGAATGATACTTTACTTTGGTTCTGATTTTGGGAACACACAGTACACCTGTCCCTGATGACCTATGACCTCAGGGCTCTGGATGCTTCATAGGGAACTAGCAGGTCTAAGATGTATTTGGGTCCAAGGCTGTTTAGTGCTTTATAGACCAGGAAGTAGGAAGTACTCAGAAGTTGGTTTAAAGCTGGACCTGTGGTGTTCAATTAATGAAGAATTCAGACCCAAGAAAAGCATTTAAGGTTTATGTATTAACTGCACGTGTTTCATGCACTTGCAGGTCAGTGGGGGATGGGCCTGTGTCACTGAGCCGGTGTTCATGCTGTGATGTCAGAAGTCCATCTTCATGGACCAGCTCCTCGCCAACACCTCACGGCGCCAACATCTGCCCAAGCTCCGCCTTCTCCAGTCACATTGACATTTGCCTCGGACCTTTGTCCAGTGACTCACATGAACAGTCTGGAGGTAAGGATTTCTATAATAAGCATTTGGAGCAACTTAGCATGATATACATATATTTACCGTCTTAATCACATCATGTTCAATTACTTAAAATTATTTAAAACAACACATAAAAGGAATCAAATATTGTCTCACTTGTCTCATTATATGTGATATTGATTGGTTAGTTATAAATGTTAGTGTGTTGCTAATTCAGCTCATTTTCTTCCATCTTTTATTTGTTTTTCTTATTTTTTTTCAGAGGCAGTAGCATCATTTAGCTTCACGTAATTAGTCTAAAAGTCCAATCCACCCATAAAGTATTTTCACATTTTATACAAAAACATTTTCAGTTTGATCTGGATCATGACCTGATTGAAGTTTTACACTCACTTCTGTTAGGATCACACTAAATATTAAATGTCATTAATATTAAATCTAATGGGTCTACAATCTAAGATTCCATTTTAATTAAAGATGAATGACAGTAATACGTTTGTAGACTGCCCAGGTCATTACCTAACTCAAATCCACACTCATTAATGTTTTATCTACCCTGTGGACATTTACATGAAACAACCTCCATTCTTTCAACTGTCCTTTTGAAAAGCTTGTGATATTTCCTCACACCTAGAAACCTGTTGACATAAAACAGATCTTTCATGATGTGATAAAAAACATAGAGCATGAACAACACCCAAATGAAATTCAGAATACTAACTCTAACTCCAATTTTCACCTAGAATAAATGTTAATAGGATGATTTTAAAAATACCACAGTCCCTTAATTCAACATTATTAAATTAACACAATGAAAAGTAAAACCACAGAAACATCTTTCTTTCTAACCATCTCAGACTGAAAATGAGACTGTTTCACTTCATTAAATAGTCATAAGGAATTTTTTATTTTTTTTCCCTTCAGACTGTACTGATCTGATTCCATGGAGGAGAGTCTCAGAAGTTGCAGATTATTTGGAACAGAGGTGTCACTGCGGCATATCTGCCCTCTATCTTCAAGGTGAGTAAAATTCACCTGGTATAAACTATGAGGATAATGTTGGGCTGGTTTACAGTGAAAATAATACTGCTTGGCCATAGGCTATGTTGTGAAAAAAGAGCACTTAAGGCAATAATTGTGACATGTGAAGGTCTGCATGAGCATTTAATAACACCAAGCCCAGCAATACTCTGATAATTATCTGATTTCTGAAGATTATTCAAGTGATCATGTAGACAGGATAATCTGATAGGCTTTATCAGATAAGTTATGTGATTATGAGAAATGATATTAACACATTTAGATTTCACCCCAATACTCTGATGTTTTCACACATGTATACAGGTTAATCTGTTTTATTTCATTCTTTTATGTTTGCACATGTGTAAATACATTTAAAAAAAATAGTAGAGAATGGGAATTACGGAAAATAACAAGACATTCAAGTCGACCATCACTACATGTGCACACACTATGAACGAAATCGCGAATGGACTGGAGCATCTAAACTAGGATTTTTCAATTAGCATACTGCTGAAGTGCATGTATACAGTATGTCGTATTTTATTAACTCTTATTTAAACTTGGAAATATATTGAGGAATAAAACATTACATTGCATTAAGGCATATATTTGCATTCGATATATAAAAATGTCAGATGATTTTTTTAAATTTTTTTTTACCTTTAAAGGCTTTTTTTTGTTTGTTTGTTTGTTTTTTTAATAAAACTGAATAATAAAAAAGTGTGTGTATGTCCAGGGGCCAACTTTTCTTGCATGTCTGGCTGGCTGCGAGTATGGGGCAACATCCAGGCGCTGTCTGACCATCAGAAGGCTCTCATCATCCAGACGTCCCACCTGAATCCTGCACGTGCTCAGGGAGATGTCTGCTCAGCTCCCTCTGTTGACCACTACATAAGTGCAGGTTAGGACCAGGATGCAAATGTAGAACATAAAAGCAGTGGAGTTAACCTTTTGACCCCTGATGCATCAGCGTGTCATTTACACATATACAGAGTATATTCATACTCATAATAAAGTGTTTAGTGCTTTTTTATGTTGTGACATGAAAACACTACTGTGGCACCTTATTATACTGCTTAATACTGTATTTTTTAATAAAAGATTGAAAAAATATCAATAAGAAACTACCCAAAACATAAGCTTTAATAATACAAATAAAATCCAACCTGTTCTGCTCTCTACAAACATGATCCATATACTGTATACATCTCAACATTTATCATTTTCAAAATGTACATTATATACCCTGGTAGTCACCCACAGATAGCGAAACAGAAGTGACCTTAAATTGCACTAATCTCCATAAACACAAACCAGTTGGCGTATTCAGACATGTTGTTTGTGTAGCACAAAGTGAAAAGTACTGAAGTGTAAATGTTGCATCTTATGATATTGTCTGTTGTGTCTCAAATGGTTTGTGTTAAATACTACTCTGACTGGTATCCTGCGTAAATATAATTTGCAGACATACTTTAATGCCGTGTCATACATTTACTAAAATCTGGGGGAATCTGCATGTTTTGCATTTTGACAAAAATTACTGAGTTGCTGTGAGGTTCTTGTTATGGTTCTGAGAAGTGTGCACTGTGAGTGGATCTGAGCTGTTGTGTGTCCCTGTTTCAGCCTCCACCCTGGGTTTACAGATTGGACTGGTTATAGCAGTACTCCTGTTGTTTGGACTTGGAGCTGCTCTATTTACGTATTTCTACAGGAGGAGGTAGGAGCTGTTTCATGCATATTTTTCTCTTTCACACAAGGCAGATTTTACATGACAAGGAATGCATGATGATTTTTTGGTATTTTAAAGCATGTATGTGGACAGTTTTAGGGATGTGATCTATATGAATAATGCATTTCTGTAGTCTTATGCCGACATGTTTTCAACACGAAGGCATAAAAATGTGTGAAATGTCAGCAGTAAATGTCAGGTTTAGGTGTCACATTGAACTAAAGAGCAAAGTCCCTATATATATATATATATATATATATATATATATATATATATATACATGTGTGTGTGTGTGTGTGTGTGTGTGTATGTATGTATGTGAGAGAGAGAGAGATTATCAATATTATTATATTGTGTTATTGTATATATTATATTTTCTTAATTGAGCAAAAAAGTAGAAATCAATTTGCAATGATCAAAATAAGTTAATTCCAAGGACTCAACAGTTTTCCAGTCCATGTAATAAATATTGAAACTGAACTTTTTGTGTATTTTATAAAATTTTTCTACCCATTCCTTTTTTTCTTTGATACCTGTTGTATTTTCAGAAATGTTCAGTTGTTAAAAATTTTTTGAAAAATAAGGTTTGACTTTGTATTGTTTTTTTCCAACATAGGAGAAGAAAATTATTCTGAAAATCTGAAAATTATTTGATTAGAATACTGAATGATGAAATGTATTCATTGCAAAGACGAGGAAAAACTGTTATCTGTAAGTGCACACTGTACTGTACAACTGATTTCACAATGTTCACAGCTCCTCAGTAGATGAACAAGTGGTTTTAGATCAATCATGTGAGGGCAGAGTGTGGGCAACCAGAGTACATGCAAAAAACTACAAACACTACAACACCCAGACGTGTGAACAGGAGTAACCTAAAGCTGTGATCCACTGGAAACTGAATCTGTTGTTTATTATTTGTTAACAGTGCTGTTTCTGTTCTCAGGCGTCCTCTGGACTACTACACCATGGAGCTGAGCGAGCACGCAGAGGGACTGTCAGATCTATAATTAATGCTTGCAATCATAGTGTTTTCATCTGTTAGTGTGTGTGTTTGTGCATGGGATTACATCGGATAGAAAGGTTGAATTTGACTTGTACATTCCTTAAAGTGTGGTTGCTTTCATGCAAGTGCCTCCACAACAAGTGTCCTGTGTTTTTAGGAGATCGTTTATGAAAATGTAGTCATGCTTAAACTGTGTGGTTGATCTTTCGTGGCCTAGGAGACATAAAATCAGACAACTCATGGGGAATGTGACACAATAAAAAGATAGTAGCATATTTTTTATAAAAGTTATTTGCTTTTGAGCAGTGCTGGTTACTACTTATAAGAAGAAAAAACAAAAGGGAAACTAAAAGGGAGGATTTTGAATGTACAGTACTTGACAAGTAACGTCTGAAATGTTCTCCAGACCTGTGTGTAGGATTAAATGACACATAGTGGTGAGGTTGTAGATTAGTTCCAAGTATGGAAGAGAGTGTACAGTAGCCGTCACTTCCCTTTGGTTTGCTTATTGTGGACTCCTATACCAATGTGTCAGCCTTGATTTCTACTTGATCCTTTCATACATATTAGTGCTGGTCAAACTACTACACAAAAGACTGACAATCCAATAATAAAAGAACAATCTAAATACTAGATGAGATTGGATAAAAGGTAAAGCATATGTCAAAGGTCAGATAAATGTGCGATGTGTAAGATCTGTATGTATTTATGTGCTTACATAGTTAGGTAGACACATGAGAGAATAGGTGCATTTCTATTCAGCTGCTTTTATTTGCATTTTCATTTTGATCTTAAGAAACCCCCCATTTGAAATGCTGGGGGGGAAAAAGTTGACAGCGTTTTAAATTTTTTTAAAAATTGTCATCTAAATATTTTTAGCAAATTATCATGCAGGTGCGTGTGTGATAAGGAGATTGTCGCAAAACAAACAAAGATTCAATATTAGATGGAAAGAGTAATGAAACACTAGTATGTATAAAGCTGCAGGAACCAATGTTAAGACACAGGCTTTGATAAACTGTGGGAAATTCTGAAAAGAAAGTCAAGTTTGAAATGATATAATGCCATGCAGATTGGGAGTTGATTTTTCAGAAAAAAGGCCTATTCCACCTAGGCTCAGTATGTTATTGAATTCAGCACTGGAAAATATATAAAACATGCTGATGAACCAATTTGTAACAGCAGTGGATGGAAATGCACCAAAAAAATAAAAATAAAAATTTTTTTTTGCAGATTTTCTCAAATTCTGTTGGAATTTGCAGTACATCTGGCAACACATGTGTACCATTTTAAGGTATACAAGTAAAGTAGACATTTTAAACAATAATTAATATGCCTACATGTCTTGGCATATCTTACATTTTACAGAGGGATTGAGCTTCAATGTAGTATAACCAACACAAAAATATCAAGGCTCAAGTTATATCTTACAAAATGGCTCTTTAATATTGCTGTGGTAACAGTGTTTCCCTCTTAGAACACACTTAAAGATTAAAATGATCTGTCATTCAGCACACTGTAATTGCAACCTACAGTATACAATTGCCAGTTTACAGTCTTTGTTCAGCTGACATTTACCCACACTTTGCGCTTTTTTTTTTTTTTTGCATCTCCAACTGTTCATTTCAGTCAGAGGCCTTGATTGTCTTTTTAATGTGAATTAAGCTAACTGATGGTGAGTGTCTGTAACCACTTTGTGTGCTTACTTAAAGCAAATTGTTTACATTTTTACTGGAAATTTGAAAAAGATGTGAGAGAAAAGGTTTCTTAAATGAAGTGTTTTTTTGTTTTGTTTTATTATTTTTTTTTAATAAATGAGAGACTGTTTTGGTTTTAAGGGGAAACAATATGCTGTTTTGTTGTTTTATCATTTGTGTTAATAGTGGCTCAGAAGCCCCTACTGTGCCTTGTGTGTGTAATTTGGTGGACTAATTCCTCATTTCTTTGAGGCAAAATTACAGCAAGTTCTTTTTCAGCCATACATGTACATATTGTGGATAAGTGTTTTTCCTTATGCAGAGGGGCTAAACTGATCAAATGATTAGAATAATTAAAATTTTTTTGTTCAACTTTTTTTTTTTCTTGAAAGCAAGTTAAGGTTAATTTAAAATTGTCTTACATTTGCCAAGATGAAGTGCCATGAAATAAACATGTATGCTTGGATTTACTCCATTTCCTGCTTGCTTTGTAATGCATCTTTACTCACTTACAGAGGTACGCATCATTTCAGTTTACTTTAACCACCTTGGTGACATTTTCCCATTCACTACCATTTCCCTAATTTGCAATTTTTATTATTCTGTCTCATACAATCACATATATTTACATCAGTTTTAGTCCATGTTAAAGTGACAGTTATATGAAAATGTAAAACTGGAACAAACCCTGAAGTCTCTTTTGAAATTATTTCATGTTTATTAAAGGTCTGGAATCCCTTTATATTTGACGTTTTTGTGGATTTTAATGCTTAAAAATATTTAATCAGATATTATGCCTACTTTAATGTCTATTCCTATATGTACTACATTTTAGTCAGGACTATAGTTACTGCAAGTAATTATTTAATCTGCCTTAATGTTTTGATGCGTCATGTGATTGCAGTGACAGGACCCTTGTTGATAAAAGAATGCAAGAAGCATCACTGACAACAACATGTTTAAGGTTTCTCCATATAATTTTATAAGTTAATGTCAGGTGCATTCTCACATCAAATAAAGTTGACATATGTAGAATGTACAATAGAATCTCGAGCACTTAAATGTATGACATCTGCATCACTGATCGTAAAATGGAAGCTAAGTTAGATTGCACATTTCTGATATTTATACTGTACAGTAAAAGCTCAAGTCAAAGAGAAAAACAATGTGAAATCAGGACAAAAGGCATATTTAACATGACATATTTGCAAAAGCACAGGGTTTGCATGTTCCTCTGAGTGACCTATCATGGTTGGTGATAACTCATGGAGACCTAAACATCCACCACTGACCAAAACCATCTCCTGATTTACTGTAACATCTTTGGTACCTGTTGCTCTACTTATTTTATCAACCCATATAAATAATTGATGTAAAATATAGTTCTTCATCTTTTCATGGTCATCAGATATAACCTATTTGGACATTCAGAATCTCCATAGTTACTGTGGTATCAATTCTAATCAATTGATTTGTATTAAGCAGACTCATAGACATTGTAGAGACTGTAAAAGTGTACTTGTTGCCCAAATCATTTGGGCCCCCACCCTGGCTGGTGCCCCTTGGTGCTCGCCCCATTGCTCATATGGTTAATGCGGGTTAATTCACCAGTAAAACCCATGGAGTTGGATCAATGACAGTGAATGGAGACATTTTTATCATATACATTTTTTCTGAAAGTATTTTTTTTTACTTGTTTTTCTGATCTAATCAACTTTGATCAGTGAATTAAATATAGGAAAATACATGATTTACACTGAAAACACTTAAAATGAAAGGGATAATATTAAAATATGCTGATAAATTACTTTATTAAATCTATTAAACTTTATCTATCTATCTATCTATCTATCTATCTATATATATAGATATATATATAGATATATAGATATATATATATATATATAGATAGATAGATAGATAGATAGATAGATAGATAGATAGATAGATAGATAGATAGATAGATAGATAGATAGATAGATAGATAGATAGATAGATAGATAGATAGATAGATAGATAGATAGATAGATAGATAGATAGGTCGGTCGGTCGGTCGGTCGGTCGGTCGGTCGGTCGATCGATCGATAGATAGATAGATAGATAGATAGATAGATAGATAGATAGATAGATAGATAGATAGATAGATAGATAGATAGATAGATAGATAGATAGATAGATAGATAGATAGATAGATGGATAGAGAGAGAGAGAGAGAGAGAGAGAGAGAGAGAGAGAGAGAGAGAGAGAGAGAGAGAGAGACCAACACAAATGTCACCCTGGGCCCTTACACATACACAGCAGTCAAAACAGAAGGGGTGCTCTTCATTCAGGCATATCGGAGTAATGCTGGCGTCAACACCACTTTACTTCCTGCTCTGACTCTAATCACCACAATTTGGGTTTCTATACTGTTCTCTCAGAATAGATGGAGTCTTGTGTACTTTGTGAGGTCTGTATAAGTGTAACTCCATGCCATGTGCAGTAACCTGATTATACGTCTTAATTATACCATATTAAACAGGTTTAGTAATATACAGTACATGCACAAGTTGGTATATCATTATTTGTCATATTTAGTTCTTTAACTGAATAGCATTCAATTTAGCAAGTTTAACACTTATATGGCTGAAAAAATACAAAGCAGGCATTTTTTTCTTTTTTTTTTTCTCTTTACACTGCCAAACCTACTAACCACAAGACAGGAAGATGCAGACCAGATCGACAGGAAGATGCAACATGAGGCTGCAGTCGCAGAACACATGAATTGATGCAGCAGAGTTTTTATGAAAATACTTAATTTGTTCAGCTACATCTCAGTCTTATAAGGTCTATACACAACAGGTTTCATAGGGATTAATAGTATCTGTTTATAAATAACCTGTGTGGACAGTGTGTCTCTTCCTTTCACACCTTAGGACAATTTCAAATAACACATGGTGAGTTTTTACAAACTTCTTGTTTTTCTGACTACTGGAGAAGGTTTCTGAAGCTGTTCCACCTTAACTGTGTACTTCAATATGTTTGTGCAGAGTCCAGTTACATGCTTTATTCATGCATGTACATGTACAATATATGTATTTTTCAGATTATCCTTCTGTATAATTTGATGTTACTAATGATGGTAGATACAATTGTCTGAGCTTTGGGACTTTTGAGACATGATTTCCTTTGACCCTTTTCAACAGTTGTCATTATTGTTGTTAAGTGGTTGTAGCTGTTGGTACTTTACCTCAGTGTTTCCCAACCAGTGTGTGCTGTGAAAAATCATCAGATGTAATTTGACCTTATTGTTACTGTAAGTGGGCAGCTGTTGTCTTTGTGTTTAAACAATCTGAATAAGTAAATGAAGACTAGATTTGTATTATATTTCATTCAATAAATATACTTTTTGTGAGATTTTTCTTTGGTAGTGTGCCTTGTGATGTTTCTAATATAAAATATGTGCTAAAATATGGCTCAAAAAAGGTTGGGAAACACTGCTCTAAATACTTAAACTTAACAACGGAAGATGGTAAACTGTTTTGAAGACATTTGTTGTCTGGGGTTTTTGAATAAGCTTCCTGTGTGACAAGTTACGTGATCATAAGTAAACCACACAGGAAGGTGTTGGCTTGTTCCCGTTTGTGTCATACAACCTTAGACTTCATTTAAATTTATCTATGTCTCCATAACTTTCACTGCAACATTGTATTAGAAGCATATGTTTATGGGTCTATGATCTGCACGAGGACACTATCAATCTGAACCGTGTTTCACCATTAACCCTTTGTTGGTCAGCTCAACCGTTTGATAAAGGTAACTTTGAACCCTGATATCTAATCGAAATTTAAGTCATTTGACACCAAACTTCTTGGGCAGTCAATGATATATTCAAGTCATGCTAGTATACAGTATATATAACACCAAGGAAGAAGACCATAAACCTCTGCTATGATCTTTTCTTTTGGACACAACATTGCAGGCAAGTTCGATATTTTTTTTTTTTTCATTTTATTAATTTTTACAGAGTCTATTTTACATAAATAATCCTCATCATGTTTCATAAATACTTTGGTGTTTATGTAACATTTTTCACAAACTCAACCAAATGGTAAAGGGTCATGAAATGCTAATGCTAACCGCTAATGATACAAACATAAAAGAGACATTTAATTTGAACCAAGTCACAAACTACGTTAGTGAGATTGGGGAAGAAATAATGTTTGAGTTTTAATACTTTAGTTTAATTTAGGGTCAGTTAAAAAAAATATGTTATGTTATAATGGTCCATGTGAGGTGGAAAAAGCAAAAATAAAAACTAGAAAAAATATTGTGATTTTTGTAGTGTGACCAACAAAGGGCTAATATCAAGAAAAGTACTCAGTATTTTATTTAGATAATGTTTGATATTTCTCTGATTTTTTTTCCTGAAAAGAACAAGACAGTAGGTGCTGATTTACTTCTAGTACCTGTTTAAAGTAACTAACACAGTTTTCCTTTTCTTTTATCAGATAACGTTTTGACATAATATATATTTATATTCATATAAGCAGGAAGGGAAGTCATTATAGAATAATACTATTATGAGTGTGATCAACTTCCATTTTACACTGGAAAAAATGCCCCTCTAATAAGTAAAAAAACAAAACAAACGTACAAGATATTTTTGTTTTAATTAGAAAAAGGCCAGTGGAACAAGTGGAAATTATTTGGTGAAGTTTCTTGAAATAAGATTGTCCAGATCTAAATATATGTTCTTATATATCACTGAAAAGTTACTTTTTATTTCAAGTGTGATGAGCTATTTTGACTAGAAATGAGAAAAATTCACTTGGTGGGATTTAGATTTTTTTTTTTCCAGTCTAGAAAAACAACTCTGACTCAGTTCTTGGAATCCAGGTTTTGAGTTTCAAGGTTCCACTGTGCACCATAACTCAGTCTGGTTTGTACTTTTTAGACTCAAGTGGGGATAACTGTGGCAAGAACAGAACAAATTTTATCATGGAAAAGAAGACACATTATGATTCTATCTTGGACCGAAGCAAACGCATTATGTGGCAGGATGACTGCTATGTGGATCTGCAGTCCACTTCCTGCTCTCAGCCATCACACGCAGAGACCAAGGGTAAGTTTTTCTGCTTTTCAAATGTGGAATTAATCGCACAAAACCTTGCTGGCTTGCTGCTTTTGGTCAGAGGCTGTTGCACTGTGCTTCCCTTCAATCTCCTACTGTTTAAGCCTTCCCTGTCTTTTATCAGTCAGAGAGAAGCATGTACACACAGGAGCTAGTATCCAAATACTAGCTCCAAAAATCCAAACATTTTCTTGTATTTAATCCACTAATGTTCATTAAAGTACTCTAATAAAATTAAACTAATGTTAAATTACTCTAAAAATGAATGATAATAATCAATCTACTAATTAATTAAAGCTCAGAGTAAATCCAAATGATATTAAATCAGACACAGAGAAAACTGAAGAAAAAGTGAAATTTTCCAAAAATATATCAATAACTTGCATAAAACAAGTGTGTCCATCCACTAGCATTGATCAGACTCTATGGGTTTTACTGGTGGATGATTGTTGCAGAAGATGATGGTGTTTCCATGTTCACTACAAAGCCTCTGAACATCCATATGGGTCATATCTGATGACTGTGAAAATGACAAACTACTTTTCACCAGTTATGGATTCATAGGATTAATGGATCAACAGGTATTCAGCATTTTACATCAGTAGATGGTTTTGGTCATCCTATTTGGGTCTTCATATGGAAAGGTTTTTTTTCCCTGCGCAGGCTCTTCATTCTATTTTAAGACCATTACACAGTTGTTACTTTTATTCTTGTGAAGTTATGGGGAAAAAACCAAAAAACTTTGTCATTGCACATGGTACAATGAAATTAAGTGCAAGTGCAAAACCAACAGTTCAGCTAAAATAAATAAATAGAGCTCTGCTACACACACACACACACACACACCACACATGCATTTATTTAAAAAACATGATGGCTGTTCTGCAGTCTTGTAGTCCTGGTTTTCAGAGCTCAGCAGTACAAATTGTGAATGTCCAGGGTGAAATAAGTACTATCAAATATCCTTTGCCCTTTTGAGGCAGCGGGAACTGTAGAGGTCATCCAGAGATGAGTGAGGGCAGCCGATGATTGTTTGGGTGGTGCAGGTGACTCTCTGGAGTGCTTTCCTGTCTGCAGCTGCCAAACCAAGCGCACACACAGTATGTTAGAATGCTCTGGATGCAGCAGCAATCGGACACTAGCAGTTTATCACAGAGTTGTTTTTTATTTAAGAGCCTTAGAAAGTACATTCTCTACTGTTCTCACTCCAGGTCAGGTGCTCCTTGATGGTGACACACAGAAAATGTGGTTAGTGCTCAATACAGTACATATTAAAGTGTCAGTCTTTTAGAAGTACTGATAACCAGAAGATGCTTGCAGGACTCTTTACAAACATATCAGTAATCAACTATTTTGAGTACTTAGTGTTTCAGGGTAAGAGTAGAGGTTAGGGTTTCTTTCCATTATTTTTGTCATCTGTACAAAACAAATGGTCCAGGTATGTTATTCTTCTGGTTATCCCGCCCCTTTAAAAGTGAGATGGGTATTGTTTTTGGTTCTTTTTTTTTTTGTTTGTCATTTTTCTGCAACTTTACATGAAAACCACTGGACCAATTTTTATGAATTTTTCAGGAAAGGTGTGAGGTAGTTCAGAATAAATCCCATTAAAAGGATACGGTCATCAAAAATGTGTTTTCGCAATGATAAGAAATAGGACCAATCAGGTAAGATGTTTGTGAGGGTGTGGGGATTGTTGTGCCTGGTTTGTATTATACAGTACTTTTATGAAAAATAAAGCATGTCTGGTTTTAATGATAATACATTGTATTTGTATAGTGCCTTTCATCGCACTCAAATACACTTTACATGAAGTGAACATAATACAATGAAAGCCAACTACAATAGAAACAAACCATAGAAAACAAAGCAATCAGGTTTAATGAAAGTCTTTTAAACCCCAAAAAGAACCCTGAAAAACCTTTATTTTTGGGTTAACAGACTCAGAGTTTTGATTACATTTGCTTTGTGGAAACAGACCCCTGGTTAAGTATGGAAGGATACTGTACATGAATGGCCTTATGATGATATTTGGTGACTGTTGTACAGCAGTTTTCTATTGTATATTACTTATGTATTATTTCTTTATTTTCTTACTGTACTCTGGGTGGTACCACATTTTCTTTTATTTATTTTTTACTTCTTGTAAATAGGTGTAGCACCATGGAAGAGAGGAAAGAAATTTAATCTGTGCTTTATGTTCTGTATATATATGCACACTTTATAATAAACACTGCTTGACTTGAAAAACAATAAAAATAGAAACATAAGAACAGCTATAAATAACAAGGGTTGATGATCGTGCAGCTGTGTATTTTTGAGTTTCCGTTGGTTAATACATCAGACACTGTTTTATAATTGTCATAAAAGCACAGGTCTAAAAAGCCAAACTAGTATAAGCTGCGAAATAACTTCAGCTGATATAATAATGTCACAATGCGGAGATTGAGGCTCAGGTGCAGACAAACGACTGAATGGCAGGAGTATGGTAAATCACAATTTATTAATCCAAAAACAAATAATATAAGGGTATCTAACAGAAAGAGCAACGCCAAAACCAGGGTGTTGAGATAATTAAACTAAGCTACATAGAACACAAAAACAGGCCAGAAGGACAATTCTACCAAACTAAGAAAATCCTCACAACAAAACTAACTAAATACACCAACCCAAAACTCACAGATACTACAGAAAAGCACAATAGTAATTTATCAAAACTAGATGGACTAAACTGAACAGGGTACAGAGTATACAGACTGGCGAGGAGAGCAGGGGGGCTGAACAGCAGAGTTGGTGGCTGGATGGCAGACAGGCGATGACTGATGAAGCGGTGGGGGTGGCAGGAGAGATGAGGGAAACCAGGTACAGCGAGGATGAGTATGAACCAGATACTGAGATAAGAGGCAGGTCTTGGAGGTGATGATGATCAGGGTCACAGGTAATGTGAGGAATCCAAGTCTGGTAGGTTCTACGGTCCGACAATGAGTTGTGGATGGGGTCAGCTTAAATACACAGGCAGGAATGAATAGAGGTTGGGCCAAATCACCTTCAGCTCTGGAGGGGTAATCGGCAGACTCGCTGCACCTGGTCATTCACACACACACACACACACACACACACACACACACACACACACACACACACACACACACAGACAAAGAGAGAAGGAGATTAAGCCACTAGACAGAGCCAGGGACGGAGGGTATGACAAATAATAATAATACTAATTTAACTCTAATATCATTTAAATCTAGAATAATAATGACAGTGTCATCATCAACGTACATTTAATTAAAATGTTAATCTTGTTTGATGAAGACACATTTGAGGACAGTGTGACCATAGGATTAATAAGAAGAAAATGGACTGATCACATTCACAGAAAAATGTTGGAAAATAAATTAAACTATGTTAAATGTTCTTCCCAATTTCCTGGTATATGCATTTCCTAGGAATGCTATAAAAATCTGTTTTTTTTTATCACTTGTGTTAGTAAGTCCCTGCTGAAGAAAACATTTACCTGTAAAGTATGTATTTTAATCATAATTATATGTCAGTACCATTGCAATGGTAAAGAATATGTTGTGAGTGTACCAAGAAAGAGTGAAAGGGATTCAAGAAAAGTTAAAGTTATTTAAAAACCTAACAATTGTGACATCTGGGATTTTATATTTGTAACAATTTTTTTTTATATTTTCATGTAGATATTAGTTGGCTCCACAAACACCAAGATCAGCTGCAGCGTTTCATGACACGCCCCTTTCTAGAGGTGATGTTGACCCACCTGAAAAAAATGGATGTTTTGAGCTCAGCTGAGGAAACCAGGATCCTGAAGGTGGGCCACATACAGGATCAGGTCAACACACTTAAAACTATTATCTCTGGAAAGGATGCTCAAGGCTCTGTTACCCTGCAAGACTTTGTGGAGAAGTCAGATTGTCTGGAAGCACAGCTCATCTTAAACCACGGTAAGAAGAAAAAAGAACCCCCAGAAACAATTCTTTATATCAGGGATCTGCAAGTTTGGGCCTTAAGAACCACTATTCTGCATATTTTAGATGTATTCCTTCTCCAACACACCAGATTAAAAAGATCAGCCCATCTTCAAAATCTGCTGAAGACTGATAATGGCTGTCAGGTGTGCGCTCTCAAAGACCAGAATTGCTCTACATAAAATAAAATTTAAAAAACCATAATATTTAATCTAATGTAGCCAATAGAATCTATTGGATATGTTTGAATAAATGTATTTGCATTATAATATAATGCAAAAATACGTTAATCCATCAATTTATGAGTGTGTTCATTTTATATGTTGTGCTGCTTTCTTCAGTCCTTTTTTCCTATTCCATGTGTTATTAACGTCCTTGTCCTCTTGGTTCCTATATGTTGTAATAGCTCAGACTATAGTACTAAATTACAAGTAAAATGAAAATGAATGAAATGATGCAAAGAATAATGCAACGCAAACTGCAATTCAATAAAATCACTAATATAAATTTGTCATTAAGAAACAATGTTTTTGTAAATCATACGGAACATCATGTCTTACAACACTAAAATAACTTATTTTTGTAACTAATAAACAAAGCAGAAAAAAAATAATACTGAAATGTATTGACATTATGACATAGCAAGCTGTAAGAACTCGGGACGGTAAAGCAGTAATCAGTATTTTTTTTTCTTATATTCTGTTTGAGGTAGGCATTTTCAGGCCACTGAAACAATGCTCTGTTCACTCCTGTTACCAGACTCTTAATATTAAGTTTAGTAAAGCACCACGGAGATAATTGTTTTATGTACTTATACTTACAGACTCTATGGTGGAGGAGCACAAAGGCATACTGTTAAGACGATATGAGCAGCACCGAGACAGAGACTCACTCAGCTGCTCCAAACTCGACACTTCCTCAAGACCCTTACTTCTGGTGGATGGACTCTCTGACCTCCAGCAGAAGGAACATGACCTGATGCAGGTGGGGGCGACACGTGGAGGGAAAAGAAATCACCTCAGACAGCTGGGACTGGACCAACTTTTAGATCCCTTGACCCGTGTCAGTCTGCCTCCTAGGGTCTCACTTACAGCCGGAGTTGCTGGTATCGGTAAGACCACCTGTGTCCGGCATTTCATTAAAAAGTGGAGCCAAGGGTCCATCTGTACAGATGTAAGCTTTGTCTTACCGTTCATGTTTTGTGAGCTGAACTCTTTGGAGAAGGTTTCAGCTGAGAAGCTGGTGAAGCTGGCTTTTCCTCATTTAACAGAACCCAGTCTGGTTCTGAGTGGCTCTTGTCGGACCCTGCTCATACTTGATGGTTTGGATGAATTTCACTGCACTTTGAATTTCTCAGATGCAGCTGCCTGCAGTGACCCAAAGAAAGAAGTGTCTGTTGAAGACTTGGTGACTAACATCATCCGGGGAAATCTGCTCCCAGATGTAGCTGTGTGGGTGACATCGAGGCCAGGAGTGGCCTCACGCATCCCTGGTGGATTAGTAGACAGGGTAACAGAAATTCCAGGTTTCAGCCCTGCTGACATTCAGATCTTCCTAGGCCACCATTTCTCTGAAATGGATTATGCTAGCAAAATATGGGCACACTTGAGGTCTCATAAGATCTTAATGGTGATGTGTTACATACCCTTCATTTGCTGGATAGTGGCCGATACCCTTGTGTACATCATGCAGAGTGAAACTCCGGAAAATTTTCCAAGGACATGCACTGAACTTTATGCTCACTTTTGTTCTATGAGGGCAGAGGTTGGTGAGCCGAGAGGCAGGGAGTCTGTAAAGATGGAGCAGCTCCAAGGAAGCAATCGTAAACTGTTTGGAAATCTTGGAAGGCTGGCATTTTATGGGCTCCTTAAGCACAAATGCACTTTCACTGAGCAGGACCTCAGGGCCTATGGGATAGACCTGCTATTAATTCAAAGCAGTCTTGGTAGTGGAGTTCTAGTTCGGGAGGAGTCGACCATATGCACAGTGTATAAGTTCACTCATTTGACATTGCAGGAGTTTCTTGCAGCTACATTCTACTATGTTTCTTCCAAACGTGCCATCTTTGACTTGTTCTCAGAAAGCACCATGTCTTGGCCTAAGATTGGCTTCCAGAACCACTTCAGAAATGCCTTCCAACACTCACAACAAGCTGAAGATGGACACTTGGATGTATTTGTTCGCTTTTTAACAGGTCTGCTATGTCCAGTGGCACTGAAACCTCTTGCTGGGCTTCTGACTCTCGGAAAAGATGAGGGAACCCAGAAATCATGGGCTGCTGGGTTTTTACAGAGCCACTTAGCTGGTGCCAGTCCTGTCGTGTCCCTCCGAGCTGTCAACCTGGCCTACTGCTTACAGGAGCTGCAACATACAGAGCTGCTGCGGAGCGTCGAGGAGGATTTACGGCTCGGAAGCCTAGCTGGGAAGTTATCAAGGGCTCAGTGCGTGGTTCTCGGCTACCTGCTTCACGTGTCTCCAGAGTGCAGTGAGCAGACTAATTTGACAGGTTCCCTGAACTATACCACAGTGAAGTGTTTGCTCCCACAGCTGCTGTACTGCAGCCATCTAAGGTGAGCTCCTCAAAGCAGCCTCAGAACTAAACAACACATTAGGACAAAGATGTAATAATCAATAAAACATTTCATATTCCTCATAGATTAGAGAATAATCATTTTAAAGATGATGTGATGGAATTGTTGGGAAGTCTCCTGAGTGCCAAAGATTGCCACATCCAGAAGATCAGGTGAGATCACACAACATACAAATGTGTGTGGAGCTGCACGATCACAAGCAGAACATTTGTTTGATTAATAGCTTTGAACCTTTTAGTTCACCTGCCTTGGTTGCCCACATACTGTGTAAATCGTTCAAACTTCAAATATAGAGTGTATAGCTTGGTTGATGATTATGATGGTGACTGCTCTGTGAAACCATTTGTGAATTGTTTGATTAACCCTCTCAGTTTAGCAGAAAATGCCATCAGCAGCAAAGGTGCCAAAGCCCTTAGTCGAGCCCTCCTGGTGAACCGGACGCTAATTTCTCTCAAGTGAGCTAACATTGAATTTTCACTTTCTTTTTTGATTTCTTTCTTTATTGAATTAGAAGTAGCTTGAGACACATTTGCATCAATCCTTGTATGCATGAATAATGAGAACCTTAACCAAAAAATTTTTCCTGAGTGTTTTTATTCCTCTTTAAGCATAAAAAATTCAATTGAATTTGTTTAAGAACCTAAACAAATTTGTGCAGGGTGCAAAAGGTAATTATAAATTTAGACAGAATACTCTAAAATACTGAAGGTAATAAATGTTTTGGTGTGTTATATATTCAGAGATAGAGTTCCTTGGTTGCACTTGTTTCTTTTGTTTTGGAGCTACAGTACTTTTACATTATAGCAGCATGACAATTTCCTTCTGACATCTGTGAACACCCACTTGATATTTTTTCTCTTTCACCTATTCTCTGTAAATAATTGAGATGGTTGCGTGTGGAAAAACCCTATAGCTCAAGAGTCTATGAAAGTCTGAGAGCAGCGCCAGGAATCAGACACAAACCACCTTTTTTCATTCTTCCTGATAGATTTGACCTTAACAAATGCAAACTAACATACTAGTCCCAAAAGCCTGATATTCTTCTAGACATTTTTAAATTCCTATTCCATGCACTGCTTGTTTGAAATGTAATTATGTTTTTCTTATTTAGTCTTCGGAACAATAACATTGGCTCAAAAGGTACTAAGTTCGTTTCAGAGGCTTTGAAAATGAACCAAACTCTGATATCAGCCAAGTGAGTATAAGCACTATAGATATGGATTTTTATGCAAAGTGACCTTACATTTGGATGTGATTTGAACTGATCTATTTTCAACACCCTCCATTAGTTTCCAGAATAACAACATTGAAGAGGAAGGTGCTCAGGCTCTGGCAGAGGTACTGCAGTCCAAAAGCAAACTGGTATCACTCAAGTGAGTTTGACTTTGTTCAGTTTATGTTTTCGACTAATAATAATTTATAGCAGGGGTGTCAAACATACAGCCCGGGGGCCAAATCCGGCTCTCCAAAGGGTCTGGTCTGGCCTCTGGGATTAATTTGTCAAATGCAAAAAATGACACTAAAAATATAAATAATTTTAGTTCAGGTTCCACATACAGACCAATTTCATCTCAAGTGGATCAAATCAGTAAAATACACTCATAATTACATAAAAATACTCATAATTCCAAATGTTTCTCTTTGTAAATGTAAAAATGTTCATGTCATTTTATTGTATTTACACTAAAATGATCATTTCACAAAAATATAAGTAACCTGAACAAATATGAACATTTTTAAATGTCTGAAGGGCACATTTACCAATGTTCTTGCCTGGTATTAAATGTTTTATGTATGTTTTGTTGATCTACAGTGGTCTGTAAATTGTAATTTACATGTGTAAATAATAAAATGAGACATAATATTGTTTAAACTGCACATAGTTTTCTTAAGAAATTTCAGTTTGTTCATGTTATTCACATTGTTTTAAAAGGATGTAAACATTTTCATCACATAACTTTTTCTCTTTTCGCTCTAAAACATAGAGGAACATTTGGAGTTGACATTATTTTAATAGTATTATGTTATTATTTCACTGGTCTGGCCCTCTGTAGATCAAAGTTGGCTTAATGTGGCCCCTGAACTGAAACGAGTTTGACACCCCTGATTTATACAGTATTAATGTCTTTTTCTTACATGTTTTGTTATTTGACTATATAGTGTGCAGAAGAATTTGATTGGAGCAGGTGGAGCCAAAAGGATTGCTGAAGCCCTGAAGACAAACCAGACTCTCACAAAACTCATGTAATATTTCTTACACTGTTCACAAGTCAGTTCAGCTGGTGACAGACCTTTTTACCACTAAACCATCGGTTAGTTTAACTTTGATGTTCTGCTACAAACTGTAATTGCACCTGACATGTTGTTCCTTCTATCTCTGTGTCTACCTGCAGCCTTTGTAGTAACCAGCTTGGGGATAAAGGAACAATAGCTCTGGCAGAGGCTCTGAAAATTAACCAGACACTGCTCTCACTTCAGTTAGTATCCTTAACACAGGAGTTTATAGTATCGTCTCATAAAACCTTCCACTGTACTGATAATACATTCCAATGCTTTAGGTCTTTGGTCACAAACTGTATTTTTTATGTTGGCAGACTACAGAGCAACTCAATCAGCAACAGAGGAATGACAGCTTTAACAAAAGCACTAAGGCTGAACCATGGCCTTGTTTCTTTAAAGTGAGTCTTACCATCCCTGTGACACTTTCATTTATTTAATTTCATATCATGTTCTTGCCACTGCAGTTGTCACAATATGTGTTTCTTTTCTCGACACACAATATTCTTATATGTCTGTTCAGTTTAAGGGAAAACTCAATTGGAGTAGAGGGTGCGAAGAACATGGCCCATGCTCTCCAAGAGAATAATTCCCTTCAGGAGCTTGAGTGAGTCACCCATTTAGTAGCATAGATTATTACCCCATAGTGGCAGGGAAATATCAGATAACTGGGTGCATGGTGAGTCTCTCCAGGTGGTTAAATGATGGAAAAGCACAAATCTTGTGAGGTCAGAGCATCCAATGTGTGTGATTGAAGATATATAGTGATAACAGAAACTTCAAATGTCAGTATTTCTTTGTGATTTTTCTGATTTCAGTCATTTTAAATATGAATATGCAAAAAATATCAAGAGTAACAACACAGTTTTCCGCAGGCTTTTCCTTTTGTCTCTCTTTCTCTCAATGTGTGTCCATATATTTCAGTCTCACAGCAAACCTCTTACATGATGAAGGAGTACATGCAATAGCAGGGGCAATCAAGGTTAATCAAGCTCTCACCTCTTTGCAGTAAGTTGGGGTCCTGGTACAAGTACACGTTAAAAATATGTGTGTTTTTTTTTTTGTTTTTTTTTTATGAAACACCATCACTGACAAGTTTGATTATACAAGATTGAAAAATAATTTGTATTTGTAGTTAATGCAAGTCAAGTATTCCTTATAAAACTGAGTAGGGACGTGGTGTAAAATGTCAGTGAAATGAGAGTGCAATGCTTTTCAAATCTCATAAACGTGTATTTATGTATATGTATGTATTTGTGAATTTGATGAGAGCAAAGTAGTTTGAAAACATGGTATGAGGCTGAAAAAAAATTAGGGAAATTTAAATAGGTACTGAGAAGAAACTACTGGGAAAAAAATGAAAAATTATTGAATGTAAAGAGAGTGTCTTAGGCAGAGATTTTCATAATCAAATGTGGGTGAAGGTTATTCACACCACCTCCACAAAACCTTGTCAATAAATTGTCCAAAAACATATCTCTGAAACTCTGTTAACATTTATTTGCAATACAGTATAGCGAAATATTATACGATCAAAAACAAAAGTCTCCATTTTGAATGTCTGGGATTGAAATTGGTGTTGTTACAGTACAATGGGGTCATGAACCAAAATGGGTTAGAAACCACTGGGTTAACATTTACAGTCTAACAGGGCTTTTTCATTCAATTGAATTGAATTTATTTGATCATTCTGGAAATAAAACTTGTAACAGTGCCATAAATCATATAAAATAAGACAGTCAGGGATTACACAAAAAAAGCCCAGAGACTTATTTCTATTGTGGTCCCTATAGTGGAGAAGACAGGGGCAAGTGGCAGCAATTCATGCATACATACATACATACATACATACATACATACATACATACATACATACATACATACATACATACATACATACATACATACACCCCCACATACATGTACATACATACTATCAAACGTTCCATAAAAAGCTATAACAATCAATAAAATAAATAAAACATTGCATTACAATTCATAGTATATACGATCAATACCAGTTGCCTATGGACTAAGATTGGTGTTTAAACCATTTTTTCAAATGTAGTTTAAAGCTGCCTATACCTCTAATAGATGTAAGTGGACCAGGTATCCTGTTCCACAGAAGTCCCAGCATAAAAAAAGACTCTTTACCCATATTTGTTTTAACTCTTGGTGGTACCAAATTTGTTCCTCTTCCCCTAGTGGAATAGGCGTGAACCTTATTAACTTAACTTAAAATATATATTTTTTAAAATATTTAGGTACCACACACACACACATACACACACACACACACATACAAAGTTCTATGCACCATACATACAGTACCTGCATTTGAGACACACGATCTTCCACCTTCAGCCATCCCACCTCATTAAAGTGGGATGGTCCAAGGTGGATCCTCATGGGAAGGTCCAAAAAAAGACTAATTAAATTATTTTGAGAGAGTTTTTTATCATGTCAAGTGTTTAGAAGGAAACACAACAGTTGTACCATATGTATTCTTCCTGTGTGCTTTTTACAGTCTCCAGTGGAATTTCATCAAGGCCTCTGCTACCAAGGCTCTGGCTCAAGCCCTGAGATCCAACACCACAATGCAGCTTTTGGAGTAGGTTTCACTCTTTGGGACATCTGCTTCTCACCTATCTCTGTCCTATGCTCTTGTACCAAAACCCTAAAACATCCTTCTTTCAAATCAATTAGTCAAATCAAATCAAGAATCAAATCGTAGATTGTTTATATCGGTCACGGCAAATTATACAGAGTGGGCTTGGTCTGTGGGAATCACCTGTTACGATAAATCCATATTTCAAGTACAACTCGATCCTGGTATTGTCAGTTAAAAGCTTTTCTTTTCTTGGAAGTTGTAGGCTCTTCTTCTGTCTCTTCAGTGTGCCTTTTCCTCTTCGAAAAGAAACTTTCCAAAGGCATGTGTTTTTTACTTATTTTGCTAACGTGTGGGTTACAGTTTTGGCATTCAACTGACAGAGATGTAACCGATAGAATCCGGTGATTTTCAAAATAAATCATTGTTCATACTCGGATAATAAATACAGTACAAGAGAAAGAAATAATTAATACATTTTTCCGCGGCCCAGTACCAAATGATCCACGGACCGGCACCCGACCGCCCCCCGGGGATTGAGGACCACTGATATAGTATATATATATATAAAAAATTTTAAATATGACACATTTGGACCTTCAGAGGCTCCATAATTAATGTGGAAACACCATCATCTTCTACAACATTGATTCACCAGTAAAACCCATGGTGATGAAAGACAATGGATGGCACCATAGGGTTACTTATGTACTTGCTGAAAACGTCACCTGTTCTTCAGTTTTCTGATATAATAACCTTCAACTTTAATCTGAATTTTTCAAACAGATGATCAGTGATTTGAATTTTAGAAAATACATAATTTTTACAAAAAAGAGAAAAATACAGCGGATAATACTACAATAAATGTCAATAAATCATTGAAAATGTTAAACAGAGTGACAAATTAATTTGGTAACTTCCCCAATAGTCACACCGGGTCTTTATCAGTTAAACTGATCGCAACATGCATAGAAATCTGTGTTCTGCTGACAATGTCACTGCAAATAAAAAGTGAGGGGATTTTATTAACTGATCATTTTATCATCATTGTAAGCAAATCTGTGCATTTTAGATCAAAGGATGGGTTATTTATTAATAGACTATTCTCTGACCTTTTATCAGTCTACAGGAAAATGCTATTGGCAACGAAGGCGTCATTTTTCTTGCAGAAGCTCTGAAAACCAATACTTCCCTGCGTACACTATGGTAAGTGTGGCTCTTGCTCAGCTCAGGTTCAAGTTCAAAATGTTGCTGATGAACTTTTTTCTACAAATAGCCCAAAAAAATCAACAGGTTGTTTTTGTTTGTTTGTTTTTCCTGTCTTTAGTCTTCAAGGAGTATCAGCAAGCACAAATGGAGCAGTTGCAATGGCAAAATCTCTCATGACCAACCAAACCCTCCAAACATTAGAGTGAGTCAAGCTCTTCCTCATGTTAAAATATGTGTGTTTGTTGATATTTAGCCAAATACATAAGGTTGCAATTAAAAACAGTCAATGCAACACTTTATAAATTATAAATGCAGCTCTTTATAAATTACTTTGATGTTCTCCCCCCCCCACTTTCTTATTTGTTACTTCCCCCTTTTTACCTTTTTGCTTTTCACACCTATGGGCAATTTAGATTAACCAATTAACCTATCAGTACACGTGTTTGTTGTAATTTAAAGAATAAATAAATAAATACAGTCAAACCCATCCAGATCTGTGTATTACTGCTCTTATCTGTTTTTCCAGTTTCAAATGAGTGGTTGCAATTAAGGTAGAACAGCCTTTCACTGAACTGAATAAAACCAAGAACTCTTATATTGAGTTTTCTATGGTGTTATTCACCGCAAGGATTATTTTTATCATTGTAAGTCTAAAAAGTATTTTGCTGTTTTTTGGGTACATTTTGTATTTGAATTGAACTTCTTAAAAGCCTTACAAAACTAATCTCCACTTTCTTTTATCTGATTTTGAGCTAGTCCACAGGTGTGCGAGTTATTGTTGATGGTATGCAATAACCAAGACATAGACCATGTCCTTCATCAAAAAATGTTTTCATCTGGATGATACTTCAAATTCTATGGAAAAAATAGAGTGGTTTTCTGTTTGCAGAACCAATACAGTCCTTTGACATATGAACAAATAAAGACACAAAAAGCTATGCAGACTATAGAGTCACAATATTCCACCAGTTTTCTATTCACACACTTTCTGCTCCCTGTTTCAGTCTGCGAGGCAATGCTGTGGGGATGGAGGGAGCAAAGGCTTTGGCTAATGCTTTGAAAAGCAACAGGAGCCTCACATCATTGAAGTAAGTCTAACATAAAGTATAATAGAATTCAAGGCAACCACAAGTTCTCTCTTTGTCTGGTTATTGAAAAAATATATCCGGTGATACATTAGTTTACTCAGTTTATCTGGAGAGAAATCCAACACGAACTTCACTTCAATATCATGAAGTTCATTTCTTTAGCCCATATTTTTGGACTAAAAAAGATAAAACATGAGCCCTTAAAGGACAAAGGAACCTCTTGAAATAAAGCAAAAAGAAACACTTGGCTTGAAGATAAAGTGATTACAACTTGAAGTAAATGTAAAATTGTTGCGATTCTCTGATGATCATGAACTGACCAATACACATTGGATCTAAAATTATACAATAAAATATTGGGTTTTTTTGGGGTGAAGTAAAATTTGCAATAAATGTTTGAAGAGAAATAAGAAAAGTATGGACAAAATTCCAGAATATGTCTCATATTTTCACTTGTCAAAAACGTTACTAATTAGTCTGTCCATTTGATTCATTGCCCAGGTAAGCATATGGTTGGCTGAAGCATGTATTTACAATGTCTTGGTGCATATTTTCTGTGTGCCTGTACTTACTGTAGATTTCATGCTTTGTTCATACTTGACATTTGCTCACAGTGACAATTTTGTATATACTCAGTCTACAGGAAAATTCACTGGGTATGGATGGAGCCATATTCATCGCAACAGCCTTGAAAGGAAACCATCAGTTGACGTATATCAAGTGAGTTGTCCATTTGTCACATTTTAGACATGACTGTATGCATTATTCACACAGAACAGATATGCCTTTTTCTCTTTGTCACAATTCTCGTACAAACAGAAAAGGTATAATATAGAATTTTTTTTTATTTAGAACAGGAAACAATCACCCTAGACTAGACTAGGGACACGACAATAATCAAAAGTAGGAATATCAAAATACAACTAACGATAACTGAAGGTGCAGCACAAAAAAAGAAATGCTGAATCAACCAGTTAAAAAAAAACAACTAAGGACACAGCAAAAAACTACTGAGCGCTGGATTACTATTTTATGAAAAAAAAAACAAAAAGGAATAAACAAAACATTGCCAAAACTAGTGAGGGTAGGTCCAGTGACACTGATGCGTTGGCACGTGCATCGAGCTCATAGAGCGAAACCCTGTGTTGGTGCGCGCATCGCTCAAGAAAGTCACATGACCAATACAGCAACTGTTTCAAACGGACTCCAATGCCAAACTGTGTTTATAAGGAAGTGCGACGGAAATTATAACAGTTTATACTTGATCCATCTGAAATCAAAGTGACTTGGTTTACTATTGAGATTATTTCTACAAGTGAAATGTGTGTGCGAGTGTTTTCTACAGCTGGAGAAGTTGGACCAAAGAAGCACAACAGACCCTAAATCAAAACATTGGAAAAATGTATAAGAAAAAAAAAGTCATGAAAAAACAGAACCCCACTCCACAAGCATCTTCATTCACTACAGATTCACACATATTTTCACTTTGATACATGTTCACATTTATTGAACATAAAAGATGTTTTAAATTTAAATGAAAATATGAAATACAATGGCTTAAGTTATATTATTGTATAAACTAGGTCAGCGTTTCCCAACCAGCATGAAGCCATGAGACATTATATGTGCTGTGGCTCAAAAAGGTAGGGAAACACTATACTCGGTCATCCAATCTGTGTTAGTTGACTGTCACCATGGTTACCAGTAATGTCCAACAGGTGTCAGTATTTAGTGACACAGCATCAACACAGTGTGTCATTGTGTCGACACACTTCATGAGGCCTCATCAATAGCCAAAACTCCTCAACAAGTTACCATTAATCTAAACAAAAAACATCTAAACTTACTCAACTCCTAAGGCTAGACCGATAAACAGAAAAAGGGGGTCAGAGGTTACAGGCTGGGCATTAGAGACAGGGAGCTGAGCAGTGAAGCTGGTGAGGACATGGAAGACAGCAGATCCAAAGATGGTGGAGCACTTGCTGTGCTGTAGATCATCATTCTGTATGAACACAGGTTCCAAACTGGGGTTAGTGATCTTGGCTAAACCCATTCCAGCTGCAGCAATCAGGAAAATGACCTGTTCACACACACAAAAGGGCATGACACTTTAAGACAGTAATGTTATTTCTGTGGTTTTGCAGTTTGCAGGGGAATGGCATTGGAGAGTCTGGGGCAAAGGTCATATCTGATGCCATTAGAACCAATGCCCCAGGCTGCACAGTGGACATCTGAAAAAGCCAACATGACCTGATGGAGGTACAGAAACAGCAGTAGCCATCGTTATCAGCGAAATCTGATTGTGCTTAAGCTATTGCTTTGTAATGTTATTCAGGTGCTTTTCCATTTGGGTTTTATCACAGTACACAGAAAGAGAGAAAAAACTCTGACTTTTTGTTCATCAACCTTATTCGCACACCACCTTATTTTTTCAGCTAGACTGTATATATTTGCTATGTTTTTTTAATATTTATTTTGAAGTTAATTTATGAAATGATAATTAAACTATTGCATCCTTCAATTAAGATGTTTGCTGTTTTTGCTGAAGTTGCACAAATAAATGTTGCATTTTGATAAAAGTGCAAAAATGCATTTTAAAGTTAAGAGCATTGCGTTATTCTAAATATGTCTTGAATGCACCATTGAAAAAGGATGGTACACGTTGGTAACATCTAGATTAATCATCAGGGAAAAATTTTCTCAATCAGAAAGAAAGGAGAACATGCTGAAGCACAAGACATCTACAATATGTTTATTTAAAATCACCTTTTGTGTGAGCTGAGGCTTTGTGACAGGAGCTTGAATGCACTGCACAAATATAACAAAGAAAAGTTCATGTAGGATGTGAACAAAATGTTTCATATTACACTCCAGCAAGGACATAGCACACATATGTCGCGTGTGATGATTTCCATGGTGGCGGAGACACAGGCGAACTTGAGAAAAATGTCCCATCTACCAACCATGCAAGGGTAATACTGGGGAACAATTTTTGGTGAGTTGGGTCCAGCAGCTGGTTTTTTATTTATTTATTTTGGGCACAGAATACAAAACTTATCACAGGTTTTCTCTATCACGTCAAGTTTTTTTAACCATAGGACCCTTGTATTCTTAAAACATGAAAAATACTGTACTTGAGTGTGTGTTTGTTTTTATAATAGTTTTCAAATGTTGATATGCAATAAAATATGAAAGAAACAGGCATGACTGCAATGTTTATTTAACACTTGTGTTTTTCCAAAGGATATGTTGATATGAATGTTTCTTACATTTACGGTCCAATAAAGGTTATTGATAATATGCCTCTGAACGTTTGACTTTTTTCACCATTACAATATTTATAGGCAACTAGTCATCATATGTTCTGCTCAATGAAGGACACATTAATGCTCAGTAGGACACATAGGCCTACATAATTCTTTAATTAGCATTGTTAGCATTAGCATTCTTTAATTTAGCATTGCACGAAATGTGTTCCTTTTTCAATGGGCATATATATGGTTGAAACAGGTAGACTGGGACATCATAATTGTGTTTCAACAGTAATATTTTCATGTAACATTGTACTCATTATGGCCTTTAGAAAATCTTTTGGGGATGTTGGGTAGTAGGCCCCTGTGGCACTGCCGAGGCTTTAGTGGCTTTTTAAAAAAATACTTTTATACTTTAAGTAGTTTTGAAACCAGTACTTTTACACTTTTAATTGAGTAAAAAGCTACAATTGCAAACCAACAAACAATGATAATGGATCTTATGACAGAAATAAAGACTTAAAAAAAAAAAAAAGCTTGAATTTATACGTGACCTACAACAGTCTTTTTAAACCCGAGTACTTCTACTTGAGTAATGTACTTACATACTTTTGACACCTCTGGCTGTAAAGATGATTAAATTCTCTTTTTTCTCCTTTTTTCCCCTCTTCCATCTGAACTTCACATAGCAGTGAAAAATTACTATGTTTCTAGTTTAGCTTGGTGGAAAAAGGACAGGAACCTCAAAATTACATGTTCTATCACATCTACAACAAAACTGACTTAAAGAGTAGGTGGATGTACTAAGAAGAGTATATTTGTAAAAGGCTTTAATACCATATTACCCTCTCTCTTTTATCCCTACCAGTCAAGGCAAACCTCCAAGAATCCAGGCAACCTCGAGGTTTCTGCCTATTAAATGGAAGTTTTTCTTCCCCACTGTCACCAGTTACAAGTGTTTGTTCATGGAGGATTCTGTTGGTTTTCTGTAAATTACTCTGGTCTGTAACATGCCATGAGATAACTTCTGTCATAAATTGGTATCATATAAATAACACTTGATTTAATTAGCTTGATGTTGTGCTGTCTTATATGAACTTTATTACTTTCACAGCAAAATGTCCTCAAATTCAACCTATGAAGTGTTACTCTCTATTAATGGTTTTATTATTTCTTTTGTTGGGACATCCAAAGACAGTAAAGGCTAACATTCTGGCTGACATTTTTAGGATTTGGCTTCTGGGTGCTTCCTCTGGGTAAGGGGTCCTATCAAGAAAATATTCTATCAAGAAACTGTGGTCTTTTCAAGTATAATCCAAGCATTTTATCATACGTCTGGGTTGGTACCATTGCAAACTCTAAAGATGATTTATTTCTTGGATTGTGTTTCCCATTTATACCTTGGTGGAGGTCTGTGCTCTCAGAGGTTAGTTATGTGTACGATCTTAAATGCTCCTGATAAGCATGTGTCAAACTAAAATGTAAAAGAAATAGATGAGGTTTTGAAATTTAAAAAAAAAAAAAAATAGTAGAATTCTCATACATTTCTGATAAAAGTCTGACCAAAAATGTTATTTAATCTAAAATTGGAATGACATATTTGGCAGAGCCTGACAGAGCCTCCTGTCAATCATCCGTTACTTAGTAACTGTCACTGACCACTGCTCTTTCTGAAGCAACATATTTTATGTATGCCTCACCTAATAACCCCTGTTAAACTTGTAAGACTTGGTCCACCTGGCAACAGTGCACACTCATCTGGAATGAACTCGTCAAAGCCCTATCCAGCCCATGGGACAGCCATCGTCTGTCTGTTCATTTTGGCCACCCCACCACCAGAAGAGCTCTTCAAACATGTCCAACAGCTCTAGCAAGTAGACACACTACTACGTCACCTCAGTCCACATCGAAGTGGAAGGAGTCCACCGGTATGCAAGTTTGCCTCCGCTGTGTGCGCCTAAAGAGGCAGTGATGCTCTTGCTGTGCACCACTAAGAGACGCCTACTCGGAGACCCTCAGCAAGCAGATGTGTACAAGATTGACATGAATAAGCTCATTGAAGCTGGTGTAATGAAGGAAGTCAGTGAGGAGAGCTCCTCAAAGGAAAGCTGGTGTACAGTATCCCCCATCACCACATCAGCCACAATGGAAAGAACCGTCTGGTCTTCAACTGTTCACACCAATACCAGGGACAGACACTGAACCAGTAACTCCTGCCTGGCTCCATTCTAGGTGTCTCCTTGCAGGGCATCCTTGTGGGGTTCCGTGAACACCTTGTAGTAGTCAATGGAGATATCAAGGGAATGTTATGGTTATGGTTTTATAGATATTAGAAGGTTTTTTTTCACCTGAAATGAAGTCATTTGCTGCAGGCTTAAGGCAGCTAAAAATGTCCCAGAGTTTATCCCAGCTACATAGTGGTGAAGGCAATGTACACCCTGGACATGTCGCCACTTCATTGCAGGGATGACATACGTATCGAGACAATCATTCTCACATTCACACGTATGGGCTGAATAATGTCAGAAATTATTTGTTGAACAATGTCAGAAAATATATTAGATATTTGTTGGAGAATGAATATGAACCAAGTTTGAGCTTGATTATTGGCCTACAATTTCATTAATAATGTAAAAAAAAAAAAAAAAAGATTATTTACATGAAATCTACCCCCCATCCATTTATAAAAAAAATGCCACCTTTTATCAAAATATGACATCATGTAAACTCAAGATATCTGCATGTAGAAAGATCATTGTGAGACTGAATTTGAGTTACAGTGACCTGATAAAGACAAAATAATGGTCAAAGAATCTTTTTTTTTTCCTCACAAAACTCCACCTAGTGAATGAAAATGACACCATATGAACTCTGGATGTTAACAACAAATATAAACCAAATTTTATCTCAATTAGCTTGCTTGGTGTATGTCCAAAAAACAAACTTTCAAATAAAATGCTCCCATTTGGGTGGTTTATAACATTCATAGAGAAGATGAAATCAATAAGGTTCTTTCACAACGGGTCTCCTTTGTTGGTTATCAATGGATAAAAAAAAATCGAACCTAATCTGTCAGAGTTCTTGCATTTAGGCTACATGGCTCTACCAGTGGTGGATAAAACCAATTTATCTATTTTTAGGATATAATTATAGGTCTGAAGTGCTTTTCAAGGCTTTCAAAAGGGCTATACACCTTTAAATGATTCACTCTCACATTCACACAATGTTGGTGGTAAAGTATATCTGTCCCCATAGCTACAGGCTGTTTAATACATTAATACATCAGTGTGAATAGAAGTGTCTTGCCCAAAAACATAATGTCACATGACTAGGACAGAGCAGAATTGAAACCAACAATTATTTGTCAAGTACCCCTGTAATATCTGAATCTTTGCAGAATGTTTTGAAGAGCAGCACGTTATCATTGCTCATACACTGTATGAAGGGCTACTGAACCCTGCTGATGGACAGATAAACTCTATTTAACAACTACAATGTCAGGATTTCAAGACAAAATCTCAGGCTCCTTGATCTTTTAACCTTAAGTCGCCAAACCAATTTTGTAGATGTCCCTCATATACCACAAGACTTGTTTTTAAGATGTATCACTCTGATAATTATATAAAAAATACAATTATTTACAATGCTGTTATAAACTAATTCGGCTCGTTGACCTTTTGACCTTGAGTCACAAAACAATTTTGTAACACAGAGACAGAAGACCCTCATGTATCACAAGACTTATTTTTTTTAATTTATCATTCTGGAAATTTTGAAAAAAATGTTTTAAAAAAAATATTAAAACAGCGTTATAAACTGAATTAGGCTCGTTGACCTTTTGACCTTCACTGACCAAAACATTTTTGTAACACAGAGACAGAAGTCCCTCATGTACTACAAGACTTGTTTTTTTCATTTGTCATTCTGACAATTTTCAAAAAATGTAATAATTAAAATGTTGTTAGAAATTAATTAGGCTCCTTGACCCTTTGACCTTGAGTCATCACACCAGTTTTGTAACACAGAGACAAATGTCCCTCATGTACCACAATACTTTTTTTTCATTTATCATTCTGGTAATTTTGAAAAAAAAAAAAAAAAGTAAAACAGTGTTATAAACCAAATTAAGCGCATTGACTTTTTGACCTTGAGTCACCAAAACAATTTTGTAACACAGAGACAGAAGTCCCTCATGAACCATAACACTTGTTTTTCAGATCTATCACATTTTAATTTTTAATGTCAAATGAATGTCCAATATAAAACTAACTTTACCACCATTGCAAGGAATGCCTAGCACCACTTGTTATTCTGTTTTTACCTAAAAAACAAAAAAAAACAAAAAAACATATTTAAGAAGTTGAGAGAAACCTCATGTTATTACTTTTTTATTGGTATACGAATTTCCTATTGGTATAATCTTTGTTTTAAATGTTTTAACCCTCAATTTACTAGTGGTTTTGGTTTGCCTTCACACTTCACACAACAGCCATCTGCAATGAAATGTGTTGTATAATGGAAAAATGATTAATGTTCTCATAATTAATACATCAAAATGTGATACTTTGTTTTTGCAGTGTAATATTTTTTACGCAAAAGTATGAATCGTCGCCAAATTCATTAATTTATGTAAATATGCCACACCTCCCAGTACCCATTAAAAGCCATCGAGACTCTCTCTTTCTGAGGCTAAACTCGTATATGGGGGCTCTGTCACTTCAGCTGATTTAAGTGTTTTTTTTTTTCATATTCTAATCCTTCCATTGAAAACCGGAGCGAAACACCATTGGATATTGAACTTATGGGGAGGCGTTTGCGATGGAAGTGTGCCAAACGGAGGAGAAATCAAGCCTAAAGCTGTTTTCCCATCATCCATCATATTATACTGGTCAGAAGTCAATGGTAAATAACTAAGGATTAAGTCACTTTTTACACAACGCAGCGCAACACATCTGTGCAACTGTCTGCAAGAGAACCACAGGTACTGGTGAGTGCACATTGTTCATTTAAAAAAAGAAAAGTTTATGATGAAGACCGAATGAAATGACGGAATTCCTCCTATAAATAGACAATATGCAGTTTATGATAAAGACGATATAAAACGATAACTATAGAGACTTAATGAAGGGAATTTCGGACTTTCTTTTTAAAGAATGTTATTTCATTTACAGCTTAGTGACTAATTATTAACTATATATATATATATATATATATATATATATATATATATATATATATATATATATATATATATATATGTATATTACTTTAGAAACATAATTTAAATAAAATATGTGCATAAAAGTTAGTCAGAAAAAAAGAAAATGTATTTACATTTTTTTAAGAAAAGGTCTAATATGGAAGTCCAGAAAAAAATCCATAAAATCTCTTTGATTATGGATTGATCTCTTCCAACTATTTCTGCTCATATTTTTGGTGTTTTCCCTTACTTGTTCTGTTATAGTCATGTGTTGTTTACAATTCAATGTCTCCGTATGTCCAGGGGAAGGGAGTATGTAGGAAGGCTGTTAAGGTTTTGTAGTGGATTGGACCCAAATGCGGACGCCAACAGCATCACACAGGCTCTTTATTATGAGCTTAAAAACAGAAAGTCCAGATAACAAGATATGACCATAAGTCATTCCTAAAATCTCACACACACAAACAGTCTGATCTCCCAAACGGGTGCAAAGATCCGGGTGGGTCCTTCTGGAAGGAGAACGGGAGGTCTAAAGAAGTTAACATGTGGGGTGAACTGACAAAGAAGACAGAAAAGGAAAGGACTTAAATAGGAAGAAGTGATGAGGACAGGTGTGCGAGGACCAGATGAAATAATTAAGGTGAAAGGTGACAGGGAGCAGACTGGAAAGAAAGTGAAGGGAAAAAGAGACAGTGAGGAGGGATATGACAAAATATGCTCCATTAGGTTTATCCTTTTATATTTGTTTTCCATCCACCTCTATGTGGAACTGATCAAGCTGAGAGCTGCCAGGTCTGATGCAAGTAAATCACTTGGATGGCACACATTCAGAAATGTCACATTAGTGTCATTTTTTGGAGTGTGTGTGTGTGTGGGGTGGGGGTGGGGGGGGGGCTACCACAGGGAAAAGAAACGTTTCAACCTGACATTTAGTAATAGGGGGGAGTTTATACTGTATATAGAAATTGATTCAGAGATGCCTGGGGTGTGATTCCTAAAAATAACAGAAGGCTTTCTGAATCATTATTGCTCCTTAAAGCCATATTCTTGGCTACAATGTTGTACCGACATAAGGTTTGTAAAATGTGAAGCGCACTTAAAAATGTTGAAATAATCTGAATTAATATGTGTATTATGGTTTCTTCCACCAAAAATACTAACTTCATATGTATTTAATCTTAGGTTTCATTAATGCTGGAGTCAAAGTTTAAGGTTTGCTTGAGTGGGTGTGTGTAGAGGTAGATAATTTACTGGAGTATGTGTACCATTATATGTCCACTGTACAATAACTGACATTTCTGATCTGTCAACTCTGGCCATAAACGTACTTCCACTATTTCCACATTTTGCACCTTCATCATAATGAACATTACAGTTTATATTTGCATCTTCCAGTTTATGTCATTTGTCTCATTTATCCAGGTCATCATTCTGCTTAGTGGTGGTTCTCAGTTCACCTGGAACTCTTAACTTCTTAAAAACATTTTGACTATCATCGAAGAGACTACGTCAATTCTGATAACTCACCGTTTATTTATCTCTTGTATCTATCTTATCAGTCGGTCTGTCTATTTGTCTGTCTATTTGTCTTTGTATCTTAACCACTGTCATGGGAGGTTAGAGAAGCATGACTAACGTAAAAAACACTCTAGAACATAATACGGTGTGTCCCTTTTGGCCAAATATAGTGTAACATTGAATTGAAAGTTACTATTATTGAGATTAGATAGTCTTTGTGTAAAACATATTACAGTAGTACATCATTATATGTTTGAAAGTACTCATATTATATCTGCACAAGGCTATTTCAAGCAAACATATCATGGCTCCATTTGATGCTATTTGACCTGGAAACAGTAAGTAAGTCAATGTGACCTATTTTTATATATATATATATGTATATATATTCTTGTATAATAAAAGGAAGAAGTTTTAATGTTGCAATGAACTATATAATGTCAAATGCATCTAACCCAATTTATGGAATTCTTCTTGTTGTGCCTGATGCTTCTTGGTCAGCTGATTTGTGGTTTTAAAAATGTCTTGTATTCAAAACATCAAAACCTGGCTTTCTTCTAATTATTTTCAGATAAACAAACAAAACAGAAAGTGTAATCATTGCTCCTGATAAAAAAGATACCCTGATCAAAAAACACCGTTATGCTCTGAGCTCATCCGTTAAAACCAACCTCAGAAACCTTGAGGCTGTCTTTGGAGGTCCACAACCGACAGCTGACCAAAACCTGTTATCACTTGTGAAATATCTCTAAAGTAAGGAGAATATTGTCAAAACACGATCTTGAAATTATCGTTAATGCCTTCATCTAATCTCATATTGATTATTGCAATTATGTGTTCATTTTTTCAATAAGGTGACTCTCAACAGGCTTCAGATAGTACACAATTCTGCTGCTAGACTTTTAACAGGTGCACCCAGAACAGCCCACATCACCCCCATTCTGTCAACTCTTCACTGACTTACTGTCAAGTTTCATATTGATTTTAAAAATTTTGTCTTGACTTTCTGGGCATTGCATGATCAACCCCCCACCCACACAATCTCTTGCTGACTTATTGTGCCATTACCCCTCTGGATGCACTCATAGGTCTTCAGGGCCAAAGCCCAGCCAAAGGTCCCAAACATGGATTTTAAAACTTGGGGAGACCTGTCCATTCCAGCTGTAGCCCCCAGACTTTAGGATGACGTGCACGGGTCGTCTCACGACTCTGTGGGCTCTTTTAAAAAGCAGCTCAATATGTTTTTATTTAGGAACATTTTTGGTTGATGGATTTATCCTTTATTTTTTAAGGAATATTCTTTTATTGTTTTATTGCAGTGGTTCTCAAATGGGGGTACGTGGAGATACTGCAGGGGGTACATGAGGCTTTTCAAAATTATTTTAAAAAATCAGTAGGCTCATCCTAATAAATTTATTTTGTAAAACATTGATAAAATATAAATGTGTGTTCATGTGCTGAATTGTATATTCAGTATTGCTCCTCTTGTATTAATGGGATTTACATCCACGGGCTCTGACCCACCTCAGGGACTGTGGAGTTTTTTGGGGGGGAGAAATTAGCCAATGCGAGCATGAAGCCGCCACATCTCCAGCGGCATCTCACCACAAAACATGGATGTGATGTTAGTAAGCCACCGGAGTTCTTCAGGTGAAAACTTTGTGAGTTCAAGTCATCTCAATCCACAATGCAAAAAGCTTCCACTCCATCAGTCAATGCCCTGGAGGCTTCTTACATGGTGTCTTTGCTCTTTCCGTTCACTATAGCAGAAGACCTACTGCTCCCTGCCGCTGTTGTATTAGCAAAAACTATGCTGGACAAAAAAATCCTCCCTGGATCACTACCAAAATTTAACCATTTGTTCATTTTGACACAACCAACACATCCTGAAATTTTCATCAAAATCTGTGCAAAAAATGCAGACCCGGTTTTAGCTATGGGCAGGCTGGGCGACAGACCAGGGCGCAATCCTCTATGGGGTGCCATCATATGACCGTCCTATTTTTTTCTCCTTCCCCTGTCTCTTTTTTTCGTCTTGCTTGCCTTGGCCCAGGCAGCACCCTGGCAAGCCAAAGTTTTCACATAGCCAAGCGTTGTGTTTATTATATCATGCGTTACAGAACACGTTCTAGCACGCGCACTATCACGCGTTACACAACACGCTCTGGTACGCGCACTGGCGCGCGCAATGGCCCGCGTTATGGAATAGGGGAAAAAAAGTACCTGCCAGTTCTCTAAGTTTACTTACATCACGTCAATATTATTGGTGAATGCCAGTGATAGCATTAATAGCGGTCAGACACCGTCCAACCAAGATGGAGAGAAAAAAGCCATCCGGCTTTCAGTTTAGAAAAAGGAGAAAAGAGGAGGCAGAGAGGAGCGCAAAAGATGCAGGTAGGCCTAAATTACGCAAAGTTAGTTTGCAAACATGGCAAGTGTCGAGTGTGAATGTGATGATGACCCCGAAGCTAATAAGGTCAACAAAAGGCAAAAACAAGCCCAAATCCTAAGCAAACATGCTCCAGACACGACTGGGATATTTTGAATAGCCTAACCACCAAATGCTTTATTAAGACAACGTTACGCTGTTACACATTAGACTAGTCTAGACTAGTTGTCACAAATTAGAGGATCATTAGGCCTAACGTTACACATGATTATCTAGCCTCCCCTGTGCCACATTAATAATATAAATAATACCACTATTACCATTTAAGAATTTTTTCCCCCATCTTTTATGCATTTTTCCATTGTTGGTTAGTGGGCTGTAGGGATACTTCTGTGTTTCACAGGATTGCTAATAAGCCCAAATGAATTGATCATAACGGGCCCATATGGGGATTTGGTGCTATCTTTGGTCAGTTGGTGAGTCTACAAATAGGCTAAGGAAATGAGAAAGTGATTCCATGGTTTAAGAAAGTTTATAAAGTGATTAACTAAAAATGAATTAAATAAATAAATAAATGGGACGTGTGCTGTTAAATGTGTTTACTTTTTAAAATCTCCATATTCCTTCATATATATTTACTGACATATTTATTACAGGGATGTAATTGAGGATTTTGCATGAAAGAAGGCAAGAAAGGTCCAGTTTTAGATGGCATCTTTACAGCTGCTGCTGCTGCACTTTTACTTTTACTGCTATTTTTTTTGTTTGTTGTGATGAACCCTAAGGGAAAAGCCAAAAGGAAAAGCAAAGTAATTAGCACTCATTTTATTATTACTTAATTATAGTTGTTAACATTGGTTTTGCTTTTTGAAAAGGTTGATGCAATTTGCAATGTTATTATTTTACATTTGTGTGCAATTTTACAATATTTATATTTACACATTTCTCAATTTTATTTATTTATTTATTTATTTATTTATTTATTTTATCACAATTTTTACTTTGTATTTTTTTAATTGTAATTAAAAATAAGCATTGATATATACATTGGTGTTTGTCATATAACCTGTCTTTGAAGAATATGGTTCCGGGTGTGTGTGTGTGTGTGTGTGTGTGGGGGGGGGGGGTGACATGTCTCACCCAGGGTGCAAATCAGACCAGGTCCGTCCATGAAAAAATGTATTATTTAGAGAATATATTTAGAGAACACAACACATGGTTAAAATAAAAAAACAGGTGTTTTCAGACATCAAATAATGCAAAGAAAACCAGTTAATACTGATTTCTCAAAACAATACTAATGTTGTAACTTGGGGAAAGTGTAGAAATTAGTATTTGGTGGAATAACCCTGAATTTCAGTAACAGTTTTCACATGTCTTGGCTCTCCACCATTACTGTTAGATGCAGTTCTTAACATAGAGATTCAAAAAGCTCAGTAATGTTTGGTGGCTTGTGACCATCCATCTTCCTCCAGAAGTTTTCAAAGTGGGTTCAGGTCTGTAGATTGGTCTGGACATGACAGGGTCTTCATCTGGTGGTCTGTCATCTGCACCTTGATCTAGCTGAAGCCAGGAGTATTGTCCAACCAGTCCTCAGAGTGTGGGCACATTGTCAGAGCAGAAGTCCAGTCATTTTCAATAAGTATTTTTGGATTCCAATTATTTTATGGTAATGTGATGGCCACAGTGGTGGTCTTTATACGTCTTATACGTCTTCTTAAATAAAACATGAATGCGATTCTTATAAAGTAGAATAAGGTGTGCTTGTGTTGGAATTCAACAGTTACAAGAATGGAATGGCTGTCATACATACACACATGTTGAATTCAAAGAAAATTGCTATAGTTTTTTATTTTTTCCCAGAGCTGTATATGCCTCTACTTAATGAGAAGCACCTGTGCTCACAGGTGAGAGTAAAAGACTGATTAAAACAGGAAAATCAGAACGATCACAGACAGAGATATGATAGGTGTGTGTAAAGTCTTTGATAAATGAGTGTATTAAAGTGGTATTCATAGTCTGAATTTTCATAGACAGGGAGGCGGGGGATGGGGGGTGGGGCGGGCATCAATACTGACACATCAGTACTATGTATCCACAGACCGTATCACTCACTGAAAAAAATATGAAGCTCATTGTTCATGTACATGTAGATTATGATATCCATCAATTATATCGTCATTGGTTCTTTGTCCATCAGTCAAAATAACTTAGCTCCATTTTTTTTTTTTAAAGGAAACAGTCACAATAAAACTCCAAATTACTTCAGTTTTCTGTACAGCCTGTGTCGTCTGCAGCTGCACGAGAAGTGCCTTCATAAGCTTCATCATCAAACTCATCAGCGTCAAAGAAATAGGAAGAAAAGGAAAGGAAGAAAAAGTAGATTCAGCTCATACAGAATCTCTACAATGCAATACAATGACTTTGACAGCCTGCATTTGAATAGCATCCGGCAGCATTGTTCAAGGCAAGGCAAATTTATTTGTATAGCACATTTTGTGTACAGGACAATTCAAGGTGCTTTACATAAACCATATGTAGCGATAAAAGGTAAATAGTACTTGTAATAAACTCAATATCTTGATTGAATGAATAGGCTAACAATATAGCTAATTTCGGGGCACCACCCTTGCTAACAGTATTAATCAGGTCGCAAGGGAAAACCTGATCTTACCTTAGTTAAAATAGATTACTATAAATTAGTCTTATTAGTCTGTTTTTTTTGTTTAGATCAGTGAAGACACCATTACAATAATCTAATTTACTGAAAATAAATGAATGAATGAGTTTTTCTGTGACTGGTTTGGACAGAAAACTGTTATGATTCTGGACTGTCTCGTCTTGTCATGTGAGTTTCTGTCAGTCCTCCTGTGTTCCTTTGTTTATTTTTTTTGTCTTTGTTGGAGTCCTGGGCTTTTATTTTGTTATGTAGATCTGTGTGCACATTGTCTAGTTTCGCTTCTATACACCGGTGTTTTCTTCCCGTATAAGTGTTGTGTGTGTGTGTGTGTGTGTTTGTCCAACGCTAGTTTGTCTGACCCCATGTAACCAAATGAGCAATCTATTCCTGTGCCTTGGCTTTTCCCTGCATGACCTTTTTCTAGAACTCTGATATTTATCTGTTGTCTGTGTACTATCAGCTTTGGTATGTTGTGGCTTTTCTGTTATTGGACCTGGACTTCATACTCGACCCTGAAACCATCTCATCCCTGTCAGATCTCTTCATTGGACTGATTACATAGATTGACCCTCGCCTGCATATTGGTAACATGAAATGGATTTTGGCTTTGGTTATTGGACACTCGGTTTTGATCCCTGCCTGTTTTTTCATCTGGCTTTTGCCTTGTCCCTCAGCTACTGGCTTGATCTACCGTCACCTCCCGATTGGCCGTACTTCAGCAGATCCACCATTATTCACATATTTATTTAATAAAAGTGTTAATACTGAAATACTTGTGTCAGAGTCTTGCATTTGGGTCCATCTGTTCTGTTAACCCGTTACAAAATCCCTTAATTCTAGCTATGTTCTTCAGGTGGTAATAGGCAGACTTGGTAAGAGGTTTTAAAGGGTTGCTGAATTTCAGGTCTGAATCTATAATTACACTGAGATTTCTGGCTTGGTTTGTAGAGTTCAGTGACATGGATTCAAGGTGAGCACTGACCTTTGAACTTTCTTTTTTAGGGCAGAAAACAATCACTTCTGTTTTGTCCACTTTAAGCTGGAGAAAATTCTGGCACATTCACTCAGTGATTTGATGAATACATTTACTCAGTGTAAGTACTGACTGTCGTCATGTGATAATACTGAAATATAAACTTGTTTGTCATCTGTGTATGTGTGGTAAGAAATGTTGAAATGCTCTATGATGTGAACCAGGGACAGCTCAAAATCCAGACTGAAAGTCACTATAAAGATTGTTTTGCACCAAAAAAGCATGAATTTGTTGAGTTGTTCAGTGGGAAATTCCACCTAATTATAAATTAACTTTGAAAGAAGAAATATTACATATAGCTGCTTTAGCTATTAAAATGTACTCCCTTTTTTTGAAGAAACTTGGGAACCTTTATTTGAAAAAAGTTGTAAATGTAGCTTGCAGGACATTAATCGGGGGGAAAAAATAAATCGTGTATAAAAACCTAGTGCTTCTGATAGGTAATAGAGAAACTGAAAAAAATATGCTTTAAAAGTAATAATATACACCAGACATGATTGATTTCAGGAAACAGGAGTAAGTGATTTTTCACCATTTTTCATTCAATTTCCTTCATCATTTATTTTTTTCATTCCAGCACTCAGCTTGTTCTGTCTCCTCCCTCCTCCAAGTCTATATCAGAATAAGTCAAGCATAATGAGCAGGATACAGAACATAATCACCTTGGTCTGTCTGTCGTTTCTTCAACTACCAAAGGTTAGCTACAGTCAAATACACCATGACTTACAAGGTTTTAAGAGCACATTTGACATTCAGTCTACTTTCTAATAGAGATGTTTGGTAATGACATAACGTCTTTGTTTTTCTACATCTTAATAGTTTGAGATGGCCAATGGGACGGTCTTAGAGGAGACTTATCGGAAGTGGGTCCAGTATAAGGATGAATGTTTGAAAATGATTGACAATGAGCCATTATCTCAAGGTATGAATACATCTCTTTTGTGTTGAGCCATTTTGTAAAAGGGAGGGAATGCCAAATAATATTTGAGATAGACTACACTTTGGATTTTTTTTTGCAAAACACCAATTCTGTTTCTCATTGTTTGCTTCCAAGTCGGCGTGTTCTGTAACAGGACATTTGACAGGTACGCCTGCTGGCCAGACACCCCTGCAGGCTTTATAATCAACATTTCCTGTCCTTTCTACCTGCCCTGGTATAGCAAAGGTAAATAATATTCATTTGAACTTTGTGTAATATGGTTGCACAATTATTGAGAAAGTTAAATCATGATTATTGTGGACATTACTTCAATAGTGAGTTAATGTTATTTGCTTGGTCATCGAAGACAATACACAGGTTACTGATCATGTTGAAATGTGTACTTCTTTCTATTTCTTATCATTGTCTCAGTAAACATATGTAATGTCACAACACTTTATTTTTGTCCATAGTTATATTAATTTTTCACCACAATCCTTGAAGAGTCAGACCATTGCATCACATCTTGTCCAGTACATCTCAAAGATCCTCACTTAGCTTCAGTTCACTTCTATTGTATTGGCTAATCCATATGAGAAAAACATTATAGAAACAGCTTTGACCACAGCACATACGTATTTGACAGATTTCAGTAAGCCTCTGTAATGACACACTATTTATTTATTTATTTACTTCCTCATTCCCACATAATGTTCCTGATCCTTGACCAAATTAAGTAACCACAGATCATAACACCACCCCAACAGGTTTTTACTGTAAACACTAGACATGATAGATAATATCTTCATCAATTTATCCATGATGCACCCATTACTCCAGAACAGAATCTGATTCAGATATACTTTATTAATTCCAACGTTAATTGTATGTTTTGGATTTAGTACATTTTTGGACTCTCTGGAAGATTTCCTAAATCATCTGGTGGTATATTGTACCTTCCTTCATATCTGTCCCAAAGGTTTTCTTTAGATGTGGGTTGTCTCTTACAGTATCTCTCTCTCTTTTTCCCTTACAGCTTATTTATGTTGTAATTTTACAACTTTCTTTTGCTGTTAATTCTACATCCATGTTTGATCGTGCATGTTAATCACAGCACATTTTACCCTTTTAATTCATTAAATTCAGATTGTGAGGTAAGGGATTATTGTGTGTGGCCAGGCTATATAGACTGTCAAGGCCTGACCCTGGTCCTAGTGATACAAAATCCTTAATTTTTTTAGATGTATCCTTCTTCCAACACACCTGAGTCAAATGATCAACCTATCATCAAGTTCTGATAGTTCTGATCTGATAGTTCTGATAATAGATCTAAAATTATACATCTAAAACATGCTGGATTGTGGCTTTGGAGGACAAGGATTGGCCACCCCTGTTTTAGATGTTTCTCTCTTCCAACACACCTGACGGTCATTATCAGGCTTCTGCACAGCTTGATGATTGGCTTATCATTTTAATTAGGTGTTTTGGAAGAAGGATACATTCAATAAAACATGCTGAATTGTAGCTCTCGAAGATTAGGATTGGCAGCCCATATCACTGAATCACCAAACACAAACTTAACCTTAAATTTGTAACCCACTGTGATTATAGTGGATGATTGCAGAGGCTGATTGTGCGCATGATTTACTTAATTGTGCAGTCTGATTATGTGTCTATGTAAATCTGTACTTGAAGTGGCTCCTGGGTAGTTTTCATACACAGAGCTAGCAATATGTTGGTGTATACTAGTAATATGTTGATAATTGTATTTTATGTAACATACAAACGTGTCAAAATCCTCTCTTGAAATAGAAATAATTAGTGGGAATGTGATACCTGTGTATTTAACCAGATACATTATGTATATGGTTTATTAAATTAAATTAAAACCAGTTCATGGAAACACACAAAATTAGCATTGTCATTTTTGCAAGTTTTCAAAAGTTTACTTTCTTGACGTTTGGTAGAAACACAGCTAGTGAATGTTGTTCTCAGGAAACATTAGAATTTTGTATTTATACTTTCTTTACACTTACCTTCTGCTTTCAAGAGATTACTCAAGTGGTAAATTACAATAAAAGTAGGGGTACTCACCATTTATAGCCATGCAGTGCTTTTTGTCGTCTTGGAAACATTCACACGGAGCAAATTTTCATGATGGAATTACACGTCCTCTGGGCTTTTAGTGGCTTTAAGCATTGACTCTTCCTTCCTCAGTTACCCACGGTGTTGTCCGTCGTTGGTGTGGCACTAATGGCACCTGGAAGACAGATGACAGTGGGAAGGTATTGAGGGACATGACAGAGTGTGAGGAAGAAAAAGAGGTTACAGCTCAGGAGGTATATTACAAAAATCTAAAACTCTCTGTACGTTTGTAATGTGTAAATAATTACTGTCATGAACTGTCTTCAGTTATTTGTGTATATATATATATATATATTTAATTAATTAATTCTTCTAGGTTTTGTGATTGACTTTGTAAAAAATAATAGGCTGTATTTTGTCTTTACAGCTGTGGTTCAAACAACTGATGGTGAGATTCAGGATCTTGTACACAGTTGGCTATTCCTTATCCCTCTCCACGCTCATAACAGCACTTATCATTCTTCTAAGCTTTAGGTAACATATTTAAAATATGCTTAGATTTTGAAAAATATACCATGTTTTTTTTTTTTTTTTATCTCGCCCAACATTGTTTGGGAGAGATTATTGTAATCACCATGAGTGTCTGTGTGTGTGTGTGTGTGTGTGTGTGTGTGTGTGTGTCCGCAGAGACATATCATGCTATAACTATACATGAGATTACAAAGAACTACAACGACAGTGTCACAGCTCAGATGGATGAATAGCTACACTTACAAGTGCACATGGACCTTGGATGCATTTAAAATTCATTGACACTTACATTTGGGATGATAACTTTAATGTTTGTCCATGGGAACTATTACTTTAGCAATGATATGCTATAGATTATTTTAAAGAGGGCTAAAAAAAGCCCATAAAGACCCAAACATCTACTACTGAACAAAATCATTGACTGTTGGAAAATGTTTAATACCTGTTCATCCACTAATCCTATAAATCCAGGTAAATAATTGATGTAAAATGCAGTTTGTGATCTCTATGGTGTAGTGAATGTGGAAACACTATCAACTTCTACAACATAGATTGACCAGTAAAACCCATAAAGTTGGATCAATCAGAGTGAAGGTTCAGTTATTGATATTTTGATTAAAAAAAAGGCACTTTTTCCTGCAGTTTTCTCTTTTTTTCATATAATAACCATCAATGGTACCGTGAGCTTTAATGAACATTACAAGATCAGTGAATTATCGTAAAATACAGCAGGTAATCTTTGAATAAATGGTAATAAATCACTTAAGAAAGATTGAATATAGAGGAAAAAATATTTGGGAGCTGCCATTAAAGTACTAGTGGGTCTTAATAGGTTAAAATATAACAAAAAATAAGTAGAGGATAAAAAGTGAAAGGAAGAGGGGAAATAAAAGTATATATCATAACTGGTTGTTTTTGTTTATTACAGGAAACTTCATTGCACCAGGAACTACATACACGCTAACCTCTTCCTCTCCTTTATCCTGCGAGCTGTGTCTGTCATTGTTAAGGACACTATGCTAGAACGCCACTGGGGACGGGATATCTTGAAGCACTCTGATGTTAGTGAGATGCTCAGTCATCAGGTACATTCTGCTTAGCATTTCTGCTTTAAGGCACATTTCTACATTTTGTTTTGCTCATATGTAGTATCTTCTGTCTGTTTTCTTCAGGCTGCAATTGGCTGCAGAATAGCACAGACGCTGATGCAATACTGTGTTCTGGCCAATCACTACTGGTTCTTTGGAGAAGCTGTTTATTTATACTCTGTTCTCATTGCCTCAGTGTTCATAGATAACAACAAACACTTACCTTACATCTGTGTTTGCTGGGGTAAGTGCCTGCACTGTTTTTGGAGCTACTTCAATCACACATTGACTATTTTATTTTGGCTATTAACCCATAAACACCCAAACAGTCCTCCATGACCAAAACCACCCACAGATCTAAACTGTGTAAGACCTGTTGATCCACTAATCCTATCAATACGTGTAAATAATTGGTGTAAAATGCAGTTTACCATATTTTCATGGTCATCAGATATGACCCATTTGGATGTGAACATGGAAACATTGTCATCTTCTACAACACAGATGCCAAACTCATTTCCGTTCAGGGGCCACAAACAGCCTAATATGATAAAAAGTTGCCCAGACCAGTAAAATGATATTAACTATAAAAGCACTTGGAGACCGCAGACTCCACCAAGGCAGCTCAGCCCCTACCTCCTGAAAGACACACATGTCCCCCGCCCCCTCCACTGATCACCACCCAACTTTTATCACTTGTTCCTTGTGCCAGTATCAACATTTTCTGAAATTTTCAGGCATATCTTTCCATATTTTTTTGAGTTATCTTGCTAACTAACAAACAAATCCACAAACAAACAAATGCATAAACAGCGGTGAAAACATATAACAACATAAGAACTTATAAATAATATTTTCTTTATGTTTTTAAGTGGGGAAAAAAGTCAAATTCTGTAATGACAATTTTTACCTCTACAGTACAAACTGTACTTGAACCTAACATGACAAATATGAGCCTGAAAATAAATTTTAAAAGAAAATAAGTGTAATTTCAACGGTTTTACACCTTAGTTTATAATTTTACAGACAGTATGTATCACAAATTACAGATCATAGTGGATCTACAAACACAAATCATTTAGACAGGTAGAATATTGGACACATAAGTGGTAATAGTAAAGGGTGACTGTGGCTCAGCTGGTAGAGGGGGTCGTTCAGTGACCGAAGGGTTGGTGGTTCGCGTCCCGGCTCTGGCTGTCCACATGTCGAAGTGTACTTGGGCAAGACAACCCTAAGTAGGGTCAGGCAGCGCCGGTGTCTTGGCAGCAGCAGTCTACTGGTGTATGAGTGTGTGAATGGGTTTCTGTGAAGCGCTTTGTGACCCGTGTCTGTGAAAAGCGCTATACAAATAAAGATTACTTACTTACTTACTGATATCTCAGGATTCGGACATGATTGCATTCATATCATTTCACTTTTGGACATCAGATGAGTCAACACTTATGACTCCATCACATCATGTTTTGACGTCATATGACACCATATCAAGCCTTGGCGGAGGTCTGCTGTCTCTGACTGCCTTGTTTTACGCTAAAATGTGCTGATTATGTCCCAATACTAATTTTGCAAGTGTTTGTTACCTTTGTCATAGGAGCTCCACTTCTATTTGTGATTCCTTGGGTAGTGATGAAGATATTAAAAGAAAACAAAGAGTAAGAGAATGTGTATATGCAAGCTGAAATATATACTGATATTATTGCTGTGCTTATGCCACCTGTTACTCCCATTGCTGAATATCATTATTGATCTTTTTCTATTTCCAGGTGCTGGGGTTTTAATGAAAATATGAACTACTGGTGGATTATTCGATTTCCAATTCTGTTTGCTTCATTAGTAAGGACAGATACCACAAAACAGCCCTCCCAATGTGTTCAGTGTTGTGGTCTGTCTGAGACTTGTATGATTATTACTATTGTCTTCAACAGATCAACTTCCTGATTTTCATGAAGATCCTGAAGGTCATTCTTTCTAAACTGAGAGCCAACAACCACAGTGGCTACCCTGATTATAAGCTTCGGCAAGTGTTTCATCATGTTTTTCAGATTATGAGTCAAGAACAATGACTTCATCAAGCAGTATGGATCATGACAAACTGACAAACTACTTTGTTATTTGTCTCATCAGACTTGCCAAGGCAACCCTTACCCTCATTCCTTTGTTTGGTGTCCATGAAATCATTTTCATCTTTGCTACAGATGAGCAGACGACAGGTGTTTTGCGCTACATTAAGGTCTTCTTCACACTTTTTCTCAATTCTTTCCAGGTAATTGAACAAGCAAATAATTTGTTGTGTCTAACCATGAAAACAATGATACAGTCTAACATTTTAATATGTCTCTTGAAATTACTTTGTAAAATAAGCAATTTTTTCAAATTTGACCACTTGTAGGGATTTCTTGTGGCTGTCCTGTACTGCTACGCTAATAAAGAGGTTTGTTATTTAATTTTATATTCTAGCTTTAATACTTAATCAGGGTTCATTGTGCATTTTTGTCATTCATTTCTATGTTTTCACATGAAAGAAGAAAATACATACTCAAGTCCCAGTGCAATAAAGAAAACATTAAGTAAAAGAGTAAAAGTATCTAAAAACAGACTAAAGACATTCAGTTATTAAAAGACATTCATTAGCATCAGAGAAAATAAAGTGCACAAATCCCAGCTCATTCATTTGTTTGAGATAGGGAGGATAGGAAGCTTATCATTCTCACGACCTCTGGGAAAATGGTCAATTTCAGCCTCGTTTTGGCTTTGAGGCTTCTCCTGCTTGAGGGTTACAATGCATAGTGCTCTTACACCTTAGATATCCTCAATGGAGTGTACTGTCTTAACAACCCTCTGCAAAGTTCTCTTCTCTGTGGCAGAGTTTTTCCCATACCAGACTGCGATACACAACATGAGGATGCTTTCCACCACATACTTGTAGAAAGCAGGCAGAACGGGTGTGCTGACAGTTTAAACATTAGTGGACCATCTCTCTGATGCAGGTAGTGTAATTCGCCCAGGTGAGGTTGTGCAATATGTCCACCTCCAATTATTCAAAGCAGGACACCATTTCCACAGCTGCTGCGCTGATGTAAAAGGGGGGGGGGGGGGTGATGATCACTCCTAAATGGTTGAGCAGTCTAAGTGAGGAGGGTGTACAACAGGGGGCTCAGGATACATTCTTAGGAGGAGGTAATGTTGAAGGTGACATTATGGATTTCTAAGCTTGTATCCAGTTACAGAGGGAAGTTTTAAATCCAAGCAACTGAAGTTTATTGATCAAAGTCTGTGGGACAATGATGAAACTCACTAAAATCCAAAAAGAGCAGCTGGATGTAAGAATTTCTGGTCTTCAGATGTGCAAGAGCTCACTATTTAGCTGAGGCTACTGATTGGAACTGATTGAATTGATTGATTACCACTGGTTGAACATCATGGGTACACTTCTTTATGCAACCGGAGACAGATAACACATATTCCTCAAGGTCCACCATGTCGCTAACTGTTGCTGCTACTGTAAAGATCTGCCAGATGGTGTACAGCAGCAGTGGGTGAGACTGATGATTTTCCATCTGTACACCTGGTTAAGCCTATTGTTCCTCCTAGTTGTTATGGAGACATGCTGGTACACCCTCACCAAGGTGTCCATTGGGATTGAATGATTAAAATCTCCTGGAACGATGAAAAAACCTCATAATTTTTCTGGAATATCATCAATCATAGAGCTCCTTGAGAACTTCTCTAGCATTAGAAGTCATCCAACAATAAACCAGATAATACATGTCATAGTTAAACACGGGGAAGTATTTCTACATATACATTTCTTTAACAGTTAGACTTAATTTGCTTGACAAAACACGCAGCTTGAATAGATGAACAAGTCATTGCACATTAAGATAAAAATAAAGACCTACATTATTATGTGTGGCTATTTATATGAACTTATTATTTTGTAACAAAAGATATGGTTTAAGACATGCTCTATTAACTCTTCAATTCACCTGTTTACTCCAGTACTAAGCAGGATGAAAACTGTCACAAAACTGGTAGCATTTGTCTCTTAATTTTGCGCATAAATTAAGTTAATTCTCAAATGGCTCATCTCCGCCACTCTGTGTGCAGGTGAGGACAGAGGTGAAGAGGAAGCTACGGAGCTGGATTACAGAAGCAGAAATTGTGTGTTGTGGACAGTGACTAGCCGTGGCTGACTCTCGAGTAGAAACTCTGTCCATTGCCACAGTCCCAGAGCGCAACAGATCCTCTGCTGCAATAAGGCCTGAGGGGTCATCTACTCCTGAGAGTTCACAGACTTTTAGATGTCAGATTCCACCACCTACTGCACAACTTGATGATTCTTTGCTGAACTGTCCGTCAGTGATGGATAGAGACAATGCAGCAGTGGAAAATCAAACTGAATATCCATCTAGCATGCAGGTTTCCTTTCTCATACATCTTCAAGATCCTGTAGAATTGCTCCCAAATGCTGTGGCGTGAATACATGTTTTGATTCATTGTATACCTTAATGTTTAATGTGTTTTTTTGTGATATTGTGAATAAGTGTTGTTTCTTTGTAAAATTTCTGATAATATAATAAATAACTGTATGGGTTAATTTAAAACCAAGCTTATGTCAATATATATATATATATATATATATATATATATATATATATATATATAATTATTATTTTTTTTTTAATAAAAAGTATTTGTTCATGGATTCAATTTGTCTAGGCCATTAATTATAATGAAATTTTTTTTTTTCCTACGAATAACGTTGTAGGCTGTTCAGAGACAATGAACTACATTACCCAGAAACACCCGGGAATCCTTCTGTCATTGCGACGGCGGAAGCTGGAGCGGGAAAGTTGTATTTTGAACTGTAAGCACTAAAATGTGTTGACTATTCTGACTCTTCAATATAGGGGGGGACTTTCACTTCTAATAATGTAACATAACAAATAGCTTTATTGTCCTATTCACAGAGGACCGGAAAATACATCTGCAGTGACAGTGGACGTGCGTTTGCTAGCTAACATAAAATGCGTAGAAGCAATTAACCACTTTATGAGTTTTCTATATCTCAAGACACATCAACAGGTGGATTTCCAACACATCATATGCGATCGCAATGGCTTCTAAAGGTAAATATATTTTCTTAGTTGCTAATCAAGCCAGTTTGAATGAAATGAAATACTCATCCGTACGACAATAATTAACTCTTCTATTGAAATAACTTGCCGTTGTCTGTTGTATCCTTAGGTTGGCAACACCCGTATGTTAACATTTTTAAACATCTGAAAGTAGAAGATTGGAAAAAGTCGGCAAAGGAGGGGGATGTGACATCATACACGGTAACTTGGTGCTACTAACTAGTTGTAATATTGATGTTTAACCTTTAAAGACCTCAACAGCATCCAACAAGGACGTCTGTTCCTCTAAAGTTTTAAGTGATGTAACCACTTGTTCTGTCAATGGATGTAGATAGTGCCAGTAAAATTCAATTTCTCAGTTTTCCATCAGCATCAAATACAATCCATTTGGATATTTAGAGGCTCCACACTAAACACATGATCATAATCTCCTCCATCACTGGTTCATCAATAAATCCGATGTAGTTCCACAAATGCCAGTGGTTTTAGACATTTTTTTTTTAAATATTCAGTTAATGATACAGTTTTGTCACTTTTGATATAATAACCTTTGAATTAACCCTGAGCCTTTTTGAATATAAAAAGTAAATCAGTTACAGGAAAATACCTGGTTTCCACTGAAATATGCAAGGTACAGAGGATAATATCATAATAATGGAAAGTGTTGGTTAAGTGTAGTGGGAAACTGTGGAAGTTGCAAAACATTTTTTGTAAATATTTATGTCTTAAAGTGACACTCAAGCCTGCATAAAATAGTTAATCCCTCTCTGCAGCATCACTTGCTTTTTTCCCTTTTTTTTGGAGACTACTTTGTATACTAACTTAACAGTATTCTTGCTCTCCTTTAGGACAAGACACTGAAGTGCTCGGTATTCAGGATTAAGGGTCCTGTTCCTGCTAACAGTTACATTCTGTTACCCAAAAACAGCAGCAAGTCTTTGGGGCTTACGGGGAGATATCTCTACCTTCTTTTCAGGCCAACCCCTACGAAGTACTTTGTGGTCCACATAGATGTTACTTCAGAGGTACTGGAGTTGATTCTATTCATAGTAATAATGGCATAACCATGTATTTATCTCGAAGTTAGTAGTTTTAGAAGGATAACTGTAATAATATTGTGACGACAATGTGTCACACTGTGTTGTCACTTGACATTTTTCTTCATCCCACTGATTTTATGCAAAATACTATAATGCACTGAAGTCCTGTCATACTCTTAATTGCTCTCAGTGGGGAGGTAATGATACACTAATGATTACTTGGCTGTGTTTGATATACCATGGCAGATGTATTCCAGGAAAAGTATTGTTTTCATGCCTGTGAAACGATGAGAAAATTGATCTTTTTTTAATTTTTTTTTGCAAGTGACATACATTAATTGGGTATATGAAGAGATCAAATTTACTTACCTCTTGTTCACTGTGTTGAAATGTATAGGAAGGCCAGGTGGTGCGGCTGTCCTTCTCAAACATGTTCAAAGAGTTCAGGTCTACAGCTACATGGCTTCAGTTTCCTTACCTATGTGGAACAGCAAAAGATTCAGTCTATGAAAGTACAGCAAAGTCAGCAAGACAAGGTACAGTGAATGAACATTTAAACATGAAACAATGTATTTTATTAAAGTATCTTCAATTGGTGTTTTGGGCCATCACTGCAATATTGTTTGTCATAGAACTTTTCTTCCTATCTTTGTTCAATAGGATTAATTGGGCCTGCTCCAATTTCCGTGCGTTGGACCTGTTTGATGCTGGATTTGCAGTGTATGCTCTTTTCCTACCTGAACCGCAGCTATAGTAATCTGAAAAGCATTAAGCTGTGCGCCAACATGGCAGTAAAAAACTTGTTTACCAGTGACCTCCTTCTCAATCCTGGTAAGATGCACTTCATCCAAGTTATACCAAAACGTTTTTGTTCAGTGCTAAGTACATATGTATTATAGAGTAAATGTTGAAAGTGTGCTTACATTATATGTCTTTTGTATATTCAAAGGTCATTGCCGACCATCTAGAAGTGAATTAAAAATTAAGAGTATGAAAGAGAAAAATAAAATGCAGTGTGTTTGATGGTCAAGTACAGTAAAAACATACTTGATAACCCTAACCCTTGATCACAACTTGCACATAGTATTGATTTAATTTCAGAACCTTGGTTTAGTTTGTGAAACTTTAGTTGCTGAATCATTTCTTTTATGTGTAGTGCAACCTTCATAAGGGCCCTCTAGTTTTTTATAAGCTATATTGTCTCAGTTTTGTGTGGTCACATTACTGTCTTGTGCATTTCTGTTCTCTTTGAACAGGAGTTTCTTTCAGTGAAGCCAAACTGATGGGTCTGACCTCCTCTCGAGGTACAGGATCTGTGCCAAGAGAGATGGCATTCCCTGTGCCCAGGGGAAACTCTTGGCATGACCTGTATGACTACATCAGGTATGTAACCTCTTTGATTAACACAATTTACATCAATTGAATTGTACTGAGAGAAAAATCTATGATGAATGTAGATTCTTAGAAATGTGCAGCATGGCTGCACTTGCATTTGTCATGTCATTAGTTTAATAAGCTTCTGTAGTGACACAACATTTATTTCTTTAATGTTATCAACGCATTAAACTGAATCAAGATCTGACCAAATGAAAGCAGGTCATAGCACTACCCCCATGAGCTTGTACTGTGGGCTCTAGGCATGATGGGTAATCGCATCCATGTGTCTTCTCACCCTAGTGCAGTGTTTCCCAACCCTGGTCCTCGAGGCACACTATCCTGCATGTTTTAGATGTTTCTCTCTCCAAACACACCTGATTCAACTCATCAGCCTATCATCCAGCTCTGCAGATGAATGATAATGACTGTCAGGTGTGTTCAAAGAGGGAAACATCTAAAACATGCAGGATAGTGTGCCTTGAGGACCAGGGTTGGGAAACACTGCCCTAGTGCATCCATCACTCTGGAACAGATTCATCCTAGACCCATCAGACCACATGACCTTATTCCATTGCTTCATAGTTCAGTCTTTATCCCTTTAATCAACCTGTTAAAGGGACTCGGTTAGGATTAAAGAACATGTTGCTACTGAAACATTTTAATCACTTCAAGAATTATTCATTGGAAGGATACATTATTTTTTACTAAAAATAACACTACTATAATAATAATAATAATAATATTAATAATAATAATAATAATAATAATAATAATAATAATAATAATAATAATAATAATAATAATAATAATTATTATTATTATTATTATTATTATTATTATTATTATTATTATTGTGTTTTTGGTTTGACTACTGGCTCTGTCACCACAAGCTATCCTTTGTGTTAACATGATAACTTGAAAGATATTTGGTTTAGAAATTCCATGTTTTCGGCATCAATGAATATTATGGAAAGGAAGAACTGATTATATTTTGCCCAATTTTTCATTTCTAGATTGCCCACAAGGGGCTGTTCAAAAGTTTTAAATCACTAAACACTCTGTTCATATTTCTGGAATTATTTGTCTGACATCAAATCAAGTGCAAGTGAAAGCTCATGACATCAGGATGACATCATTAGGGATTGGAGGTATTCGGGGGTAAGCCCCTAGCTGTGGCTTCCAATGGCAGAAGTCTAATTTTGATGTAACAGTGTTGCAATAATATTACAATGGAATCCCCTATCCTTTCCTAATTCAACAGGTTCCCCTCCGATGGAACAAAATTACCATTTGATTCCATTCAAAAAGGCAGCCAAAGCCCAGAATTCCGTAAGTAATTAAATAGCACAGAACTCAACACTCTTATGCATAAAGCATTTTACGTCAGTGATTACACCAGTCCTTTCCTTTCATATCACTTTTTTTCCTGTACCAAATGTGCCATGAATCAAATATAATATTTATTACTTTTCTTTGAATTACTCTGGAATTTATTTTGCAATATTCTTCTGTCAAGCAGTTACACACACATTTTTTTTTAAAGTTATAGTTGTGTGTTCTTTCTGACTGTTATATTTCTTTCTTTACCAGGATGGGCCTCGACAGAAAAAATACACTTGAGACAGAAGTCTGACTGTTTTCACCTCAGCAAACCAGTTCAAGACCAAGTGTCACTCATCCAGCAAATCACCACTCCCAAATCAGTGCGTCAGAAAATGCATAGTATATATATTAAGCCCCAGTATATGAGATCAGCAAGAATTGTTTTTGTGACTGGGAAATGGCAAACAGGAGTGTTTATATTGAATCTTTTGTTTCCAGATTTCAAGTAATCACACCCCTATGGTGGCCAACATACCTGAGCTTGGCATGGTATCCACTCATCGGGAAGAGAACCTACTTCTTCATAATTGTAACCATCAGCAACAGGAGTCACCAGGATGCAGCTCACACCAGGTCACTTCCAGTCTACCATGTGATGTTGACAATGGTGGTGTTCATGTTTATGTGCACTCTGGTGATGACAGGGGCACATTCAAACAGGGGCATGAAAGTGAGGAGGTAAGACTTGAATTTGGTACAACTAGTTAGCTGCTGGGAAGAACATCAGACCACTCTAAATCATTGAAATTCTTATCAAAATGTCTCAAGCTATGACACAAAGTTGAGGTGCTTTTATTTTTTTCTCCAGAAATACAAAAGTATAAAGAAGGAAACAGAGATGTGAAAGACTAATGGACGGTGTGCTGAGATGCACAAAAGCTATGATTGCATTGCCACTCTTTTTTTTTATTCAGTTTGTTTGCAGCGATGACCCCCATGTTGTTCATCTGTCATCATCTAAACAAACCAAACAAAAAGTAAGAGACAGAAGCTTATTAGATTACAATGAAAATAGCTGTTAAGTCATAAGTTTTATAAACTTACTTTTAAATTAATTTTACCTGCATTCTTTGTAAGCGGCTGCTCCCAGACCCAATTCTCCAAATCCGCAGAATCATCGGCTTTGGAGGAGCCAACACTAAACATGTAAGCTTACTAGAATTTTAGTCATCAGGATGGAAGTATTCAAACTGATGTGATGAAACTGAATGTCACAACTCAACTGATTAAAATCAAAGACTATTTTTCAGTTCTGTATTTTATTAAACTGTAGGCCCTGTGGACCAAATCAGGTGATGAAGTAGTGTATCCATGCCATGCAGTTATCATCTCAATGAATATAACATCTAAGCAGCAGAGATTCTTCATTGGCCACACTGATAAGGTAAACAAGCCGTCGTTTCTTTTGCCATTTCTAAAGGAAAATATCTTCCAATGTCTAGATAGGTATAACAGGTAAACAGGTTATCAAAGTAACGGAAGAGTTCTCCCATCCATACTGTGATTTGCAAAGTTACTTATTTTTTCTATTGTTGTCATGCTGATTTTCTCTACAGGTTTCTGCTTTAGCATTTAATGGGAACACAACACTGCTGGCCTCTGCCCAAACTGGGAACCATGGTGTAGTCCGAGTGTGGGATCATCAAAGTGGAAATTGTCTTGCTATGTTCAGAATTCATGCTCATTCAATGTCTGTCCTTAGGTAACCCAGATTATACCCAAACGCACTAAACCAGTATTGATCATGGTCTAATCTTACTAATTTTCATGTTTCTTTTCATCTCTGCTGGTCACAAAGCTTCTCATACAGTGGAGGTATTCTCTGTGGAGTGGGTAAAGATGGACACAGCAAAACTGTAAGTACCAGAAAAGGTGATTATCAAGCTTAGTTTTGTATTCACGTGTTAGTTGACATTTTCTGAACATGCACTTAATAAGCTAAAGTGTGGAGACAATTTGTCCCAGATGAATTGCAGAATGCAATAAATTGCTCCTCACCATAGAGTCGATGACTCACCAAAGATGTGAATTGAATGTGTATGCTTTTGTAGATGGTGGTGGTGTGGAACACTCTGCATGTTAATAAGGAAGGAATAGTGACCATTTTGGCCAAAGCACACACTGATGTGGATATCCATATGATGAAGGTCGCCTTCTTTGATGAAACAAGGTATCTGTCCCTCTCTGTTGTTGGTACATTTATTTATTCAGCTAGCAGTTGGTGCTGCAATTTTTACATCAACTGATATTGTTTCATCCATTTTCCTGATGGGTAGAAAATATCTGTCACTTTTGGTTTTTGTTATTTAACAATTGCTGTAGCCATTCATCTCCTTTAGGACTGCTCTGCATATATTCTCTGATGTAATATTTAAGCTGTAGGAAATATAAAATTAAATGCAATAATTTAATGAACATACAGTATTTCAAACTGACATCTGTATGCATACTGTATACACATTTAGAGTCATACATTTACAGTCTTCAACTGTTACTACAATTATTCTGATTGACCAAACTTACTGGTTTAGTTATTGTATAATTAAGATAAAGCTTCCCATACAGTGGATTAAAAGTGAGGAGGAAGGAAGTGGGGACCTGAATGTCACATTAGCATATCGAATGGTACCTATGGAAAATAATGGGGGACAAAAAGGCAGCTGTGCTGTTTGTTTCTGGACTCCCACAGTGCAGGAGAGTCTTAGGGTGAATCAACTCAAACTCATGATTATCTGCAAAGCAGGATAAAAGGTCCAGTATGTTGATGCATACACTATTAACCAGTGTTGGGAAAGTTCACCTTGAATAGGAAGTAGTTCAAAGTTCAGTTCAAGTTACTCAATATGAATTAGTTCAGTTCATCGTCCATTCTTACAAATTATGAACTAGAAGTTCATGGATCCCAAAATTAACTTTTTCGTTCTTTTTTGTGTTATTATTGTAAACTTATTATTAACCGTTCCTGACGTTATCCTGACCGTAGTCAGGAAATCAGGGGAAAATGCCGTCCTTCGGCAGTCTCCAGGGCCTCTCTCTGCCTCTCTCTCTCTGTCTCTCTCTCTCTGTCTCTCTCTCTCTCTCTCTCTCTCTCTCTCTCTCTCTCTCTCTCTCTGTCTCTCTCTCTGTCTCTCTCTCTCTCTCTCTCTCTCTCTCTCTCTGTCTCTCTCTGTCTCTCTCTCTCTCTCTCTCTCTCTCTCTCTCTCTCTCTCTCTCTCTCTCTCATTTTATGCCTTATAGGACTCATTAATTACTACGTGATAAGAACGAAATGTGAACTACATAAGAGTACAGTTCAATAAATGCCAGAATAACCGCGTTCACAACTTCCCATTCATTTGGCAAGATTGAACGAGTCGTTCACGTTCGTCAAAAATATGTTATCGTTTGTGAACGATCGTTCAATGAACTCGTTCAGGTACAACACTGGTATTAACCAAGTGTTTCTTTTTATGTTTGGATCTGGGTTTAGAATGGTGTCATGTGGCCGTGACAATGTACGTCTATGGCGAATGCGAAATGGGACTTTGCGCTCCTGTCCTGTCAACCTAGGTGAATATCATTCACTGGATTTCACAGATGTCGCTTTTGAGGAAGGAATCTCGACTGGCCATGTTGATGATCGAATACTGTGAGTTAACTTCTGAGTTTTTCTTCCAGTGGTGTTCATTACACTATAATGATGATTAAATTACATCATTGATTGATGATAAATGTTTAATTTATATTATGGTTTTCCCTTTGTATATACTTTTCCACAGATTTGCCAGCAGCCGAAGTGGTCATATCTTTGAGATTGACTACAGCAGAGTTATTATCAGAAATGTCAGGAGACTGTTGCCTGCTCAGGAGCAACATGGAGATCGAAGAGAGAAATTGACATTTAAAACAGGTTTGTCTACTGTCAGGTTGAAAGGGAGTGTTTTGATTCTTAGTATTTGGGTAATGATAGCATTTTCTAATAAATTCTATGTACATCTATCTAGGTCCAGGCATTGCCATCAACAGCATTAGTGTATCTGGATCATTCTGTGCCACTGGCTCTGAAGATGGCTTCCTACGGCTCTGGCCCCTTGATTTTTCATCTGTCTTCCTGGAGGCTGGTATGCAAAGTGGAACTAGAGTAACCTTTACCTGCAACAAATTAATATTAATAGTAGCTGTCATTTCTTTCTCTACGGGAGGCAAATACTTCTTTAGTTTATGGATTTAGGGGTTTTGCATTTTCTATCAGAGGAGGTAGTAATTGGTTAGGTAACCCTAACCCTATGGTGGGCGGGGAGGTCATACTATTCCATCCTGAAACATGGAACTAATAAGTGTCAAGGATTGGCAGCTGACTTGAATAAAACAGGTAAAGGGTGACACATCAAATACCTGCGTCTTTGTTCAAAGTTCGCGTTGGTAAATTGCGGACATTTTTGTAGGTGAATGTGTGAACTCTGAGGTTACAACAACAAAAATACACAGAACACTACAACTGTTCCCCGTCCTTAGCCACAGATGGCCTCTTGTGATGTTCACTCTTAATTCACCATTGAAATTTTCTGTTTTCTTAAGCATTCATCCTAACTCATAATTCATCAAAACATATTAATAATATCTACTAGCATTATGACCTGCTACTTGAACCTACATTCTGTAATTCTGTCCTGGAATCATGTCAACATACACATACAAACTTTTGCAATGCTGATGAGTCTTTGTCTTATACTAGACCTTGCACGAGTAACAATTTCTATTTCTAAAAGGTATATATGCTTTATGGATTTCTTTAAAACCAATAACTACTATAATATTTAAGAAAGGCTAACCATTGTTTTTCAGAGCATGAGGGGCCTGTTAGTTTGGTGTCTGTTTCTTCAGACAGCCTGCATGTCCTGGCAGCCACCTCCACTGGTATCCTGGGTTTCCTTGATGTTAGCAATCGTGGTTACAACACACTAATGAGGTCACATACAGACACCGTGCTTGGTTTCAGTATAGATGGCATCCGAAGACATCTTACAACAGCCTCCGCTGATGGAACAGTGCGCATTTGGAATATGGATTCTCTAAATCAGGTAAATCAAATGTTCATATTTGTATGTTTTGAATTAGGACCAGGACAGTTGTCTCTTCTGATATTCAGAATTGTGCAATTAGTATAGAAATTAAGGAAATAAGCACAGTGTAAGTATGATCTCACATATCACAGTTATATTTAATAGAAATGGAATTATGTTTTTTTTTTATATCATGTAGCTATAGATAATGGAAAAACAAAATGTTGTAATGGTATTGTTCTTTTCGGGGAAAAATATGCATTTTACCAACCATTGCCACTGGCTCTACTGCCTGGAGATGTTCTTTGTGTTAACATGACAACTTAAAAGATATTTGGTTTAGAAATTCTATGTTTTCCATATCAATAAATATGGAAAGGAAAAACAATGTACCATTTCTAGATTGTCCACAAGGGGTGCTCAGATTTTTAAAATCACTAAACACCCATGTTCATATCTCTGGAATTATTTGTTTGATTGACTTTAAATCAAATGCAAATGAAAGATCATTGGGGTGGGGTGCTTTACCTGAGTCCTTGCGGTGTGTTGCATGTAGGAGACAGTCCTCGAACCGTGGTTCCAAAACTGCTGTTCTGTCCTTGGGATGTTGACATTCCTCAGATAATAGGAGAGTCAAGCTGCTTGATTTGGACCTCGGGTAGACAAAGGCAGGGGGCAAGAGGTGATCCATAACCGTATCTGTAAACTGGTCTCAGCATTACACAGTTCATCCAAACTCTTATTCAGTCCCATGACCATCCGGAATAATTCTACAGTCTGACCAGCAATGTAATCCAATAATTTCTGTGAATCCAAGGAGCGGTCTGTCAGATCCTTCACCTTTCCTGATGTCTGTGACACCTCCAGCTTTAAGCCAGTCACAGTCATTAGTTGCTACAAAACGTTCCTTTATTTTGCCCATCAGCACAGGGGTCATTTTAAGTGCTATGGTCTTTCCAAGTTCGCGACAGAGTAGGGCTCCTCCAACACCTGTCAGGAGAAATCTGGCTATAATGAATCCAAATAGGTAGACATCTTCAGCGTCTTCCATAGACAGAACCGACAGACATATCACATGCCACTTGTCCCAATTGTCTTGGATATATCCAGCTGCAAAAATTCTGTCAGAGCAGACAGGCTCTCCCGGACCTCTGTTCCTGGGTGAGAAAATCTTGCCAGTTGTGCTGAGTGACCAGCTAATCAATTCCATGCTAGAATATATATATATATATATATATATATATATATATATATTGTATAGTGATTTTAATATTATTTATGCATTACTGTGTATTTACTTAATTTGAACTTTTTTTTCTGTCCTCTTGTGTCCTGTTCTTAGCTGTATGACTTTGTATCGGAAGACAACCCCTGTTCAGTGGCCTTTCATCCCAGTGAGCATGTCTTCTCTTGTGGCTTCAGCTCCGGCATTATCAGAGTGTTTGATATCCCTAATGCCAGACTCCTAGTTGAACATAAGTATGTTTGCCAAAGAAGTGACTGTGTTGCTCTAATGCTAACTGAATATTTTCACTTGTTCTGAATACTTAATGCTAATGCTAACTCAAGTATTGCACATTGTAAAATCTGAAATTATGATGAAAGTTATGTTTTAAAATTACTCACATAATTATTCCTACAAGAAAAAGTGATTTGTTTTTTCACGTCATTTTTTTGCTATAGGCACCATAGAGGTGAAGTGGTGGGCCTTACCTTCTCTCCTGATGGTGTGTTCATGTATAGCGCTTGCTCTCAGGGTTATCTGGCACTCTACAACTCTTCTGAGGAAGACTACAATGTGATCCGAATTGTGTGTATGTATACACTTGTACATAGTTAATCTCTGTGTTTAGGAGATGTTTGAATGTTGGTGACCTCTTGTAACACAAAATGCATAACAAGCATGAAAAAATATATGGCAAAAATATTACATACAAATATGTGTGTATATCTGGGAGACCACTGGGGTCACATTTATATGTGAAGTGAGGGTTGTTTAGAGGAATATGTAAAGTTAACCTCCTGAGTCCCAGCTATGAGTTTGTTTGTTTTTTGTCCTCATTTGGGGACAAGTTTCACAGCTTAACCCAGAAAAATCCAGACAGCCTCTAGTGACCAAAACCATCTACCAAACTTAGCTTTTAATTCCTGTTCATCCACTAATCTTATTAATACATTTAAATAATTGGTGTAAATTACAGTTTGCCATCTTTTCATGGTCATCAGATATGACCCATTGGATATTCAGACACTCCATAGTGAAAGTGAAAACGCCAACATCTTCTACGACATTAATTCACCAGTAATACCCATGGAGTTTAATCAATGACAGTGGGTGGACACATTTGTTTTTATGTTCAAGTAATGATACATTTTGTTGAAAAAGTCACTTTTTCCTAATGTTTTGACATGAAAACCTTTGGATTTTCTCTTGAGTTTTAATGAACATCTACATAATCAGTGAATTAAATATATGGAAAATATATGATTTACACTGAAAAATGCAAAATACAGAGGACAATATAATAAATGGTGAAAAATCACAAGAGAAAGGAGAAATGAGGAGGAAAAATTAATTTGGGAACTGCCATGGTTTGTGTGGGTCAATAAATAAATAAAAGCTATCTACTGCATCATGCTGTTTTCACTCATGCAAAGACAGTAAAACTTATTTTCCTGGGTCTCAGGAGGTTAAATGTATAGATGGCTTTTAGCCAGTTCTAATCAGAAGCCAGTGCGCTTGAATGAATTTAAAATTACAAACTTAAATAATCTTATCTGTTCTTTAAATCCCTTTGTACCTAATCGGTTAGGTAATGTTGTGGCCCGTGGCACTAAGCATGCTCCAGATGCCCTCACAGTGAGCATCAACAGTCACTGTCTGGCTTTTGTTGGTCCATCAGAATACATCGTCACCATTGCTGACGCACGCTCTCTGGATGAGGTACTCTGCACACTGTCACCTTTTAGACTCCTGACATTTGTCATGTTTCTTAGATATATTAAGAAGATATTAAACATACACTAAGAGAAAGCAGTAGCAGAATAGTTTATTGGTTTTTACTCCAGACATTTCAGACACAAACCTCTATCCTAGTGATCTAAGTAATACAATGAACAATTCATTAGCATGACATGGTTTAGAAGGTTAACATTATCCTCTTTTCATTTCTGTCTAGTTGCTCCATGTTGACGTGAGTATTTTGGATGTAGAGTCTCCTCGTTTGGACTCTGCATTGAAGGTCTGCTTTGCTCCAGCCTCTACTGAGCACTTGTTGGTTTCCACTTCAGCCAACAAGGTGTTGTGGATTAGCACTAAAACAGGACGTCTACTTCGAGAGGTACTAAAGCACCCACAATGGGCCTTTTCATGGCCCAAGCAATTTATTTGGAGAACTTGGTGGCTGTTTCTAAAAGAACATTGCTATTTTCAACCTGTATTGATCAAAAATTGCTCTTGTGAAACAATCATGGGATGATCAGCTGATGCCCATTTTCATCTTGCATTTAATGTCTCGCATAGTAGCTGACCTCCAGAACCGAACATTAAATATTACCTTGCGATGTAGAAAAAATGTGGACAGCTTGTATCCAACTCTGGTCATTGTGCTCAGATGCAGTGAAATATCAATAGTGGCAAAAATAAGATCTCAAGTAACAATTTAAATGTTAAAACTGTTGGCGAATGAAAAGACAACCTCAAGTGAGTTTCCCAGATGACAATAACCCTGAACCTACAAGGTGCCACAAGCACATCTCAATTCAGCTGAACAGCCCTGAGAGACTGAACCAATGTGTTACTCTCATCTCCCCCACATGGTGTAAATTGCAGTATAAGGGAAACGCCTTATTTTCTAGAATGTCTGTAATCTGTAAATTAACAGGATACGGTCTGGTGAACTGGTCGCGAAATGTGTTGCCACCTAATTTTAACCACATATGTGACCGCTTGTTGAATTCCTGTCATCCTAACAGGCGTCTAACGTGCACAAAAAGCAGTGTTTATCTTTGGCTGTGAGTGACGACAGTCGATTCCTACTCACAGCGGGAGACAAAGCTGTCAAAGTGTGGGATTATAGCAAGCAGCTTGACATTAACTCACAGGTATTCAGCCACTAAAGAATTTGTTTGTTTTTTTTTAAGAATACAAAAGCTTTTCTTGCATGTTAGTAAATGTTACTCTGTATTTTATGAGTCTGTAGTATTTGGTGTACAGCATAATATGCTCCAATACAAGTTTTGTCTAAATTATTTGACATGAAATAAAATGGATACACGTGTTTCAATGCAACAGATGTTTATAGGCCACAGTGAACCCATCCGCCAGGTGAACTTCACCCCTGACCAGCTGGCTGTTGTCTCAGTGGGAGATGCCATATTCCTCTGGGACTTCCTGGCACATCCTGCTGACTCTTTGATGGAAAGCTGGTACCTATTACTATGTTATATTTTGTGCATTACATTAGGATCAAATGTACCATTTATTGTGTTCCCATTACTTACAGTTCCCCTCTCAAAGTGAACCACAGCTCTGCTCACAAATCAGGTAAATCTGCTTTGAGTTTGTAGCCTGGTTAGGTTACTATACAATAAATATAACTAGAAATGTTACTAATTTTGTTTAACAGTTCAGTCAATGGCTGAAGTGACTCAAGCTCAGGTGTCCAATGACATGCCTCGACAGACAGCGCCACTTCCCTCTTCACCACCACGGCTGGTCATTGGCATCACAGGTCATGAAGGTATGAGTTTTTTTGTTATACTTTTAGCACACACATGTTTAATGGACTGTACTTAATTAGCACATTTTATTCACCTTTTTTTTTTTTTTACACCCATTCACACACATACACTCTTACACCCTAGAGGAACAATTTAGAGTTCAGTGTCTTGCCCAAGGACACTATGACATGGGTACAGTTGGAGCCAAGATTCAAACTGCTGACCGTTCAGTCATTGGACAACCCTCTCTACCACCTGAGCCATAGTGGCTACAAGTCACCAATCGTATTTCATCTATTGAAACTGGTAGCTATAGTAGATTAGCATATCTGAAATACACCTGCAAAAGTATAGCTCTAGATGACCTTCGAAATATCAAAATACACACTGGTAAATCAGTAATTTAGTTAAGAATTATCTGACTTCCCAACCCAACATGCTTTCTCATCTGGCACAAATTGCAAGAATCCACATCACAGCTCAATATAATATAGACTGTAACGTCTACAATAGAGTAATACACATGTGTAAGTAAGCCTCCAGTTTAGATACATTTCTATAATGAGCCTCAAATAGGGCATTTCATAATTCATCTGATTTACCTCAAAATGTGATGTTTTAAGTAGCTGTTGGATCACAAATACATTTTATACTAATGCAATTTAAGTTTTTCATGCATTCATAGTTTTGAAATTTATTTCTTTTTTTGTACCAAATTACATTTTTCTTTATCCCCTCTCTGTTTTGCAGGTTTAGGCTCCTTGTCTCTTTGTGAGGATGCCATGAACAGCCCAAACATCCCTGTCCCATGCTCTCACTCAGGTCCTTCATCTGAATGTAGGCCTGTTACTTCTTTCCTTAAAGTAACAGAGCTCGCCACATCTTCTAAACTGAATAGTAGTCATTTGGGTGCTGGTAAGTTTCACCCTGCATTGGTCAGTATTTTATTTATACCTGGCATTGTATTATGATTTTATTTATTTTTGATTTTTTCGTATTTCTGTAATTGTGGTTTTCTCATAAGGTGAGATGAACAATAAGGTGGTTCGCCCAGACTGTTACAAGCACTTTATACCACGTTTCAAGACTTCCACTTTGGATCAGGTAAAGAGACATGTAGAATCTTAAACTAATAACACCTAAACATGCATTTATTTGTGAGTTTTAATGCTATCTCTTCTCCAGGCGTCTGTGACTCCTCAAACAGGAGAAGAGGGCATGAAGCTTAAAGCTGTGATTGGTTACAATGGCAATGGGCGTGGCAACATGGTGTGGAGCACTGACCAAGGTTAAATAAAACAAAAAACCTAAGAACAACAAACTCATCATAAAATATCTGGAATGAACACTTTAAAATGCAAAAAATGATTATAAAAGGTTTGGATAGACCTAAAAATAAAACACAATGATTTGTGCTGGTTACATAAATGACATAAAGGTATGACTTGAAACCCATTTACTTTTTTTCTTTAAATGTGGAATATATTTGACAGTCACATACTGTACTTACAGATGCGTAATCTAATTAATTAGCAATTTTAGCTGCACAATGGGTTTTAGTCTGATGTTGCAGTATAAAATGCCTTTTTGTTGCAGGTTTATTTGCATACTCTTGTGGCTGTGTAGTGGTGGTGGAGGACCTTCACACAGGGTCCCAGAGACACCTGCGGGGCCATAATGAGGAAATCTCTTGCCTTGCAGTTACAAATGATGCACAGGTATTATTCTTGGAATCAGACTTCACACACTTTTGATACAGAATTACAATATACGGTGTAGGAAAGAGGAGCACAGATGACAGTAATTAAGAGATGAATGCAGGTCACACACTGTCTAAATCTGTTTGACATTCCTGAACAAATACATGCTCCACAAATAGAGGGAGAAAGGAAAAGCGGTCAAAGGTGTAAAAGAATTTAGTAAGAATATGAGAAACACTAGCCGCTTTTACACAGTACTTCTGCTCTGGGAATATTTCACCTTCATTCCGCAATGGTCTCTGTAAACAAAATGGTGGGATCATTTGGTCCCACCTTTACTGCACCTGTGTAACGCCTCTGTAGGCAGTAACCGCTGTGATAAACGTGGACTCATGATTCTAGAACGCTCTGTAAAAGGAACACCGCTCATTCTACAACCAAGATGTGACATTATGTTAATGTATTGCATGTGTGACCCTAATGCCAGGGGGATTTAAAAATAAGTGCCAGCCGTGAATAGTAAACAAGCATGTCAACCCAACCAGAAAAATGTGAAACTGGGGAGACGCTGAGATCTGCAAGTTGTTTTCACTTTGGGTGGAGGACTCTATCCATGCTAACAATTTTGAAATGGTGAAAGATGGGCTGACTCTGTTTTGAGAACCCACACCGCTATGCTCATAATATTTATGCACAAGTCATACGTCTCCATCTTTATTTCCAGCACGTAGGTCTGCTGTGTAATAGTCCTGCATGTCTCAGCTCTCTTACTTATTTGACTTGGCTGTGTAAACCAGTCAGTGGTGGCAAAAAGGTGGCATCACCATCTCTGTGTAAAAATGGTTATTGATCAGTGACTAACTTGCCCGCAGCTCGCACCACAATAAATATATTTGAAAAGAACGGACCCAACCCCCTTCTCGACCCGCATTTTAAAAATGTAATCAATGTAATCAATCATCAAACGACCTTACATACAGTACCTGCATTTATTTCTGTGTTAAAATCCGATGTCATTGGGGCCACAACCTGTAACACCTAAAGAAATATTTGAACCTGGTTTCCACGGAAAATAAAATACTAGGAGCTGCTCATCATCTTTAAAAATCTCAGTGAATGTGTCCCAAACTTTAACTTTTTTTGTTTGTATGTTTCTGGAGCTTCCACTCTCCTAACTTGACTTTCTCTCTTGCCCCCTTCATACCGTAGGATACTGACGACATTGTATGCCACCTTCACGGACATTCAGTTAATGAAGCGCATTTACCAAGTTATTTTAATGTTTATCTCAAACGGCAAATGACCTGACCGACCGCAGCCTGAATATCATTCAAAATATTTTTAACGACCTGAAACTGTGGATGACCGCAGGCTACCGCGGGCATCCGCTCACTTCGGGTCAGCCCGCACATCACTGCTACTGATATATTCCTTTGAAGGGATAAAAATGAGAATTATAACATCTAATAAAAATACATGTCATAAGTATAATGATGTGAATTATACTATGTCAGGAATGTCACAAGGAAAAACAAATATAGAGTATCCTAGTCTGTTAGTCACAGCATGGCACTTTTTTTCTCTATGTCTTGAATGTGCAATACAGCCTGGACTCATTTCAGCTGGTTAGCTCATCAGGGACATTCTGTATCTAGTCACAGCAGGCAGTCATTATCTCAGAAAGAAAATAAACTCCCCTGAGTCATTAAGGTGTAGATTGCAGCTATAAGGACCTTCAGAACCGGAAACCCAAAGACAGCAAGAACATTCTTTTGTCAGGCATAGTTTGACATGATTAAAGTAGTCACATGACTAGTTTTTATCTTGTTTTTTGAACTTGTATTCCAGTATGAATATCTTTTTTTCTTTTGATAATCTCTTTTATCTAGACTGTGGCATCAGCTGCTGGAGACAATAACGGTGACAGAAGCGTCATTTGCGTTTGGGATGTCCAAAGTGGAGCTTGTCGCAGTTCTATTTCCCACCACAGAGGGTCAATACAGAGTCTTGCTTTTTCCAGGGATGACCGTTACTTGCTCTCTGTTGGTTTGTGTTGCATCAATGAACTATAAGCATTTTCTTTCAAATTAAATCAGATATCAGATGTGTATGGTCACTGGAAATAATGAATTGAATTGCACCTATGCCTCATAAAATGATCTCCAAACCCCCACAGGAGACTTCTGTGAACCAGAGGTGGCTCTGTGGAGCACTAAGACCTTCCAGTTGCTATCCAGCATGACAGTATCAGGGCCGATCCATGACGCAGCCTTTAGCCCTTCAACAGCCAGCCAACTGGCCTGTGTGGGAACCATGGGGGTTTATTTCTGCCTCCTCCACTCTCAGGGTCTGGATGTAGATCTCAAGGTAAATGGCACAAATAGCACACAAATTATTCTATATTTGAGAAAGTGCTCAGAGCTTTGGGCTGGTCACGCAAGTGCTATGAAGCTGCAGATACTGTATGCAAATGATCTTGAGAACTTCTGAAATTTTCACTCTGGTAGTTTTCAGATGAAAATTCCAGACAAAATGACTGAATCTTAAGCTCAAATGTTTTTGGCTGTTTTAATGATGACATCAATTATACATATTATCTTTGTTATTTAAAGACTAATTTAGAAGTCAAGAAAGTCAGTGTGTCCCAAAATCTGTATCAGAAGTATCATACTATGAAATTATGTAGCTCTAAAAACTTCACCACAATGAGTTGCGTAAATGAAATTCTCCTAACTTGCTGTCCCTGCTATCGTTGACAATGACAATGACAATGACTGAGGAAGACTCTTTAGGTGTAGTGGGACCAGACTTGAAATGATTTTCATCTTTTTAACAAAAACTTTTTCACTCTCTCTCAAAGACCAAAGTCAAATATGTTGAGGACTGGATTGGACTAAGGATCTTGATATACAGGGTGTCTGCAAAGTATATTTGTATTACAATAAACGGTTGAGGAGATATGTTACTCAGTGGATAAAACATTTTGTAATCTCATTACATTTGTATATTTCAGGCAACCTGTTGATGAAATAAATTGTTAAATTAACCCATATAAGATTTCTACTCCTAAAGAAAATCATCATGGTATCATGGTTTACTGTGACGGAATTTATAAAGATAAACATTTATTTGCCATTTGTGCAGGACACATAGGAATTCTGGTGCGGTTGTTCCCAGAGTCAAATCACATATGTAAATCACATGTATTTATCCTTATGGGGTTATGTTAGCAATATAATTTATCTAACAAAGAAACATCATCATCAGGCATCAACAACCTGAAACAAAGGATCACTGATCCCATTACCACCTTTGATAAGGCAATGATACAGCCAACATGGCAAGAAATCCAGTACTGTCTTGATGTGCTTGATGCAACTAATGGTACCCATATTATACCCATAACTAATGGTTTCTTAAATGGGGCAAAATGTACTTTTAATTTTTGTAATTATTTCTGCAGATGTGAATACTCATTTGCTTTTGTCATCAATGTGTTAAATTGTAAAGAGACTTTATTGACACCCTGTATTCTGGTCCTGGTCATGACTTGATCTCCCCTGTGGTTAGTGTGATTACAAGCAAAGGATGTTGTGCTTTCTGATACTGTATTTGCAACAAACTATGGAAATTAAAAATAATTCACGGATCCTTTAAATTGGTTTGAGTAGAACAGCATCTTAAACTCATTTTCATCTTGCATTTGCCAGTTTTTGGTTACCCTATAGAGTACTTTGGAACAGGTGGAACTTATTCCTCTTATTAATTTAATTTAATGGATGGATCTTCCTCTTTATTTATTTTTTTTATGTCAACACATTTTTAATAATTTTGCTTTGTTGGCTGTTAAAAGGAATAGACTTGACAAAAATAGGGCCAATGGCATGTGCTCATCTGGACCTCACAGCTGTGATGTCTTGCTATCAACAAAATGGAGTCATTCAATAGATCATAAAATCAATCCTGAAGGGGTAAAAATGAGAATTATAACATCTAATAAAGATCATAAAATCAATCCTGCTGTGTGTTTTTATCAACAAATGCCAAAAATGAGTGTGAATGGTATAGGAAGCTCTTAAAAATGTTAAAACTGTTAAAAAATAAACAGGAGGATGTCGGTGGAAATTAATATTGAATTACTTTCTAATGAATCAATCAGAATTGAAATCTGTTGAGAATTGAGGGAGGAGAAGCGATTTTAGTGCCAGAAATATACAAAGCTGTAAACAATGCTTAGATCTATCTAATGAGGAAATCAGAATTGAAATCTGTTTAGATTGAGGGAGGAGAAGTGATTTTATTGAATTGTGGACGCTGACGACACCAACGGACGGACGATGGACGAAGCGCAATGGCAATAGCTCATCGCAACTCTGTCCAGATGAACTAAAAATCACATGGATTTTCATGTATATAAAAACTTTACCTTTGTAGGTCCAGTGTGTGAAAGCACCAGCTCAGGTGGGCGATGTGGAGATGACGGCTCTGTGCTACCACATGGATTCCTACCTGTTCACGTCCACCAATAAAGGTCATGTGTGCATCTGGGATGTGAAGACGTTGCGCTGTTTCATGATGTGGGAAGCTGATGAGGGAGAGATTGGTACAACTCAGCCTCATAGATTTATGTCACCCCCATTGATTTGACTAGATGTCTGTAATGGGTTTGATGAAATAAATTATCATAGTTTATAGGCTGGGTTTCTGTAAATGCTAATTTGTTTGCACTATTCCTTGGTCTGTGTAGGTGTACTGCGCTGCCAAGGGAACCGTCTGCTGACAGGCAGCAACACCCGCTGGTTGAGGATGTGGGAGGTGGAAGCCATTTGTGATTTGAAGCCTTGCCAAAATGTCTCCAATGCAGAGGACAGGTTTGTAGCTGATACCACAGTGAAAGTGTCTTGCCTTTTATCATGTCCGTGATACAAATACTTTGCAATTGTACAAGGATGAGGATAGCACATAACCATGAGGACTTGTAGACATGCTTAATTTATTTTTTTTCCTTTATTGAATAACATTAACTAAAAAAACTAATTGTTGCAAACTATTAGGTAAATTCAGGATGGCTTGTCCCATTTTTAGCTCACTAACACAGGTTAGAGCTAGCACGAACTATAGGGTCATAGTCAACCGAACTGCTCATTCTCACATTAACCTCCCTCGCTTAATAAAATCTTTTGTGACTTCATAAACATTAGTTGGATTCAAAATGAAAGAAGAGACAACTTTCAAGGATCAAAAAGTGATGTTGGTTTGAATGCATAGCCACTACAACCTTGTTATGATTGTGGAAGGTTTGTGTCCTCTGAGCTCGCCTCAGGACACCAGTGTTACCATTTGACAGGTGTACCTTCCCACTAAAAACTTCCCACCTGTTGCTAGCCTAACCCCCCCCATGGGTAGGTAAAAAAAGGTGTGTGGTGGGTGTAATTTTCCACCACCAGTGAATGAATTCACCTGTGGAGTGATTGATGTCTATTTAGTTTTCTGTGCTCGAAATAAAGTTAAACTCAAATTAACTGAATAATGCATCAGCTGTAAATTGATTTAAAAGCCTTGAAAAGTGCTTCTAGATCCAATCTATTATTAAAGTTCCACCTAATGTGTAATTTTGGCATGACATTTACCGTAGCTATTTTTCTACAGGGACTCTGGGCTCTGTGTGATATTGGCTTGAAGGAAACTACACAGATGTCAATGTAACAATGACAAACTGAGATGTGTGGGAGATGATGTAGAAACTCATATAGATTAACTTGAACATTTATTTCGAATATGCAAAAACTTAAACGATTGCACTCAACTAATATAAAAAGATATATATGAAAAACAAAACAGCACATAACAAAACATGACTTTGTTTGCATATTCAAAAAGGAGTGGGAACAAGAAAAATGTATTTAATCCCACCCCTTCTTAAAAAAAAAAAGTCATTTGGATGAATTCAGCGTTTCAGCCCTTTTCACATTCATACAAACCTAATTTTACATACCAAAAAAAATAAAATATGAATATAATAACATCATACTATCAAGGTTTATATATGCAATAATAATAATAATAATATAGATTATCTAATAATGTACATCCATAATTGCATTGTAATATAAATATATAATACTGTATACATCATTTACATTATTTAACAGTATACACATACATCTACACACACATACATACATACATTTACACATATACACCAACATATATATATATATATATATATATATATATATATATATATATATATATATGCATACACATATCACATATAGCATAACATGCGTTATGTGATTATGAACTCTTTTTCAAGCAAAGTATAACACATAACTTCAATAATAAACTGAACAGCTGAACTTTTCAATTGAATTCACACAAACGCTAATACATAGAAAACTAATTATTTTAAACACATGAAGTGAAAGTGGTGTTTTTGTTTGTAATGTCATTCACTAGAGCAGGGCTGGCCAACCCTGGTCTTGGAGAGCCACTATACTGCATGTTTTAGATGCGTCCCTATTCCAACACACCTGACTCAAATGATAAATCTATCATTGAGCTCTGCAGGAGCCTGATAACAACTGTCAGGTGTGCTGGAAGAGGAAAACATCTAAAACATGAATGACGGATAGATCTAGGTCCAGATCCTTGATCCAGGACTCTGTCATTTGGGAAATACATCAAACCTGAAATTAAGTCAGAGCTCCAAGAAACTCATTGACATAGCTTTTACTGTTTCTAGAAGGTGTCTGGCTATAATATGGAAATCAGACTCCTCCCTCTCTATATCGAAATGGATATCAGAAATGATTACCTGTTTACCGTTAGAGAAGATCACATATGTCATGATAAATAACAATCATACTTTTCTGAAGATCTGACAACCTTTTATTGATTATATAGAAACAACAGCTGTGGACTCTCTGTAACCCTTAAACTGGCTCAATCGTAAATAACATCCATGCTCAAGTACAATGTTTCAAATGTCTGTAATATGTGAATAACTTTTTTTATTTTTTTAGTTTGTCACTATTATTGACACTATTTTGTCATGGGAATAAGTTGTACTATGTTTGTATATTTGGAAAAACTTCAAAATAAAATATACCAAAAAAAAATAACATGTATGACAGTGGTTCTCCAGGCACTAGAGTTTCAATCTCTTTTCATAGTTAGTGTTCGTGAATCTATATTTAATAAAAACTGGGCTATTCATGCTACATCTTGCCTATTAACATTTTTCAATCAAAACTTTTACTTTGCTGTAGTAAATGTGTGTTACTGCAGACTTTGACACATTTGTCAAAATATAAAACCAAGCCACACAACAGTTCTAGATAAACACTCGGTAAAATTGTTAAATTATCATTATCATGTATTATCATTGTACCATATATAGCAGGCATTTCAAACAACTGCATCGTACATTTTTGGATTGTATGTATACTACTCCTCTGGTACTTTCAGAAAAATGTGTTTTGATGCAATTAAGTGGAAGTTATTTTTCTGGTACATGACATGAAAATGTTAACAACCCTTGCATCTTCAGGCACCTTTGTGTGTATATAGAATAAAGATCATTGTTTTTGTCTTCGGTCCTTCAGTGAGACCACAGTGGTATTGGAGCAGGAGATAATGTTGGATGGGACCTTGGTCAGTGCCGCATTCGATAACTCAATGGACATGGGCATTGTTGGCACCACAGCAGGAACCCTCTGGTACATCAGCTGGTCGGGCAAAAGCAGCATCCGTTTGGTCAGCGGACACAAGGCCAAGGTACCGATATTGAATTTAAATGAAAACAAACAAACCAAGAAAAAAAACAAAACAGCAGGGTTTGTAATTCCAACATGAAGCAAACCACATGCTACATTTGATCAAATGATCATGTTGGTGTACTTATTTATCTGTCTTTGCAGATCCCTTCCACAAAAATGCATATAAATACATAGTATTTTAACAAAGTCATGCTATTACTATTGAAATAAAAACTACTTAAAGCTGAATACTGTCGCCTCAAATCGATCATCTTGTCTGTAATGTCACTGGATCTAAACAGTTGCCTATTTATCTGCTCCCTTCTGTTCTTGTCATCAACTAGATGTGAAGTCGTATGATTCAGTCATTTCATCTTCTTTAAAAATGAGGCAAAATTTTGTGATCTCGAGGAACTGCCATACTGTTTTTAATGATTAGGTAAACTCTTGCAGGAGAAGCATCAGACATTTAAAAAAAAAAAAGTAATACCTTGATGACTTTTTCACAAAGGGATCATCATTCTGCTTTTTCTGCTTTTGATTTCAAAATCCCTCCTGATGCTGAAGATTGAAGACTATCACTCTTACTATTACCTCAAGTGTCCGTCTTGTTTTGACAAGTCAGGACTGCAGAGAGAAGCTTTAGTTATACCCTGTCAATCACACTGTACAGGTGATGTCTAGTGAAGAGGACTCACTAGTGGTCAATTTTCAGCTCTGTATAGAGGTCTTTAAAGAAAAATTAAAACCCACTCCTTTACTGTTGTATATGAGCCCTGAGGTGTGTTGGTCTGAACCATATGGTGTTATTCAGGTTTTAACTTATTATTTTGCTTTTACTGGAATTGTATTTATTTAAAATTATTTTTACTTATTTTTACTTCCCCCGAGGAGGTATTAAATTCGGGTCTGTTTGTTTGTTTGTCTGTCTGTCAGCAGGATTATGCAAAAAGTTCTGAACTGATTTTGATTAAACTTTCAGGAATGTTAAATAATGGTTCAAGGAAGAACCCATTAGATTTTCAGCGATGAAGGTCAAGGTCACACTCAAGGTCAACCGCTAAAACACATAAGTGATAATATCTTAGGATTCAGACAATATAGAATCAGGCGTTCTTTTTATATTCACATCGTCACACCTATCACTCGATTACAACATGTTTTGACATCATATGATGATTGAAAACACTTTATAAATTATATATATATATATATATATATATATATATATATATATATATATATATATATATATATATATATATATAATATCAACCAAATCTGTCTGTACCTTATTGAGTTATGTTGCAGATAAACACCAGCAAAAACATAACTCGACCATTCCTTGGCAGAGTGAAAAGACCAGAAAAGATTTGGTTATCAAAATTCTCAGATAATTAAAAGCAAGAAAAGATTGACTAAAGTCACTTCGTGCACTGCTGTTCACATTAACATATGTGTGTTGTGTCTACACTAACAAACAGTGGCTTCCTTCTGTGTTTCCTCTCGGCCATTCCAGGTGAATGATGTGGTGTTTAGCTCTAATGAGAGTCATTTTGCCACCTGCAGCGAAGATGGCAGCGTGAGAGTGTGGTCAGCCTCCAGCAATGAATTGGTGGTGCAGTTCCAGGTGCTCAGTCAGGTAAGAAAAACACTTTATGGAAAAGGTTTTGTGGTTAAGAACAATAATTATTGTTTTGTCAGTAGGTTAAGTTGACCAAGTCTGTTTAATAACTAAATTCATGCATTCATGGTACCAGGAGTGCAGTCCCCTGTGTGAATTTTTAGTTCTCTGTGGTTCCTTTACAGACAGGTGGTGGGTAGAAAGCACCTTCTTTATCCTGAAGGTGCTTCAGCTTTTAATTTTCCCACATTTTACTTCTAGATTTTGCGTTTCTTTTGCCAATTTAATTTTACTTGTACGTTTTAACAGTTATTAATGAAGCAGTTTACACGATGGCCTTCTACTGTGTTTGTCACCATTGTTAGCTCCAAGTTTCTTGTTGCCGTTCCTTGGATTAATCTTTAGGTTGTGTTGTTTATGACATTTTCTTTTATTCTTGTATCAGCGTTGTTTCCTGTTGCTCTTGGCTCTATTGTAAATGAAATATCTCCTACAATAAAATCTGGAGTTGAATAAAGGATGAATGAATAATGCTTTTAAATGTCATTTGCAGGCATGTGGCTGTGTCTGCTGGAGCCTCACTGTGGATATGGACAATGCATGCGTGGCTGCAGGATATGGCGATGGTACCTTAAGGATCTTCCGTCTTATTTCCTCAGAGATGGAGATGAAGATGCAGCCCCATCATGTGGCTATCACTGCCATCCAATATTCCACTAGTGGTGAGAAGGAAAACTTATCCGATTTTAACTCCACAGTAATTACATTTTTTGCTTTTGCTTCATAATTAATTATTTTTGTTTGATCCTACTTGTCCTTACTTTTGTCTACTTCTCTTTGTAAATGTTTAATTTGCTTATAAAAAAAATTTTAGTCATCAGAAATTTGTCATCATCAGAAACAATTTTGGTGTAATTATTACTTTATACTAATGTGTTTTAAAAGTCTTGGATCACAAACCAAACCACTTCCTCACCTGTTGAAACCTTAAATAAACAAACACAGGAACCATAAGGTGAGACGTGTTTTACCCAGTCTGCATTTTGAATAACAGTACCCAAAGGAATTTAGTAAAGCTATCTATCAGAGAGAAAAGATACCTGTGGTTGTTTTACTTGTTAGCCAGAGTTGTCTCATACCCAAACATGTAATCTACTGAAGATAGCCGTATCCTCTACCTTTTATTTAATTGCCATAGTGTATTTTTATTTATTTATATAGCTTTAGAAGTTGTATATATAGTATGGACTAGTGCCTGGTACATTATATTACATTTTAATGCATTTTTCCGCACAGTTTATTAATGGTTTTGATTATTTGCAACATTTTCCTTTGTTTCCATACTGGTTCTGTTTTAAGACTGTATTTTGATGTCTGGTCAGGAACAGCAGATAGAATAAACTCCTGAAGTTAATAAGCTCTGCCCGTGCTACATTTCGTCCAGTTTGGCTATATTACTGTATTTTGCCCCCTATAGGTCATGTGATCCTTTCAGCTGGAAAGAATGGTCTGGTAATAGTCAGCAGCCTACAGAATGGAGCTACCATCCGTGTCATCAGGGACCATAAAGGGGCAGCCATTACTACCATCCAGTGTATCAGTAAACAGGTCAGCACACAGAATCAAACCGTGATGATGGGAATTCACAAAGCTTAACATCATAGCACAATAGGAAGAGAGAAAGAGCTGTGAAAGCCTCTGAGTTGCTGAAATAAGGTCTGCAACAAAATATGATCCTAAAATCTTAATTCAAAGACCTTAGGAAGTATTCTACTTGTCTTGTAATCTACTAACATTTATTTATATGGAAGTAAATCACTTGTAATAGAAGTTTACTGTCCAGTATCCAGTTATAAAATATGTCAAATAAAATCACATCAAAATCATTTTCAACAGTTAAGTAGTTTTATGTGAAAGGATAATCATTATACACTATGTACACACAGTGTATGCTACCCTTTTGCACAAGTTTAAGATACTTAGCACAAGTATTGCACACATTTCCTAAAGAAATGTGAAAGCTGTATTCAGGGTATATTTTGTAAACTGCTTTTTTTTTGTTATTTATCTCAAAGATTTGTTTTCTATGTATATCTGTCTCTGTTTTTTACCTTGTAATTAAGAGTTGCGAGTTGCATGGTACAATGACACTAAAGAATTCAGTTTAATTACTTTCTCCATAGCAGTTTGAAATGGCATTGCAGCTCTTTCTATTTTTTATTTTTTTTTCCACTGAGGATCGATGCATTCAAACATCACATCTGGTTGCAAAAACACTTATTACAAGAGGCATTTAGTCTTAGTGGATGAATGTGTTCCAATTCATGTTTTTTAACCTTGCAATGTGAATGTCCTTTTAAAATCACATTGACCTCATGAACACAACTCTTCATCACAGCTCAGACAGCCTTCGAGGATGTGTTGCTTTTCTGTCCTGTCAGAATGTGTCCAAATGTGCTATTGACAGATTCTCTATTATACATGACATTTCTTTGAGCTCTACACCAGCTCACAGTGCACAATGTTGTAGGTCTAATACCTTGTAGAAATACAGAAAATGAGGCCTCAGATGTCTGTCATGGATTTTTGTGATCTTTTATGCTGTTTTCTCACCATTTTGTCTTCTGATCCCCAGAGTGAGAATTTTGGAGTGGATGGGAAGGAATTGTGGTTGGCTGCCAGTGTTGACAGACGTGTCAGTGTGTGGGCTGCTGATTGGCTAAAGAACAAATGTGACCTGCTAGACTGGCTGACATTTCCTGCACCGGCCTATTTAGGGGTACCACAATGTTTTTATGACAGTGCTTGAGAATGAGTAGACGTGTTTAGAGTTTAGGGTAGCTTTCTAAATCTTCTCTGTTAACTTTTAAACAAGCAAGTTGATTTTCTGTTTCTGTAAACTTTGTACTTTAGGATGACAAGCCACCCCCAAGCCTGGCTGCCTTCTGCCCGACAGACCCCAGCTTGGTGGTTTATACTGGTTTTGGGATAGAGAAAGAGCTGTCCTTTTACAGTCTGAATACAAAACGGGTAAACACAGGATACTTTTGCATCAACGTGACTTTTCTACCTACATAAAGCAATATGTTGCTGACAGAAGATATAAAATTATGGTTATTCTGTTTTTTTTTTGTTTTTTTATTCCAGATTGTAAAAAAGATTTCCATCCCACACTGGGCTACATGTATTAGCCTCTCCTCTAAGAATCAACTCCTAGCTGTGGGATCAAAAGGTACACTTTCTCTTCCAGCAAATTGATTGCATAAGATTGTAGAATAATATGCAAGTAATTTCTCACTCTGTGTCTTGTTCATTATCAGAACGAGTGCTCAAGTTGATCATGTCAAGCAGTGGCAAGTTCCAAAACTTCTTGCACAATGACTCGCTGCAGACGTGTCACTTCTCACCTTCTGGGAGGCTTCTCTTCACTGTGGCTTATAATGAGATTCTACTGTGGGAGGTGCAGGGCCTATGATGACCTTATAACCTTATGTCTGAACATTAAAATGTGTAGGTTTACTCTCTTTCACATGTGCCTAAGGTTTTTGTAAATTGAAGTAATGATACCGTGACCTCAGTTTTGATTTAAAGTAATTTTTTTAACTTATTTTTTAGATAAAATATATTCTATTTTTTGGGAAATGTTGACTATTTGCCCCATTTTCTAGTTTGTGGATAATTTTATTTTTGTTTGTTTTAATACAGCCATAGAAGGGATTGTTTTATGTATTTAGTCTGTGTGCTTTTTTTTTTTTTTTCCTGTTTTGGGTAAAGTCTTTGGAATTGCAATAAAAAGCACCATGTAAATCAGTGTTTTTAATTCTGTGTCTTATACAGCAACTTGAGTGATCTGTACTGTTGCTCTGTATAGTTACGATGTATCACAGAAGTTGTGCGATCAGGCTTTCCAATCTGAAAGACATGGATTCTAATTACCAGGGTTACATCATTCATGAGAATATTAAGCTTTTTTGCAACTCAGAGTTAAAGTTTAATAGAGTTTACTAAACATGGCCATAGTGGTGCAAAAACTATCATCTAGATACTTAATATCTGGCTCTTTACTGCAGGACTTCACACATTATGGTTTTTGTTGCTAAAAGTAAACTAATCTATAAATTATTATGTAAAGCGTATGTGTATAAGTAAAACTTTCACATTTCAACACAAGGTCTTTATCAAAGCATGTGTGAGGCAGGCATGTGCAGAGAAGGGGTGCTACAGGGGCTCTGGCACCTGTCCCTTTGCTGATTGACATCCAATCCAAAGTGACCTTTTGACAGGGACTGTTTTTTGGCTATTTTTTGTATTTTTAAAAAATAAATAAGTTCCAACAGCAAAGTTCTCCACGTGTCCTTGATCATATGTGACCCGCCACCACGAAATCAGGCATAAGTCGCGCTGACCCGTTCAGAGCTACAGCCAAATTTAGGCGGGAAGGCAATTTCTTATTTGTGTTTACATTCTATCAAAAAATGGTACCTTAACACCTCTATTTTCAGTTCCTGTGGTCATTACATTGAAATCCAATCAATAAAGGTGTTTATTGAGTCAATTATTTAAGCGGCGACAAAAGTTCAGGGATTGCTGAGCAAAGACAAAGCCGACTTCCACCTCTTGCCGAACAAACCGAGCTCCATTCCGTTGGTAAACACCCAAGTGTTCAGTATGAGGAAAAAGCCTATATTGAATGCTTTTGTCCAATGGCGTAAGCCAAATGATTGTAATACATCACACTTCTTTCCTATTATTATAATATATAAAACTTCTATGACATGTCCATCAGAGTGTCCTTTAACATCTGTGAAAAATTTGTGTCAATCGGATTCAAATTATTATGCGTTGCTAAGGACTTCCTACCCCAAAACAGTCCAAAACATTGACGGACAATATCTAAAAAAATGCAAATTGCAAAATATGTCCAAATGTGGATATTAAAATTACCATAACTTTGGTTCTACTTGTGATAGAAACATAATTTGTTCACCATCTTAAACCTTAGTTTCCACTCTACCAAGCTGCACAGATAACTCAGTTTTGATTTCCAGACACTTATGCCTGGTTTCGTGGTGGTGGGTCACATATGTGTGTCCTTAACACGATAAGTATCGCTGCCACCACCCTTGGCAGGACTTCCTCCTGCTCTTTCTATGATGTGGCTGGCACCAACAGTCGCTCCCTTCAGGCCCTTGGCTGGGCAGAACTGAATGGTTCCAACCTTTGTGGTGGTGGGTCACATATGTGAAATTACATTTGGAAAATAATATTTTACATGTAAATACCTTACGGCCATGATTCATGAGTCACATGTTCAGTGTGTATAGACATTTTTAAGAACATGGCAAGTCAAAAACTGCTGCTTTGAAGACCAATGTGCAACATCAAAAGAGGGACATCACATGCACACGTATACATACAAACATTGAGTTGTTATTGGCATTTAGTTTTAAAGTTCACTTGTTTGAAAATGTAGTTTTGCGTGCCCTTTTAAAAAATAAAATAAAGAGCCCCTGCCCCACCAAAGGTCTCTGCACGGCCCTGGTGTGAAGTAATATGAACAATAGGACACATTTTAAAATGATATGGGTTATAATGCACTGCTTCTATTCTAGGAAAAAAACATTCTTCTCTAAGAACGGAGACCATTATTACGTAGGAGGTTAATATTCTTGAAAGACAGTTTATATATATATATATTGTGTGGATTAATATTCCAAATAGAAACCTGCATGTTTGGTTTAATTATTCTCCAGTAATGCTTTTACCTGGTCTATATCAAAATAATTTTGCCTGATCTTAATCAAAACTGTTTTAATCACCGATGCTGCTGTTCATTATGTTGTAGTTTTGCAGGTAAATACACTATAAGAAAGTGCAACATCTGTGTGATTCTTGATCATTGCTGAACATAATGCTAATACTTATGTAGTTTGTCGGTTTGGTCAGCAGAGGGCGTGTTTTACTATCTCCGCTATGAACCGGAAAGATATGTTTTCACCTTGGGTGCATACCGCCGTAAATAGGCGCACATTTGGGTTTAGCTAGGAATTGGGCATTCAAATGACAGATAAATGCCACTGTAACACTGCACCGCGTCTGACTGTTGTTGACACACAGAAGAAATATGAAACAAGACGTCAGGATACTTTTATTGGGTGAACGTAAGTCTCTGACGGCTGTCCACAAGCTAAACGCTAACAGCAGTTAATAGCTGTTTTTGCTAACTTAGTAACTTGTAGCTCATGCCACTGGTGGTGTTTCTAGTGACATTGTTGCGTGTATTACATAAAGATGAAAAGTAATGTTTCACCATTTAAAAAAAGTCCACACGCAAACGAAACCAGTCCTTTTCCAATGGCTATTTTTGTTATGCTAACATAATTGCTACTTTGCTAAATAACTTTGCGTTAAGCTAGCTGCTCCCTAGTAGCTAGTTATAGACAACCTTGTACTTAGTTGTTGTTTTTTGCCTTTAATTAGGGCGTAACTGAGCAGCTGTTTCTCCTCCGTCTGTGAAATAATGTCAAATACACAGAAATGTCTCGCTATTTTATATGTTCATTTTAAACATAAGCTGCAGAATTGACGTTAGCAGTTTAGTTGCATTTTACTAAACTGATAGTTTTCGTTTTCGTTAGCTAATTTAAACGACACTTAAAAAAGTAATAACAATAATATGCCTCTTATAGATTAATTTGTATCTTTTACGTATGAGCACATGTGTCATTCAGGTTCGGACAGTATCTGCAGTTATACTAACCGGCTTAAAATAGTGTTTACATGATCCCTTGTTGAACAGTATTAATGTAATCTTTATCATGCTGTATATGTGGTTTATATAACGATGACCTTTCTGCCAAATTACAAGTACACTGACTTTGTATGTGTAGAACAAAGTCACTGCACTCCAGAGGATAATACTTGACATTTGTATATAATAAAATACACAAGTACCTCTATTGTGAATATATACCAAAGTACTATACATATTATATCAGCAGAAATGTGTCTCCTTTAATCCATGTTAAATTGTGAATTCTAATAGCCAAGGTGGGGAAGACTTCACTCATCATGTCTTTGGTTGGAGAGGAGTTCCCAGAAGAAGTAAGTGTCAGTACTACACTTTATCTGTGTTAAGATTATGAATTCAACTTCATTTTTGCTTCAGAGAATGCTGAAAGTACAGGACTGTCACACAATAGACCACATGGATTTTATGCAACTGTTGTCATTTCCTATAGAAGGCTTTTTTTTTTTTAAATTTTTTAATAGGTTCCTCCCAGAGCAGAGGATATCACTATCCCCGCTGATGTGACTCCAGAGAAGGTGCCCACACACATCGTGGATTATTCAGGTAATATAACTATCCTAAAGTTTGCAATACAAACGAAAAACTGTGTGTGCAGTTTTTCGAGGCCAGATGCACGTGATCTCACATTTATGTTTTTCTTATCACCAACAGAAAAAGAGCTGAGTGATGATGTGCTACAAAATGAGATAATCAAGGTGAGAATATTTTCCAAGTTGGTTATCCTTTTTGGCACCTCTTGAAATATGCAAATGAAATCTAGATGCATCCAGCGAGTGGCAGGATGTTCTAGTTTTAAGGATATTCTCATTTTAAGGTAAAATGGGAATATTTTGTATATAATGCATCTGAACTGGTGCTTGTTTTCGATGACAATTTAAAATATTTAGAGTTCACACCTAAAGCAGTTTTTGATATTTTATCAGACAATCCTTTTTACACATAATGCCAGACTTTCCTTTTTCTCTTATTCTTGCTTTCAGCTATTTTTTATGCAGGTGTCATAGAAAGATATGAAATCAGTCAACTTGCATGTTTCACACACCAGGGCTTTACTTAATAGTTGCTGGACTTCAAAGAGTCTGTTTTTGCGCAAAGCCTTGTCAGTTGTCCTTTCTTTTTCCCCACACAGGCTAATGTTGTATGTGTAGTGTATGATGTCACCAACGAAGACACAATAGACAAGGTAGTAACCCCCTGCTGATATGTAGTCCATGCTTTGCACATGTTCTTCTACCACATTTAGTGTTTTTAACATGTACACGTTTAAAAAAATTCTCATGCTATCTTGTTTTCAGATCAAAACTAAATGGATACCATTGGTAAATGGGAATGCAGAAAAAGGGAACAAGTATGTATCCACTTTTGATGGTTGTGTGTAGCTTCTTCTGTACTGTTGAACTTTGCACTTATTTGCATGCAATGTTTATAATATTGCTAATGTAGGAATTTAGCTAACATATAGAGTTGCACAAAGAAATCTTACACTGTGCTTGTGTAGTAGTTCGATTAACAAGCTTCTGCATAATTTTGCTTTGAGCTTTTTAACATTTTATTGTGTATGATTGAGGGGCCTGTTCTATTTAATTTTCTTTTTATGAGATGGCTTTTGTGCCTGTGTTATTACAGGGTTCCCATTATACTCGTGGGAAACAAGTCAGATCTGCGCTGTGGAAGCTCAATGGAAACTATTCTTCCCATCATGAACCAGTTCTCAGAGATTGAGACATGTGTTGAGGTCAGTGCAAGTGCTTGCAGTCTTATCCATTCTGTGCAGCTGCTAACCTGAAAAGTGGGACATGCTTAGTTGCTCAGTTTCATGCAAATATTTACACACAACACATTGACTTTTAGATGACACAGATAAGCATTCTCTCTTTTCTTTTTCTTGTTTAAGTGTTCGGCAAAGAACCTGAAAAATATTTCAGAGCTCTTTTACTACGCACAGAAGGCAGTTCTCCACCCCACGGCCCCTCTTTATGACCCCGAGGACAAACAGGTAAGGTTTTTTTTTTTTTTTTTTTTAAATAAATAAAGTGCTCTTGACTGTCCGTGTGTCTGCTTTTTGTTTTGTCTTTTTAAACGTATTGTATGGAGTATGATGAATAGTGAAATGTCCTTCTTTTTCCTCCTCAGCTAAAACCTCTGTGTGTCCGAGCCCTAAGCAGAGTGTTCTACATTTCAGACCAGGACAATGATCGCATCCTCAGTGATGCTGAACTAAACAGCTTTCAGGTGGCTTGTTATATTCTTAATAACACATTTCTCAGTCATTTCAAACACTACAAACATTTTTTTTCTATAACAAAAACATCTGTTCATGTAGAAATCTTGTTTTGGGAATCCTTTGGCACCTCAAGCCTTAGAAGATGTGAAGACTGTAGTTTGGAAGAACACCAGTGATGGGGTGCAGGACAATGGCTTAACTGTAAATGGTACAAAAATAATTTATTAATTAACAGTAATGGTATAATATGACTTTAAACTACACAAATGGTTCAGTACTACATTTGTTGTTCTTTTTCAGGTTTCTTGTTCCTTAATACTTTATTTATTCAGAGAGGTCGACATGAAACCACATGGACAATCCTCCGGAAATTTGGCTATGATGACAACTTAGAACTGGTTGATGATTATCTTTATCCTGAGTATGTTCAATGACAGTCTGATCCTTTAGCTGTTTTCATGTTTGGCAAGGCCTTTGATTTCTAAGAGCTTTTCCTTGCTGTTTCTGTTGTCAGACTCCGGGTTCCTGTAGGCTGTAGCACAGAGCTCAATCATTTAGGTCACCAGTTTCTCCAGCGGCTGTTTGACAAGTATGATGAAGTGAGTAACTATCCTGCCTTTGGTCATGATGTCCACCCGGACTGTAAAGTGTAATGGCCAAAGGTCCCGCCAAGACAAGATGTATATAAAATACACTTAGTCATTCTTTTTGTTCCCTTGAGGCATATGTTTGAATTACCTTCAAACTGCATTAGCAGCTCTTAGTTTTCTGCTTGACTTGTTTTATTTTATTCTGGGGGATCTTGTTGTTTTAAAGAAGTGTCCTGTTTTTCCTCTTAGGACAAAGACTCTGCCCTGTCACCAACAGAGCTCAAGAACCTGTTTTGTGTATGTCCTTACATGCCATGGGGTGCAGAGGTCTTCATGACTGTCCCAACCACAGCTGAAGGATACATCTCTAACCATGGCTATCTTTGTCAGTGGACGTAAGTATCTCACTTGAGTTTACTTTTGTGTAACAAACGCAACTAAAAGCTCACAAGTATATCCACCATTCCCTCACATGCAGGCTTTCTGCATACCTTGACATCCACCGTTGCCTGGAGCACCTGGGATACTTAGGCTACACTATTCTCACTGAGCAGGAGTCTCAGACAGCTGCAGTCACAGGTGTGTGTCTGCGCATGGTTGCATGTGCACCTAATATGTGATGGTTAAATGGATTGACTACAGACCCTTCCATTGGTGTGTAAATTACAAAAGGTTTTGAGTCTCCCCTTGTTTGACAAAAATTCACCAGCTGATAGGCCATGAGCTATTGTGAAGATGTCTTCATCAGTAATTTCTACAATTGTCTACAGATTTGAGAAATTTGGATTTAGATTTTTTTTTTCCGAATCTAAAAAATTTGCATGTACTTATAATGGCTCATATGTTGATGGCTTAGAATGTTTTACTTTCTAAGCCATCAGGACTTATATTATACCAATATAAGTCATGTTAAGCACTGACTGGAAGTCACATATGGACATTGATTTAATTCCTCCCGGGGAAGTACCGGCCACTTCTGTTGGGACGTTGATTCCTGCATCCAGACCACAGAGCCCAACAACGTTACAAATTCAAGTTGTTTTTAATTATTGAAAGAACATGCTGGTGAAATACAGGGCCATTGGTCCTATTTTTGAAATATTTAATACCACCCTTCCAGTTTGGCACTTCGGTATTCATATATATTCAGTCTGCTTCAATTGAATCACTTACACATACATTATTTCTTGAATGTAACAGCATGAGCACTTTGAAGTGGTAGTCTATACCAGTGTTTCCCAAACCTGGTCCTCGAGGAACACTATCCTACATGTTATAGATGTTTCTCTCTCCAATCACACCTGATTCAAGTGATCAGCCTATCATCTAGCTCTACAGAAGAATGATAATGACCGTCAGGTGTGTTCAAAGAGGGAAACATCTACAAGATGCAGGATTGTGTAGCTTGAGGACCAGGGTTGGGAAACACTGGTCTATAGATTGCATGTATGTGTATGTAAGCATTATATGTATGCTTTGAAATATAGAACAAATAAGCAACCCAGATAAACACAAACCATAAATACAGTGGCTTATAATTAACTTACTGTATTTTCTATGATAAACTGACCTTTATTATGTAATACTGCTGTTGGCATGTATGTGTTTAGTCATGCTTGCATTATCCAATGTGAGAAAGTAAAGGTCATTTGTTTCTCTAATCATCTGTCATCTATTGTGCTAGCATTACATTCAAATCCTAATTGCTCTGTCTTACTGAAATATCATGTCATTAAGCCACTACTTTTATCTGATCTATTAGTTAATATGGAACTATGTCATTGGAAGATTTCTCTTGTGTAGCTGTCAGTCTTGTGTTGGAATCTGTGTCGGCTATTATCATGCATGTAGGCAACTGAAACACTCATTAGCTGTCTCAGCTGGAATTGGCTAATGACCAGCTCCCAGCATAATACCGACTACAGTATGATATGACATATGCACACAAATGCGCACAACAACATATTGAGTATTTAACCCATAAAGACCCAGTGCTACTTTTGTGGTAGTTTCCAAATTAATTTTTCGTTCTGTTTAACCTTTCTTAAATTAATTATCACAATGTTGTCCTTTCTATTTTGCTTTTTTCCCCCAGTGAAAATCAGCAATTTTCTTATATTTATTTTACAGACCATCTCCTTAAATCACCATGCTGATAGTACATTTTAGGGTCATTATACCAAAAACAGAAAACACTTGAGAAAAAATTACTTTTTCAATAAAATTGGTCATAACCTGAGCATAAACCAAGTGTGTCCATACACTGCCATTGATCAAATTGCATGGATTTTACTGTTGAATCAATGTCATAGCAGATGATGGTGTATCCATGTTCACTTCTGAGCTCCCGAATGTTTGAATGACCATGAAATTATGAAAAACTGCATTTTGCACTAATTATTTACGTGTTTTGATAGGATTAGGGCTCTCGGGTTATTAAACATTTTAGATCAGTCGCTGCTTTTGGTCACTGGTGTGTATTTGAGTCTTTATGGGTTTAAGGGGAAATTTAAGTTGCAAGAAAATGAAGGACCACTTCAGTCATTTCCAATAAAGTAAGGGTTCCGCTGTGTTGTCTTGCAGCTTGCAAACTGTTGTCGCTTTTTTGTATGTGCAGTGACACGTGAAAAGGAGGTGGACTTGGAAAAGCGCCAGACACAGCGGTCAGTGTTTCTCTGTAAAGTGATCGGACCACGGGGGACTGGCAAAACCGCCTTTCTTCGAGATTTTGTGGGTCGCAACATTGTGGTACGACACCATCTGCTGCGGAAAAATGTCACATTTTATATTGTTCATTAGAAACCTACACCATTTGCTATCATGACTCCTGAGTGTGACTTGATTTTTTTTCTGACTTTTACAGAATAAGGAAAATACCAGTAGTGCCTTTTCCCCCTATGCCATAAACACTGTCGCCGTCAGTAACCAGGAGAAGTACCTTATCGTGAGTAGCTCCCACTCTGATCTAGAGATGTAATCGTATGAAAATTGATATCACATTTATTGTGACCAAAATTGTCAGTATTGTCTTGTTCTTCAATGTCTGTCTTGTTTCTGTCTGTGTGAGATGGCAAGAAACGAAATTTCAATCCCTTCCTCGTATGACCAGTGCATGTGAAGAAATTGACAATAAAATTGACTTTGACTTGCCTTGAAAATATGTTCAAAAAGTACTTATACACGCACTGACATAATTTAACCAACTTTTATTTTGGAAAAGAAAATAGTAAAATAGCACACACAAAGTACTTTGTTTTGGTAGAAACATTAAAATATTAACAAGTAAAGAAATGTGCATTGAAGATGTCCACTTATGGCCATAAGTGGAACTGCACGTTGTGTGAAAATTTTAGGTCAAATCTAAGAATAGTTTTCTATGCAGTCGGCGCTAAAGACGAGCTCTAATCTTACAGATCAAAGAACTGGTACAGAAAGTACACCTTCACTACTTCTTTCCGTAGTGCTCTCCGTGCAGGTGCCTTGCACCCTGAGGCCATTGTACATTGTAAACATTGTAAACTGTACATTTCTGGACTGCTGTTGCTTCTCCGGGAAAGGAGCAGTATCATCCTAAATTCGAAGAGTACTGTAATTAAATACACCTGTGAAGGCTCGCTCACAGTGGAGTGCTGACGTTCATGTGCGCTAGACCTGTTAAAAAACAATTTATTTTGTCATTTTGAAGCCAATTTTTGTGATTCCCATTCTTCAAGCTGTGGAATGACCACATATCAAATTATTTTGATTTTGGACCATGGGAAGGTCTGCCTCATAAGCCATGAATTTTTTATGTTTATTTTTGTCAAAAACACCTGACATGTTACCCCATTTTGCCTCATAACTTCACTACCATTAGCCATAGGGCATTTTGGAGGTTATCACATGAAACATGATTATATTTCCTATAAGGTGATACCCAATTAGTAATCTAGACAGGCATAGTTGTTTTTAAAGCAAAAATGTGCTAAATTTTAGGTGATTTTTAGCGCATCAGATCAGGCATCACATCATTGTACTTCATACATGTACTGAATCAATAAAATATAGTTACAGGATGGGTAAACGACTGATTCCTATCATAAAAGAAATGACAACACTTGCAGATTTGGTAGGGCCAGAATCACACTTCTTGTTTGATGCACTTGGGAGACGAGAGTGATTGGATAAATGAACCAGTGGAAACCTGGAAAAAGAATAATGGGTACCGAGTGGCTGAAAAGTTTGTGAAGTTTATGAAGGTGATAAATGATGTTGCTGAATGAGGGGTGTTAATGGTGTGTGAATCACAACAATTGGCTTTAAAATGACAAAAAAAAAACTTTTTTTTTTTTTTTTTTAACCGGTCTAGTGCGCGCCCCCTTAGGCGAACAATCACTGTCCCACTGAGAAGCAGGAGCTGAACTTTTCCAGCTGCCTTAAACTCGCTGCAACAATGACTTAATTTAATTATTAAATGTAATGTTTTTGTCATGTGATCCAGGGGGTGTGTGCGGATATAGATGAGCCATGGGATGTAGTGACTTTCCCTTTGGATGTTCACTCTGCTCTGCTGAAAGCCGGATAGTTACATGACTGTACCTGCACAGTGTGGATGTGGAGTCACATGCTCCACGCCACACATGAGGAGGAGATAGTCCTGTTCATTGGAACATTTGTACTGATACAACTCTATTTTCATTTAGGACACAGGTTGAATGTCTGTGTTTTTCTAAATGCTAGAGGCAGACTTTCATTTTAAAAAGGGTTCACAGGCACATGTGCTCATTTGTTTACATTAAATCGATTACATAATTGCACAACATGACATTGTGATTGCAATTCAATTAATTGCGCAGCACTGCTCTGATCCTAACCTTGACTATGTAGCTCTGACCCTTTAGCCTCAATGCCACATAATTAAACATCCTATTATGCCTGTGCAGCTCAATGAGGTGGATGTGGAAACGGAGTTCTTGAAGGCGTCTGATGCCTCCTGTGACGTTGCCTGTCTCATGTATGACACCAGTGATCTGCATTCCTTCAACTATTGTGCCAGTATTTACAAGGTCAGTCCTGCAACTTAATATACAATACTAGAGTCAGTATTTTTCTTTTCAGTTTGTAACATTTTCATAGGTTACTTGGCTCCTCTTCCTTACTATTAAATGGGTTTTAAAAAGCCCTTTGAGTTTAATACAAGGTAAGATTTGGGTTTAAGCCAGGTACCTTCAGCTTTAATTGTTTTTTCAGTGTTATGATGGGGATATATTTTTAATCGGTGTACAGCACCTTAGTAAATTATGTTAATACCAATGACAACACTGCAACATCTTTTCTATTATATATAAGGATTTGAGAGGATCTTGTCCAAATGTCATCAAACACCAAATGGGTTACAGCTAAAAGTAAAAATGTTCCAGTAAGCTTAAACTCTTAGAATGAAAAATACATGAATATCATGAGTCAAATCTATTTGTGCTGATGCATATATTCTTTATTACCCCTCTGTATTTACAGCAACACTACATGGAGAGCAATATCCCATGTGTTGTTGTTGCATCCAAAGTGGATCTTCCTGAGGTCAAGCAGCTCCATGGGATGACGCCAGCAGAGTTCTGTTATAAACACCGACTGCCTCCACCACTGCCCTTCTCCGGACTCGAATCCAGCGGCAAGAACATCTACAAAAGACTGGCCTGGGCAGCTGTGTATCCGTATGTTCCAATGAAATACTGCTTTTTAAAGAATTTAGTTTTAAACATAAAATGTGGTTGGTAGAGATATAAAACTGCTTTTTTAAATTTTGTTAGTTGTATGGTATTTCATCTGAACCTGTTTCTCCCTTGCTCAATTTTGAAATATTCTGCAAAGTCTGCAAGAAGCCGAGACGGGGTGATGAGGATTGGAAACAGCAGATGTGTGTGTGTGTGTGTGTGTGTGTGTGTGTGTGTGTGTGTGTGGGGGGGGATGATAGGAGTAGTTCATATATGTCAGCAGGACAGTGAATCGCAGACACCTGTGTAGAACCACTTGAAGGTCTGAAAGCATTGGTTTTGTTTTTTAGTAATGCCAAAAAAGACCCACCTACAAATATGAGTATGACTTTAAGTCTATACCACTTCAGAGTGTTTTCACTGCAGCACTGGGGCATCAAACACTCCTTTCTTACAAGTACCACCCTGAAGTACTCATCAACCCAAACAAATGCTTGTATTTTGCAGCTGCCATAAATGTCCACTTTTCTCAACTTGCAGTATGACTGTGTTTTAACACTGTCATGTACAAAATAATAAACTAGCTGTGTGGGGTATTTTTAAAACAAGTACAATTATTTATTTATGTATTAATGTTTTTGCTTGTTTCTGAAATTTGTCATACTCCCAATGAACAGTACAGTTGACTAGATAGCACCAATGTTACTTTTTTTCAGATATGTTTCATGACATCAGTAACAGTGTAAGGAGCAGGAAGTGACATACAGAGGATTGTAATACAGGGTGTGCATAAAAGGAATCGCAAAAGCAAACTTAGATGCAGACTTGTGGAAATTATAACTAAATGAAAAGTAGATATTGACATTTTTCCCCTCAGTTAATCTACCTCTATATGGGTTCCGTTGGTTCCACAAAGCACATCCAGATAGTACTGGGTTTTTACCTCCATGAAGGTTATGTTTTACCTTGTGTTTGTCTGTCAGCAAGATATCTCAAAACGTTATGGACTGATTTTTATGAAACTTCAGAGATGACTGATAATACGTCAATGGAGTAACCATTACATGTTGAGCTGTCACAGTGAAGGTCAACATCTAAAACACATTCACTTCGTCTTACCTTCGGACATCAGATGAGATAACACCGATGGGCTTGATGATGTCACATTTTGACATCATATGACATCACGCGAATGGTATATTTGAGAAATTTATGACCTTTACAGACTTGCGCTGCTTCGGAGGTCTGCACTCTCACAGGGCTCTAGTTTGCCATATTGGCTGTAACATAACACTGGTGACAATGCCATCCGTGAGCTCTTACTTCAGGTCGTAGATGTCCTGTATCTTCATTTTATACATAATATTACATAATATTGTTAACATAACCCCAAAGAAAGATATCTGCTGAACAAGGTGTCCAGGGACTTTGGCTATCCATTCCGGTCTGGAAATGTTTGATCTAGTAACCCGCCAACATGTAGTTCCTAATGTGGTGGTGCACCATCTACCTGGTGGTGCACTATCTATCTTGGTTGAAAGTCATCCAGTTGTGGTGCCACATATTCAGTCAAAAGGTCAAAGGTAAACACTTGTAGTAATTAATTGCTCATTGAGAAAAATGGACGAATGATTCAATTGCACATGATCCCACCATGTGCAATTGTGCAAATTAAAAACTTTTGATAAGCACGGAGTACATAAACCATCTGCTAAATATATCTCATCACTTGCTTTTGTAGTATTTTTTTAGAATTGTAAAGGGACTTTGTAAATGTCCTGCATATGGAGTGTGTGTGTGTGTGTGTGTGTGTGTGTGTGTGTGTGTGTGTGTGTGTGTGTGTGTTCAGATTAGCACTAATGTGCTTAATCGCAGTTAAATCATACAATCCAGTTTACAACTCAAATCCTTTTTGTGTTCATCAGTGTAACAATTGTTTTCTCTCCATTTTTTTTCAGGCACCTAAATGGTTCAGACATGAGCAACACTTCATTTTGGTTGAGAGTAGCTCTGGGCTCAGCTGTGGTCGCCGTTTTGGGTTTCGCAATCTACAGAGCCGTCGCCAGACAGAAATGACCAACAACCAGCTGAGCTATGTTTCTTAACATGGCGCTCCATCCATCAAGACCAAACCTTCAAAAGCTAATCCAGAACCACTGCAGTCTGGGCTACATATCAAGAATATCATTTTTAGTTTTTACCCCAAAGCCTCTGAAGAAACTTCATATTCTCTGCAATTTGCAGCATCTGACTTTTTCATTCTCTGTCCATTGATCACAGAAGTTCATAGCTCCTCAACACACTTCTCTTTCTGCCATATTCAATATTTTTTTGCCTTACAGTGTATCCAGGTTATGTAGGTCTGTGTGAGCACGGTACATTGACACATGAGGAACTGATGATATCCAAAGTGGTGCTTTCTCAAAATGGAGGGAATGCAGTAAGATGTTGCCCCTGATTTATCTGTCAAGTGTTAATGTTGTTTGGGGATTTTTTTTTTTTTTTTAAATCCATGCAGTGTTTCCTAAGCATAATATAAAATGCCAGTTTTTATTAGACTGAATCACCAAAGGGCAGCAAATGAAGCTTTTATAATAGTCTGTAGTTGGCTGCTGCTAAATTTCTTGCTGCAACATTTTTGACCAAGACAACACAAAGACAAGATTTGCCAAATAACTACAGAAACGAGTAGTTGTAGCATGTTAATTGCTCCTTAGGCATATGGTTTTTTTTGCCTGAGACTGAAATATTTTAAGCAGCCTGAATCTTGCTATTATTTTCTAGCAATAAGAAAGCCACTGATCTGCTGTGACATGGAGACTCCTTTTTGTGCATGAAGAAAACTTGCTTCTGCGTGGAATGGAATATGATGTATCTGCAAGAAGAAAAAAGAAAAAAAAATGTTTTCCCCTCAAAAAGACCGGCAAATCTAAAAAAGAAGACATGTTCGCGTTTTAATTACGTTTTAATTGGGATGGAATTTGACCTTCTTTTATCCATATACACCTGACACTGTGCATACACTTTGAACATTTATTCTGGCAGTGTGTTGAAATACAAGACGGCCATGTTAATGTCTGTTTGTTGCTTAATTCAGCGGGTGACCTACTGTTTTTGCAGGATGCATTTTAAAATGTGGCTGTTTTCTTACTGAAAGTGAACTGATTTAGATGCTTAATAAAATACCAGAAAAGACTGGTTGGAGGCTTTTGCCTAAAAATACTTTATGGGTGTTTGTATTAGTAAATATCTGATGAATGGTTGGATATTTTTTGTTTTACTTTTTGTTTGGTCAAATCCTGAAACTGGAGTTTGTGGGTCTGACTATTTATGACTGAAGTTTGTTTTTGGCTTTATTTCTATTGTAGACTGTATGGGTTTTAGTGAGTCTATGTTGCAGTCAAGGTTTTTTTTTTGGTCTGTCTTTTTCATTTTAAAATGAACATTTTTCTGTTGTAAAATTCATGCTGCGTTGTGTGTGGCTACAACATAATTTAGCAGCAGCAGTGGTGCTACAAGGAGGGATGTTGTTCTGAAGCTATTTATTAAGGTTAGTCTGATATTGTTTCTCTGTGTTTAAGCATCAAGGTTGAAACAATTGGAGGGTAATTTGTATTTAATGTTGACTTCCAGTGTTTGCTGATGCTGTCATCACAATCCCAGTTGATGGTCAGTCCCAGTTGGTCAACTTGTTCCTGAAAGACACCACTAGATGGCAGTATTCGACAACAGGTGAGGCGGGACTATTACAACTGGGTGTGTCTGCCAGGATCTTTTACTCTCCAGGCAACCTGAAGAAAGCCCTTTGGGGTTGTATTTATGGAAGGAAGGTGAAAAACACCATTGCTCTAAATTATTGCTCAGTATACCTTGAGTTGCTCACCAAAGTTGGGACTTTAATGTCATTTGGAACAGTTCTTGAAGTGAATCAGTTATTTCCAGATGTTACTTACTCATTCTCTTGCGGGACATCTTATGTACATCTTTAACAACAACAACAAATATACAACATCTAAAGCATATGCGGTTTTACTGTAGTTAATTCGTGTTCAAAGTATGTCCCTGCTTCCAAAAGCAGCTGTGGCTGCTGGTAAAGTAATTCAATCAGGGTGCACTATTCTCCTACTGTAACCAGAACATATTTATATACAAATAATCCACTTCATTAGATCATACATGTATGTTTACTGACACGATTTCGCTTTCTCTTAGTTATTTGGCAGTCCAACTATTTTGTGAAGTTACACATTTATTTATATTTGCTCCTAAATCCTCTTTTGTGTCAAAAGTATGGACTTTGAAGATTATACGAAGCTGGTAAATACAGTTAATAGTCTTTTTTGAAACACTTAAAGAGTAGGTTTAACACGGATACAATTGGGTATGTTAGTAGTTCTTTCATCTACAACACAAGTGCCCACTACTTAACTCAATGATACTCGTGCGTAAAATGCGCACAAGAAGAAAAAAAAAGACGCATTTAGTAGAAGATGACACATGTTTATTGAGTTGCAGTATAAACAGTCTTTAAAAGTGAATGAACACAATGGGATGTCTGTATATTATAAGTCGTTAAAGATGTGAAAATTCTATAAGAATGGAGCTTGAACGACAACTACAGAGCCTGTAGGAGAATGTTGCTGACGTCCGCTGCCTATGGTCTGTACATTGTGAAGGCTCAACAATGCTCACAATTGAAACACTTGTACTTTCAATATGACCTCGTGCAACTATATACAAGACCCTGGACTACTCTGTGTGTAACCAAGGATCAGGTACAAAGTCAAAAGTATATAACGCCAAAATAAATGTAACTCTACAGCATCCTTAGGCTATAGTGCAATGAAGAGAAAAGTCAACACCGGACAAGTTTGCATGAACTTTACAAAAATAATACACATACGAAAACATTTCCTGAAGTATTTACACGTCTCTTGATAATGTCTTTTACTTCTTTTTAGATGTTTTAGCTGCCCTTTTGGTTGTCTTTGGCTTGGGCTTTGTCGCCTTCTTCACTGGTTTCGCCTTGGCCTTGGTTGCCTTGGGTTTCTTAGCCGGTGCCTTTTTGGGTCTGGCCGGTGTCGCCTTTTTCGTGACCTTTTTCGCCTTCTTTGGAGCTGCCTTCTTGGGTTTGTCGGGGGTCTTTGTCACCTTCTTGGGCTTGGAAGCCTTCTTGGGTTTGGGGGGCTTGGCTGCCTTCTTTGGCTTGGCAGATGGGGCTGCCTTGGTGGACTTTTTGGTGTCCTCAGGTTTGGTCAACCTGAAGGATCCGGACGCACCGATGCCTTTGGTGTGTCGGAGAAACCCTGCCGCCACCAGCCTCTTCAGGGCCATTTTAATCTGCACATCTGCGTTGTCTCCCACCTTGAAGTTCTTCCTCACGTACTTCTGGATGGACTGTCGGGACGCTCCACTCCGGCTGGCGTCGTGCGCAATGGCAGCTTTAATCATCTCAGAGTACTTTGGATGAGAGGCAGGTTTCTTGGGCTTGGATGACCTCTTGGCTTTAGCCGGAGATGCCGACGTCTCTGCCATGGTTACTTTCTTTTTGAGTCAGCTGTCAAAAACAAAACTCTTTCAAAGAAATCAGCTGATAAGGTGCACCCGAGTGTCGGAAGCAGCGAACAAAATAATATGCACCAGTGGGAAATAAAGGTTCTCCCGAAGAAAAGGAAAAAAATAAAGTGACAGACAATGCCACAAGATGCTTTATGATAATTAGTGTTTTATATATATATATATATATATATAAATATTTTCCGTCCTCGTCAGGGGTCTGTATCACTTAAGTGTCTTGGTCCACAGGCGCTTCAGTGAGCCTATGAAGCCTTTCTGCGGACGTGATTGAGAACACCAACTGCCAGCAGCTGATCTAGCGGACTCCATGGAACTGGCGCCGTCCCGTTTGTGTTTCTTCATCCTCCAACTCCTGACAAATAAAAAAACCACGATGACATATCGCTCCTCTAAACGACATGGGCTGATAGCAGACATATTGGACTTCACGGACACACACTTGTCCACTTCCGTCCGCGACACCGAACAACTTTTATTCCAGGAAAACCGGCTGGAAGTAATGTGTGCCGTGAACAATTTTGCACAATTCACGTCAAATTGACCCAAACAGACGGAACCTGGGCCAGAATCTGTCGATGCATATTGAAATCGAATCTATGCAGAAACGGATGCATTCGATTGGTTCAGTGTGGGGATCGGTTTTTGCTTTTAATACAGCCATATATTTTCCCAACTAACACAGTCCGTCCATTGACTTTAAGTGACGTGGTCGAGATTATTTGCTGTTAAACCTCGTATAAATTAAATGTCACCGTATCTAAGTTATGGGTGACACTCGGGACGTTAATATGGGTTCATGTGGGTTATAACAGGGTGTTTGGTTGTCCTGTGTTTGATGGTTTAGGGGCAGAATTGCTTATAACTGTCACTATGGCAGTCGCACTCGAGCTCCATTGTCAGGAAAGTTGCCAACACCTCTAAAGATCAGGGGGTTGTTTTTAATGCGGGATCATAAAAGTCATCACCACATTTCGGGGACAGGTGTTATGAACTGGTGTGTGTGTGACCAGGTGTGTGTTCATCTGCATGAGTGGGAGCAGCCAAAAGCAAAGTGCTTCAATATGGGCGCAGTGATGGCTTTCTTTTGTTCAGGAACTGGCGCATCACAGAGTCAATAACAGGTTTGACATTTGCTTCTCCTGATGACCATGAGGGTATCCGGTGCCGATCCAAAGGCGCAAATACACTCCCCACCTCCCCCCCATTGCAATAAACTTTCCAACATCTCCTCTTTTATTTCTTATTTTTAATATCAGGTCTGATGTCCCTCCCTGCAACGCCATTTTGATTCCTAAATGAAAGTCACAGCACAGGAGTAGTAGGTCTTTTTGTCGACTTTGGTGACATGGTTTTATTAGTTACTAGAAATAGTTTTTCATATTAAAGCCTGTATGTATGTACTGATCCGCATCTTATAGAGTGGATCAGACCTAAGTCGGGTATCCAGGATGTTTATGAAAGAGGTGGTCCTTTTAAGGAGGATACTGCCCATAATGAAGCAAGGAACAATATGGTATTGTGTGTATATAATGTTAGGTCAGATTACTTTGATTTTATATTAATTTGTGAACTTGGAGAATACAAATCAACTCCTTCTTTTTGGGGGAATATCAGCTCCTATGTGTCTCACACATCCCACCTGTGTTACAATAAGTTAGTTTTTTTTAAATTATTATTATTGCAATATTTTTTCCTTCTTTGTGTGTTTATTTTAACATGAGCTTATGTGAAGAAAATATGTGGTAGTAGGAGTAGGAATGGAGGAGTGTGTAAAACAGTGAAGGACTTTTTCTTTTCTCTTGTTTTAATAGATGTGGAATGAGGATCCGTGGGTGAAAGGATGAATAAATGAAGGGGTGAGTGACTAAAGTAAAGCTTTTTTTTTTTTTTTTTTTTTAACATTTTCTGCTCCATTCAGTATTTATACTGTACAGCACAAGTGCATTACAGAGGGAAGAGGAGGTTTGGATGAAAGGGTGAAGGAATGAATGAGTGAAGACAGAGTGTGGGTAACAATTCATTTATGGCGCAGTTGAATATGCGAGCAATAGAGGGAGGAAGAGAATCACACAACAGGCAGTTTATGCTCAGGCTGAATGAACGCACATGGATGAAGCTTCAACATGCCTATTGTTTACGTCTGCCATGTGAAGGAGGATTTTTCCACTACTATCCACTACTGGCGCGTTGTTTTTGTCACCGATCCCCCACGCCCCCCACCACCACCACACACTGTCACGCGTTTTTTTTTTTTTTTTTTTTTTTTAAACCAGTGCAGAAAAACCCACAACCACTGACTTGTCCTCCGTCCCCCCCGCTCAGACCACTCCCTTCAGCCCCCGACAGAGGGACGTCCTCCGCGTTCAGGAGCGCACCTGAACGCACCATCTCCGAGGAATTATCACGATAATAATACATAATGTGATAATAATTAAAAAAAAAAAATCTATATGGATCCGTTTTAAAGGTGCCTACCAGTTTAATATTATAAAAAGCCCCAGAGATGAAATAGTCCCAGCTATAAATTCTATCATGTTTATTTTTAGGATTAGTGCCTTTGTGTTTGTTCATAGAAACTGATCGTCTATTGTATTAATCACTTAGTCCACAACAGAAAAAAAATGTTGAGTAACATTCCTGATGAGTGATAAATGATTAAAACCCCAATTTGCAGCTAAATATATGCTTGACACATATATGTATTTAAAGTGTTTTAAGCCTTTCATGCGTAGTGGTCTATGGTCTAAGCATGCCACAATTTCATAATCAGCATCTTATTATTGCTATTATAGATCCAAAAGAGGTCTGTTTAATTAACTTCCAAAAGATAGATTAGTATTTCGGTGTATTTAACTTCTAAGTCATACATTTACAAAAAAGTCTACTGCTTTTTTCATGGAATCTTATTTTGGTTCATTTTTAGATATCATTAGGTAGGAGGTAACACATAACTCTCTCATATCCATTATAAATACAAACCAATTTTCTATCATAGTCTATGGTAGTTGGTGTCAGTAAATCAACACAATTACTCTTTGTGAAACCTGATCAATTATTTTTAATGTGATTAAGAAACATACTATGAATAAAAACATACCACCACAGAAGAACAGAGCAGTATAGCGTACAACAGTCAGATAACAAAATGGTTTGGTCTAAAATAGAGGTTCTGAAATAGAAACATTAAAATGTTCCTGCAGTGAAAATGGAAGTTGATTTGTACTCTATTGTTATTTTTTTATTATTATTTTTTCACAATATCAGCAAAATGGTCCCCCCCCCCCCCCAAAAAAAGGGATGTTTCTGTGTCTTTCAGGGGTACTGGGTCTTCAATGGGGGGTATAGGTGTTCAAAGGTGTTCTCTTGTGTATTCATGCATTATATAGTTTTAGTTCCATATCAGCCAACACAGTAGATACTACACTGCAATTCATACTATTACTTTTGTAAATTAACCCTTTAACTCCCGAGACTTTAACAGTTCCAGTCAAAAAATAATAAAATAAGTAACAATATGGACAATAACGGGCAAAAATGTATAATAAATCAACAAAATAATAAGTAACACGAATAAAATAAGACACAAATGGCACAAAAGTGAAGAAAAATAATAAAACACAATATTAAATATAGAAATCTAAAACAAAATCAACAAAAACTAAAATTCTATGTTATATATACAAATAAATATTTACAAAATAATAACTTTACTTACTTAAAATAGACTAAAATTAAGTATAAATACAAAAAATATTGTAATTTTGTTCGGGTAGTTTTAGTTTTACCTTATTCTTTTTTCTAAATCAGTTGCTTATATTTCCATATGTCAGATCCATGAACAAAACTCAGTAAAATCACAAGAAAAAAACCAGTAATTTTTTCTCTGAATATTGAAAATGAACCATCCTTTCAGAACGCATCATCGCTGACGCGTCATGGAGTTAAAGGGTTAAACATGATCTGCAGTACCATGTTTTGGGGTAAAAAAATATATACTTATTAAACTGTAATTGGCCTTTTTTCATATTATCTCCATGAAGTGAGTAATAACTAGTGTTGGAGTGTGTTGAAATGTCAGAGAAACATCAAGTTAGTACCATTAAAATCTTTATATTTAATACTTTTCATACAGTTTTTAGGTAAATACATGTTTCTTTGCTTTTAAAATTAAATAGATGATGTCCAGCTGAGTGGACATTTTAATGTAATTCCCTAAAAAAATAGGTTCTTTAAAAAATATATAATTATATATTTTTTTTCTCTTATGCCTAAGGAGGGATAAAAACACCCTTGGGGGGGGGGGTTGATTAAGGTTTTCACAATTCATGCATGAAAGGGTTAAAACAGTGGTATGTCTGTTTCCAGGCTTGTTTACACTGTGTATCGAGTCATTTACTTAATCCACCAACACACCAAAATGAAGCTTTCCCTTTCATCTTTAGTCATGCCTGTGTCTGAGCAGTAAATTTATTCTGCTTACATAATTCCTAGCCCAGTGCTGGTTTATTTGACAGAAAGACTGGGCTCAGTTGAGTGGGAGTTATGTTACACATGTATTTACAGAAGACAGCTACACCATCATGTCTGGAGTCTTTTAGAGTTACACCTCTAAATTTATCTGATGCCAGTTTGTAATTTTAGCTGCCTATAACCCTCTCTCAAGTTTTGCCTTGCCTTGTTTGGCCCCAAAGCATTTTGGGTAAAAATCGCCCTCCAGTTTGAGTCCAGCAGAAAGCCTGGGTTGGTTCTGTATCATCTGTCAAAGGCTTCCAAATGATCCAGCACATGATCGCACTGTGTTATGTTAAAAGCATTCTTTCTTAGTTGTTTAGGTTTGCACATACTGTGTAATCATTTGCTCTGGCTTTAAAAGTCAGATAAAGTTAAATTACAATCAGATCTTTGTGATTTACTCAGTTGGTAAGAAGAAGGAGCTCTGAGGGCAGGTTTAAGATTAGATCAATTCCTCTTCTGCAATCAACAGTCATGGCTTCTGCGTATAATTGGACGCTCTCACAGCTCGTTTCACTTTTTAAGGCAGTGTTGTTTTTTTGTTTCTACAGTTTTTGTGAATTAAAAACCATCCTGTGCTTGAAATTCCAATAAATTAAAGCAAGTTAAATATATATACCAGTTATGTACTAGCACTTAAATATATTTGCCCATGAAATAGTTTTAACGCATCAAGATCCAGTGATACTTTCGTAGCATTTCCAAAGAATTTTTTTTTCCTCCGTCTAATCTTTTTTTAAGTGATTTATTACCATTTATTATATTATCATCTGTATTTCTTAAATTTTTTTTCCAGTAAAATCAGGTAATTCCTCATATTTTAATTTACTTATAATTTAAATGTTCATAAAAGTGTCATAATATGAGAAACAGAAATGTGACTTTTTTTTTTTTTAACAAAATGCATCATTAACTAAACATGAACAAAGTGTGTTCATTCACTCTCCTTGATCCACCTCCATTGGTTTTAGTGTTAAATCAGTGTAGTAGAACATGATGGTGTTTCTGTTTACTACGGAGCTTCTGATCATCCAAATGGGTCATATCTGATGTTCGTGTAAATGGTCTGCATTTATATAGTTCTTTCCACCTTTTTCTTTTTTTTTTTTTCTAAGGTTCTGTCAGTCCACGGACAGTCGGAGCCACAGCCGCCCCATGTAAAGATGACAAAATTATTTAAGTGGATTGATAGGTTTGATTGATCAGAAGTTATTAAACATTTTATATTGGTTGTGGTTCTGTATGTTGATCACTAGTGGTTGTTTGGGTCTTTATGGGTTGATAATAATAATAATAACAGAAATAGTTTGATGTTGCCAACAAATCATTTTATGGATACAACTGAAGTGATTGTTATACATATCCGATATCAGATCAATCAGATTTCTAGACCAAACAGATAAGAATCGTATGCTATAAAGCACAACATATATGCCATGGTGTGGTGTGAAAAAGTGGACAAGTCTGTTTTTTTTTTTTTTCATGTAACAGAATGAATGCTGGGTGTTTTTTCCAGTCTGGTTACACAAAAGTTGAACATTTACCAGAAATATACTGTTTATGGGAAAATGCGTAACTATAAATAAATTAATCTTACATAAGCACAAGAAAATTTCCACTGTCAACACTTAAACACTTCCAAAACATGCTCATTTGTTCATCATTCGTCTAAAACTTTCTGTTCCTTTTTTAATGGTTTCTATATAATAGACCAATTTGTTCATCATTATTTCTTCTTGTCACACATCTAACAGTGTTTTGACCCATGAAGACTTTTTGGTGTTCACTTTTATGATAGAATTGCTTATGTTATTAGCGTATCTCGGTGTGTAATGTTAAAATCCTATTGTGCCCTAAAGCTTGAGATCATTTCATTAAACTGACTATTATCCTGTCGCAGATAATACTGTTTATCTCGCAGTGATTAGACCTGCACTAAACTAAATGGCATGTCATGTTGGGACAGCAGCAACTGAGAACACAGAGACATTGACACACTAGTGGTTTTAACACACTTGTCCTCAGGCCAGCTGGGGTGCGACTGTGCCCTGTGGAGGCGGCAAGTGTATGTTGGGCTTTTGACAGTTGTGACAACACTTGGATCCGCGAGCAGGTGTCGACGTCCAAATGCTCTGCTGACTGCTGGACAGACTGAGCCAACAGTGGCGCGTCAGTTTACTCTGCATCAAGACTTTCTTTGTTAATATCTTCAGTTCGTGCTCCAAAATACTCTTCCCCCGTGGAAGTAATTTGGAACAGGTAACTATTCCCACAATGTCAGCTGTCAAACCACCCCTCACATGACAGTGGACTCATTGGACGCAGACTCTCCAACGCACCTGTCAACTGTCAGTCAATCCACAAGCTTTTGTAAGCTATTGTCTCTTATCCTACAAGATGACACAGCATTTTTAGTTGAAAGGTAGCTTTTCAAAAGGGCTTCTCTACTGAAAGAACACCAAGTACTCAATAGGATTCTCTGAATAAACGGAGTTGAAACTAAAATGTAAAGGTGTAAAGTGAGATTTCTGATATTCTGTGTGTAAATGTTCTCATTTGACACCAAAGTTCCTTGAAAAGTCTTAAAAGGCATTGAATTCCTTGTTCTAAAATGAAGGCCTTAATTGATGTTAAAATGCCTTAAATAAAATTTCAAAAGTGTTAAAAATGTGGACACATTAATAATATTTATGTTAGTTTGAAATAAAATAAATAATTAAGGGTGAGTAGAAAATGAGGGCACATCATTCTGTGGTATTATATAGTTATTCCATTAACTATACTTAGTTTTTTGCCAGTGTGTGTTTATATCAGTGAAGTTATTTTTATTTGAGCAGTTCATCTTAAAAAAAAAACAACAAAAAGCATGAAACAAAAGACAGAATAAGTATTTCAGAGTCACCACTTAAAAGGAGTAGGTTGAAGTTCAGAGAACTTATAAAAATCCTACCCCTCATTTAACAATTTTATAATACAGTGTGTGTGTGTGTGTGTGTGTGTGTTATATATTCAAAATTTCAAAGTTATGCTTCTTGATGTAAATGCTTCATGAATATAGCATCAACTGGACCAAAAAGTCATGTTCTATTTAAAATAAACCGTTGGGTAAAACTGCCCTCAGGTAATTCATTAATTTTTTTCCCTTTTCAATTTTGGTTTATTGTTGGCTTAGTCTTAAATTTAATTTCAAACAGCATTTAAGAAGCCTTAAAAAGTCTTGACTTTAACTGAGCTGTAGGAACCCTGAGACACATTAAGAAATAGATAATTATCAGTTTGTTAAGGTATGTATTTGTACATTTTACCTCAACGATTCACTGAAGAATCCTGTATTGGGTTGAAGATTTAACCTAAAATCAAATTAATATACATGACAGATTAAACCACTGCAAAGAAAAATGTGGAATCTCCAAATTTTCAAAAAAATTATTGTAGACTAGGAAAACTGTCTTCATTCTTTATATGAACAGGGAAAAAGCAATTTCCTTTCCAGGCCTTTGTTTCTTCCACTTTGAAATGAGTAACTGTCAAACATTCCTTTGAAGCAGCCAAACAATGACAGAAAAGTAGTTCCTGTACGTAACTAATACTTCCATGCACAAAACGGTACAATTATCAAAGTTATTTTCTGATCATTCAAATTCAGCTTCATTTGATTTCATTATAGATTTGTATCTCATGGTGTGAGGTTTGGTTTCCAGTAGATGGCAGTAGCAGTCAAAACACAAGTTTAAAATTTTTTTTTACATCTATAAAGATATAGATCATTACATCGAATTACATTGTTTGGTCTGTTTGAGTTTTTGTTTAACATTCTAACCGCAAAACCAGTGATTTAATTCATACCAAATGGAGTTTATAGAATGCCAGTGACCCAGATTAGGTCTCGTTACATGTTGCGTAGATTAGGTCAAAGTTAAATTTCGTATCCATTTATTTTTTTTCTCATTCACATATAGTGAGAAACATGTCAAATCTTTGTAGCAGCCAATCTACTGGTTGAATTCATACCAAATTTGGTTGATACATTACCAGTGATCCAGACTAGATGTGGTTAAGTTTTAGTAAAAGTAGGTCAAAGTTTTATACATTTTTAAAATGTTTGTTTTCCTCCCATTTACTTAAAATGGGCAACATTTCAGCTGTTTATAAAAACATCAATTTTGTTTCAGTTGACTTCAAACCTGGTGACTGATGTTCTGAAATCACCATGGACATAGACATCAGCTGGAGTGATGCCAAAATAAGTTACAATGCATGAAAAAGGGAAAATGTTTGTTGTGTCTGGAACCACTTGTTTAAGTCGTGCTTCCACTACACAAAGGATGGTTATTTCATAATTCTGTTTATTTTATATCAAATACCAGTGAGAGAGGAGATTAGGTCAAGGCAACATAGATAATTTTATTTATTCTAATTCCTTTTGGCAGTGACGATACATACGGACATTATTACATTTAGAAGTATACGAGGGATTAGAAGTATACACTGCACTTAATTTACAGACCATGGCCCTGGTTAGGCTTTTAAAGGGGACCTATGAAAAATGTATGATTTAATGTCTTTACAACACAAATATGTGTTGTCTGTGTGTGAGGATACCCTTAAATAATGAAAAAAAAAATCACTCTCCTTTTATTGAAGCATATACTATGCACTCTGTCACTTGAATAGATTAATTTGAATACCCCACCCCAGGTCAGACAAACCAGATCCAAACACACCAGGGCTGTAAATCACAATACTTGGTCCACTTTGATTCTCTCCAGCTGATTTTATTTCATCTGTGTCCTTTTCTGAATCAAGATTTTCAGGTTCCATTTCTTTCGCCTCTTCCTCTATTAGTAGCACACAGAAGAGAGGGGCGGAGTCAGCTGTGACTTATTTACATGAAAGAAAGAGGCACTAAAACAGTGTTGTGACAGTCTGAAGAGGCTACTGTATGCCGTGATCAATGTGGCCTTTTGACCAAAGCATGTCACAGACAGGTCACTGAGACACCAGGGAACTGTGGGCATGATATGTTCCCTTTAAGAAACATAAAACCTAGATGTTTGATACAACAGATAAATCATTTGACAAAATGCACAATATTGACACAGATCATAAAACTGTCAAACAACAGTGCAAGTTAAGAAAACAAGCACAAGTATCAACTTGATATGAAGAAGCCAAATGGTAGATCTGTTCTAGAATATGACAGTGTTCACAATTTGTTTTTCCAGAGGAACTCAGTTAATGCAGGCAGGATAAGAATGTAAATTAATACTGTGATGTTGCATCTGAAGCCACATGGTGATGAAAACATGGGAATAATTATGTAGGATTATTTCAGGGTGACTTGGATGAAAATACTGTTGGTCAGCACTCTGTGGAAACTGTGGTCTGTGTTTATGGACGTCAGCCAATGACGCTGACCTCAGTTTAATGTGCAACAACAGGTAAAAACACTAGAGGTCTCTGTACTACAGCCTGAGTGCTGGGATTCAAACCTTCTCCAAAATAATCAGAGGAAGAAGCTGCATGGTGATCAACTCTTCAACTGTGACACTGTAATGTCAGAGACAGTGAATTATTTTAAAGAAAAAGGATTGTCTGCATGTGATGTGACTGAGTCCTACAGAGATGCAGCTGAAATTATAGTTCCTCAGTGAATACAGATCATGGTAGAGTTTATAGAATTCCAAATGTGTGTCTTTTATTAAATATCCCCTTTGCATTCCCCTTTCTCCTCTTTATCCATTCCCCTTTTCAACCTCCTTCCTCTAACTCTCTTTACTTCTTTGCCTCTTCCGTTTCATGCTCCCAAGAGATCTTCTAAGTGGAGCAGTTTGGAATAAAACTGTGTCATTCAGTGACCTGATTCATTTTCCTGCCATATTTCATCTTGCGGGTGATTCCCTCTATTGCACAATCACTACTGCTTGGCATTTAGCAGCTGGAGTCTGAAGTATGGTATATTTTAATTTAGATTATTAGCTGAGGCTGACAGCTTCTTGAGTCCAGAAATCCCCCAGACCAACTTGTAGTCTTAATTCAGCAAATATTTGTTCAGCTAAGCACATTATAAGGCTATGATTCTGTACAATGACAGTATGATTAATGAAAAAATCCATACAGAATGGTGTTATACTTCTATTATATCCATGAAATGTTCCCTTTCCTGTTTCATCGTAACTTTATTCATTAATTTAACCTTAATTTGTTGACTCGCTTTTTGTTTGATCTCTTACAGGATGACGGATGGTAGTAGTGTCTGGGGGGGGGGGGGATCATATAAATCATTTATGGGATCATATAAAAAACACTGTCACTGTGTTTCCCTCCAGTCTAGAAGTTATAAAGTTAATTCTACAATGTGAATATTTTTCTGGCTTCAGCAAGGACATATGTAAATGAGAAATCAAGAGCAGCCAGATCAGTGCTTCAGAGAACCATAAGATTCAGCTAGCGACAAAGAAACTACATTAAAAATGCTAATATCATGAGGGAAATGGAGCTAAAACATCTTAAAAACTCAAGAATGCAGACATTAATGTACTGATGTCAAAGAGAAAACATGTATTATTTTCATTATAAATACCAAACAGCCTTTTCTGACGCTGCAGACATCTAGGAAGTTGAAACAATACAGCTGGGATGAAATGTGTCTTGGTCTTAGGAGAACTAATATTTCAGAGCTTTTGTTGCAGCAGAAATGTACAGATTTAATCCTGGTTTAAATATAATCCTGAATCTTGGAAGAGCTTACCATGAATATAGTGAAATCCCCACGGTTTGCATACAAATAACACATGTGCATACTAGAGCCCGAATGATACCAGATTTTTGGGGTTGATAGTGATTTCAAAACATATAAAATATATGGGAACATATTTTTACACTAATCCCTCAAATGTGTTCAAGACAAAGATAATGTGCAAAATGACCCTGACATCAGGAAACAATAACCAAGTGTGATTAAGAAAATAAGGATTTTTTTTTTCTGAATTGTGTTAAAAACATTAGCTATTAATGGAGCTATTAAAGCACTATATCTCTGACAGCCCCAAAGGCCAATTTGGCTCCAGCAGATACTGTTGAATGCATGCTTTGTAATGTGATGTGCATGCACTGTGTATAGCCTGTGTATAATTAAGACATACTAAATTCAGACCCTTAAGGCATGCATTTATAGCTCCCTCCAACCCTCCTTGTCACTGACAGAAACACAACTATCCTCGTGCAGACACCGACAAATAAACACCTGCCTTATGGCTCTCGAGGTCATTAAGCTGGTGAGCGAAGAGTGCAGACCAGCGGTCTAATTAATGTGCATTTCTGTCTCCCTTGAAAGGCCTTGTTATTCTCTCCCTGCTCCCTCACATAGAGGCTAGCTAGACCAGTCAGTGTTTTGTCTGATGCTCTCAGGCCTTGTTAAAGAGGAGCAGCCTGCTTGAGTCCATCCTGCCGTCTGCATCCATCCACCAGTGCTGAATAGAACATGAAGGGTTTAGTTGGGCTCAAGAGAGACTATTCATTCAGGGATGCTTGAGGCAGCAGAGACAGTATTTCACCGGAGGCTTGTGACACTCTGTCAGTCATCTGTATAATGTCACTTGGTGGTATTATAATGGAATCAATGATAGGTGCATGACACTGGGTTCACTGGGAGCGTAGACGGCATTTTGTACATAGATTTGGAACTATTGTTTAGTTGCTCTTACAGAGATATTTTACTCTTTTAACAGATTGTCTGAAGGGCTTAAAAAGTGAAATTATACTGTTTGTTATAGTCTCTTTATAGGGTTCCCGTGGATCCTTGAAAAGTCTTAAAAGGTATTGAATTTAATGTTGTAAATATAAGGCCTTAATTGGCATTAAAATGTCAAATAAAATTTTCAAAAGTCTTAAAAATTTGGATACATAAGTAAGATTTAGGTTAGTTTGAAATAAAAAAGTATTTGGTAACATTTCTGGTGTTTATATTACAAAACTAATTTAGGGTGAGTAGAACATGAGTGTGAGTGTAGTATTCCTTTAACTATACTTAGTTTTTTGCAAGTGTGTGTTTATATGGTGCGTGTGAGTGTGTGTTATAGATTCAAAATTTCAAAGTTATGCTTCTTGATGCAAATGGTTCATGAATGTAGCAGCAACTGGACTAAAAAGTCATGTTCTATTTAAAATAAACAGTTTGGTAAAACTGCCCCCAGGTAATTCATGTGGTTTTTTTTTTCCCTTTTCAATTTAGGTTCATCGTCGGCTTGATCTAAAAATTTAATTTCAAACTGCATTAAAAAAAGTCTTACAAAAGCCTTGATTTTAACTTGCCCTGAGCTGTAAGAACCCTGGTTTAGAAGATAAAAAACCTTAAACTTAAAATAATATTCCCATATTAATTGTACTCTCCATTAAATCTTTCCTAAATGATTTATCACCATTATGCTCTGCATTTTACATTTTTTAGTCCAACTCGGGTATGTACATATTTTTAATTCACTGATCATATACATTTTCCCTGAAAGCCTTGTTAGAGTTAATGCAAAGGTCATTTTATGAAAATAAACAAAAAATTACCATTAACTGAATGTCAATGCAAGCACTTTCAACTACTGTAATGTATCAAACTTCATGTGTTTTTCATGTGAATTAATGTTGCAGAAGATGCGATGTTTCCCTGCTCTCTTCCATCTCACATCCAAATGGGTCATATCTGATGATGCTGAAATGATGAGAAACTGCATTAGTTGAATTATTTACATGCATTGATTGGATTAAAGGATCAAAACTCATTAAACATTTTAGATCAGTAGCAGCTGCTTTTTGGGGGTTAAATCGACCCCTAAATCTGATACTGTCTTGTTACTTTAACTTAGATTTTTAGCTGCACTGTGCAATACCTTTTAATGTCAATGTGCCAATCACTGGTATTTTCAGAAAAGGAAAGGTGTAGTTAAATCTGTTGGCTTCCTTTGTCATTTAAAATTACTCTGTAAAGGAAGGATCTTAACTTTCAAAGATATATTTTCAAATACACTGGAGAGCTGAGCAGTGTGTGGGTTATTTTTTTTTCTCCATTATATGGTTTTCTGTCTAGTTTCTTACTGCACTGATTTTTTTAAGTTCATGGTACTTGTCTGTCATTGTTTGATAGCGGTCCTTTGAGGTTACCACGGCAACAGTGAAATCCAGTTTCATTTTAGCTTTTCTTTCACTCTTTCTCCCCTATTTGTGGTTTGCAGATCCTCCGGCAGTTACCTTATAATTAGATTTGTCTTATTCACGCTCACAGCTACAGAATATTGGAGACAATTTATTTCCTAACATTGATTAGTAGTTGAACATAAAATGCTGTAGAGAGACTTCAGTTCTTCTACACAGAGTGAGAAGGGAATCCTGTCCTTTCCCCAGACTTGGATAGTCATTATTAAGGTTTTGTTAAACAAGAGTGTGTCAGATGGGCATAATGGAAGGGGACAAAAGGAAAGTCTGGGAGCTCTGCCATGTTCAAGGTGGCCTAGGCCCAATCCATTAGGACAATTACAGCCGTTATCCATGGCTTCATATAGTCAACAGGCCCCAGTCGGAGCCAATAATGCACAAGACACATTGTTATAATGAGAGGGTCCAGATATTTTTTTAAATTGTCCCCACCCTAAGGAAGATTTATAAGCCCTCCTGCTTATACAAAATTGAATGTCCAAACATCTGCTACACTCATAGTACACTCATAGTAAATTGCCAAGGCAATTTGTTTCCATGCCAGACTTAAACGTTGAAGCTTGGAGTTCAATCTCAGAGGGAACACTGTAGGTTGATGCTCCTACCTTAATCCCTAAGATAAAGTCATGGTCAGGCCACAACCCTGGAAATGTCTTCTGCTGCAATCATCTGCAGGCATTTACAGCTGTTTCACTTATTTTAGCAATTGAGATTCACACTTCCTAGCTTCAGCCAAACCCCCCACCCTTATTGCTATTGTCCTGAGGAGGAGGGGTCACTGCAGATGTGTGCTTTTAAAAACGTACCACAGTATGTTTGTGTGCACAGAGGGGGGGGCGTTTTGCGCAAAACTACAGCCTGCCACCCACATTAACAGTAACAAGAGGCTTTTTATCATTTGTATGTTCTGACCCTGGTGCTCTGCTCCCTGTATGCCACACTCTTTATTATGCATCAGATTAATATAAAAAAGACCCTTTGTTCTGGTATTACTCGTAATGAATGATTCTATTTGGGAGGATTGTGGCTTTGTATCTTTTTTTTTTGTTCCATTTTTTTTTTTGTGCATTGGATTCTAATTCAGTCAAATGTTTGTGCATGTATGTTGGGGGGGTAGAATTGTGCTTGATGGTGCAGCAGTGCATAGAATGAGCTAATGTACATCTAATTAGGATGGGAATGGCGAAGGTTTTGTCAAACAGTGTGGAATTTTCTGTTGAGGTAGTCATTTGTGCTGAAATAATTAGTGGCATTATACTGCCTGCATAACATATGTTACCATTTACCCCAAAATTATAGGAAGGATTTTACCATATGCCTTCATATCAATTGCTTTTTTCTTGCTTATAGTGGGAATCTGTGTTTGTGTGTGTCAGTAACAGACTAGACAAGTGCGAGGGGGCTGTCTGTGCTAGTAGTAAGCGCAAAGCCGCAGTGGAGCCCATCCCCTGCTACCTCCCTGAGACACCTTACTAGTAGTGAGGAGAGGAGCCGCAGCCGCTTGGACACTCCTCTCCCTTTTCCAATTGGAAGCAAGAGGCCACCTCCCTCCCCTGCCTCATTGGTATGCAGGCAGTGCAGTGTGCCTGTGAGGAGAGGGGAGAGTGAGAGAGGTAGCAGTCAGTGCAATGGGATAGGGGAGAGCGAGGAGGAGGAGGAGGAGAGTGAATGAGAGCTGCTGGATCTGCCTGCCTGCGTGCCTGCCTGTCGTCTGCTGAAGCTGGGTTTACCGCCGCGCCACGCTGCACTGGCACAAGAGCAGAGTCACGGCCTGTTTGCGCTCACTCATCATCGACCCCCAGATCCAGACCACACTCCAGCATCACTACCAGCAAGGAAAACCAGGAACCAAGGCTTTCTCCCTCCATCACTAAGGAGAGGTGCAGCAGCTACAAAAAAAAGGGGGGCCTGACGCTACAATTTAGGCACCAGCTGCTACCTCAACCGAATCCCCCTCCACCCTATCCCATCCTTACCAACACCACCACCACCACTACTCTTCTCTTGCTCCTCCTTATGCCCTTGTCCTCGGCGGCTCCTCTCACCTCCCTGGCCAGTATATGGATAGAAGCTCCCTGTTTCAGCTCATACAAGAGCAGGTAAGCATGCGAGCGAGCGAGCAGGCAGGCAAGCAAGCAAGCAGCGGCAGACGTTTCTATGGTTACAGGCTCCTGGCCACCTCACCGTCTATCCAGGGATTGAGATGTGGAGGCTGGGGTGAAAGCCGATGTTAGGACTGATAACAGGGGGCTGTTTGCACTGGAGGAATAAGAGCGTTAGACAAGAAGACGGACACGAGCATCATGGAGCCATGTGGGCCCCGAGAATGTGAGGTCAGATCATGAGCCACAGTAGTAAAAGTGAGGGGGTATCATTTCATGGTTTTTGGAAGAGAAGGAATTATATGTGTGTGTGTGTGTGTGTATGAATGAATGTGCCGGTGTATTTTCCTGTAGAAGAAAATGTTAGATTTTTTTTTAACATTTATTCATGGGTGTTTGTAGTAATGGATGTAAATGTACCCACAGATGTTTTTTTTTCTAATAGATTTACTATTAATGTATTTGTTTTTGTGTCATATCATCTGTTTTGTTATCTTCAGCTCATAGATATATACCAGCTTTTTGTTTCCAAGGGTCAAGCATTGGGTCATTTTTGTACAGTTCAGTTACAATGGAAGCAAGCGTCTTTTGGGCTTTTGTTTTTCAATTTTTTCCTTTGAAGATGACTGCCGATAACAAAAACAGTGCTAGTGGACATATTTAGTCCAGCAAAAATGTTCCACTTGACATCTGGTTTTCTAGAGTCCTCCAGCCAAACTGCTGTTTATAGTGTCCAATCAGATTTGTGTTTGAATTTAGCTTTGGTCTACCGTCTCCATATTTAACAAACCATAATGGATTTGAACACAGATTGAAGCCACAAAGGATGTATTTATCTGGCTCAAGCAGAGTGTCTACTTGCATTTCAGCTTTGTCTCATGTCTGGATTTACCTCGTTGCTGTCTAATATGTCTCCTGTTTTTGATGATGACCTGGTCTTTTGGGGTTTAAACTGATTGACAGATAGATTGGGCAATCATTCTGTCCAAGAAGGGGATATTGATTATCTCCTGGAGGGTTTAGGGGTCACGAGTGGCCCATCAGCAACACATTGATCAACTGACTTAAGAGCCTACGGGGAGACATGTGGTGTCTGTGCACTGTTGCATTTTTATGAATGTGTGTGTTTATATAACAAGTGAAGGATGCCCGTGTGGGCTGAGTGAATTCCAGTGTGGAGAGAAGATGCTCAATGGTCACACTGGTGAGTCATTTACTGAATAATCATTCCAAGCAAGAACAGCTAATAAATAATACCTTCACAGCATATTTCCATTTCTAGACATATTTAAATGTGGTTTTAAAGCATCCGATTCATATGTCAATGTCCATTTTTTAGTATAGCAGAACCTTAGATTGTAGATGAGGTTAGCATTTCCACACTGTAAATGTCTGGTCGTTTTATTGATTGCAGGGTTTACTCTGCTTGTGCCAGTATGTTCATGTAGACAGTCCACAATTGAGCAGACTGCAGTCCTATTAAGCTCAAGTCTAGACCAAATCACTCAACACTGGCTGACAGCATGCTTTTTCCACCTTTGGGACTCCATGCGGTGGCCTTTGATTTCAAAAAGGTCTCTTTAATTAAACTAAAATGAAGGAAAAGCAAGAAATGAAATCTGCCAACAACATTTGGACTGTGAACAGGAACCCTTGTTTTTAACAAAGTGTACCTCCTGCCTAAATGTCTAAACACTAGACCCAAGAAAACGCTTTGCTGTCCATGCCTCATTTTTTGTTGGATACTGCTTCAGATTTAGATGCTACATGTAGAAAAGAACAATAACCATAGCATCCAACCAGCCTTGAAGCAAACCAGCAAGAGTAACTGGAGGTCAAGTGCTTTGCTTAAGGGCATCCGTGCTGTGTTTTTTTTTTTTTTTCATGCTCCGTAGTAAATCTACAGCTTACACCTTTTTTAAGCATAGCATTTAGCTATTGGGATTTCTGGAGTTTTCCAAAATCAGTGTGGGGTGCTTCCCAAAAAAAGACTGAGCATGAGAATTGTAAGAAGAAAAGACATTGCAGCTTAGTCAGAAGAAAATACTGCAGGAGAAGGAGGAGGAGGGAAAGAGAAAGCAACAGTAGCAACATGAGTGAGTTTATTAGTCTTTGTCTGCAGGAGGTTGCAATGCTGAGCTCAGGCTATTTCTGGCCTTTGCAGGCTCATGATTGGAGCATACACACACAGACACAGTTTGCCTGATACACTTGCCATTGTAGGTACTCTAAGAAGACTTGATGGTCCACAGCTCTCAGCCACTAAAGGACTCATATCATTGGTTGGTTAAATATCTTCTCACATGCCATTCACTTCTTATCTGGCTTATTTATATCTGTTCCATAAGGACTTACTCTGACATATTTATGTCAAGCTCAAATAATACAGCTCTCATCCTCCATTTCTTTTCATCATTCTCATGCTAATTTGCATTGAGCTGCATTTGTAAAATGCTTTTTTGGTTATATGTATTGTCTTTATAAGCCAGTAAATACAGTTAGGACAATTGTCTGCATCATGGAACATTCCTTGGACATAATTATTCATTTAAGGAGATAGTCTGGCTTATGTACTGGGCCACAGTGGTAACATTTATTGTAATAATGGAAACAGCAGGGCTGAGCATTCATTGTGATAATTACAGAGTAAGTGGCCCAGTTGTGGGTGAACACCAGCGAGTCCTCCAGGCAGTAAAGACAATTCAAAGGGTTTTATCTGATGCCATGCAAATATTCTCTGCTTTGTAAATGCCACTGCCCTTTCAGATACACAGCCCTGTTGTGGTCTAACTGTCATGTTCACAGAGACAAAAGTAGTCTGTCGTTTTGGCTTCATGCCACGAGGTTTGCACTGTGTCACCAGGACTGGGCTTGGTACCATACCAGTGGGGGAGCTGCATCCCATTTGTGGGAAAGCAAGAATAGAGCTGAACAATATAGACAGCCAAGAAAAAACCCCAGCTTGCAATCATTTTAACAGATATTGTGCTTGAAATACAAGTCACAATTTTAGTAAAATTGCTAATTCAATTAGATATATTAATCTAGCACAAAAAATATAAAGATGATGATGATGATGATATAAATTGGTTTTTTTGGGAGGGGGGTATATTGAACAGATATGGTCACTTGCTGGAGAATAGCATTTGTAGGCTGAGGCATCTGTTTGGATTCACACTGCTTCAATTCTAATTGTACATTTTATGTTATCAAAACAGTTGCAGCTCCTGCCAGTTAAATATTACATCTTCAATTGCATTCTGATTAATGACTTAGTTTGGGTCTTGAAATAACCTCTAACTTTACCATTGGTAGTGTAAATATTCTAGGAATTCCATATTTATTGTGAAAAAAATCTTGTCTGGTTCTTGTAGTAAAGTGGTTAAGGGCACTGACCATAAAAATCCGTGTCCCCAGTTTGACTTCACATCCAGATGACCTTTTTGTCTGCCATTCCCTCACATTTCTGCTCTTGTTGCTGCTACGATTTATAAAATTGCCATTAAGCTGGAGGATCCTGATATGACAGTTAAATTTTACTATCCATCACTCACTGAATAGGAACCTTTACACTCATTACTGTCTGCCATATGTGACATGGCCACATCATTAGGTACAACTTTGTGAGTGCTCTATACTTAGGTTGTTGTCATTGACTGTGTGACAATCTGTGACAGGGCCGGCTGCGTTTCAGCCCACTGGAGGTCCTTTCTCAACCCCCTGTGGAGCAGACAGATAAGTCAGTCTTCAGCTGGGGTCTGTCACGATGGCTACACTGAAGGTAATAGAGGTCCCAGGGGTTAACACCGAAATCATTACCCTGCAGTCAGTGTTCCCATCCTCGTCACCCCCCCATCCTCTTCTTCTTCTTCAAATTCATATATACGTTTCCATCCAGGCTCCTGTCCTTTTTCTCCCACTTGCTCCTGCGCCAGCAAATGTGGTTACTCGCTGTCTTAACACCCCTATAATCCATCTATAATCACAGACTCACACCGACTCTGTTTATATCTAAACTCTGCTTTTATCCTATTACCACCTCATTTCTATCGCCTCGATCTTATTCCATCCATCTGCATTCTATTTTTCCTTTACCTTCTCCCTCTGGCATTTGTATCCTTCTCTCCTCAATCATTCTTTTCCTTTCTCTTCCCATCTTCAATGCCTTTCCTTCACCTCCTTTACGCCAATATGTCGGGAGGGGGGGGGGGGAGAAGGGGCGGGGGGCAAGAAAGAGATGACACACAGGCGATTGGTTACCATGGCAATGCATGCAGCTTGTCAAAGTGTCGCCCTCACCAGTGTTGGATCGTTTCAATAACTGCTTCCCCTCTCAGTGCTTTTTCCCTCCTCCTTTCAACCTTCTCTTTTCTGCCTCTCTCCTTCTCTCTCTCCCTCCCTCTTTTGTGTACGTCACCCTCCTGCCAAGGTAACAAAAAAGAGCCCCCTCTTGCCAACACTCATTCATCTCAGTGTACCTCATCTCACTAATTGATAACCCTAATTGGCTACAAGAACCAATTCTCCACCTCCTTGTATCCTCAGCAGACATTCTCCCCAGTGTAACATTCCTCCTGAATAAGGTCAGACTGTGCAGGGAATAGTATCTGAGACGTATGACAGCTCAGCGTCAACACTCGGTTTGCGTAAATGCGTACCGCCATATACAGTGTGTCTCTGTGGCTGCGTATGTGCTGCTGCTCTATGTGTAGTGATGTGCTGACATATGGAGGCTGACAGTAATCAGACGTCCCCAGTGTGCCTCTCTGTTCCCCCTGTCAGCCCGGGCTGAGCCAGGAGCACATTAGAATCTGATCTATCTCCCCTCCGTGGCAAGTGGATGCAGAGCACTGGAGTGTGTCACAGCCCTCTTATAGAAAAGAGAAGAAGAGGACTCACTGGCAGACTGCTGGGTTAGGCAGACGCACAGAATAACAGACAGTGGAAAGGCATTTTTATTCGTTGTGCGTCTTTCATTTCATTTCTGCTTTACTGGCTGCCTCTGTTCTTCCAGCCTCTCCTTTCATATCTTCCACTCTTTCCACTGTTCTTGTAATTCCATCATTTTTCATTTTTTTCATTCTACTGAACACACACCTTCTATTCTCCTTTTTCAACCCCTCGCCTCTCTGCTGTATTTTTGTTCCCTCCTCCCCAATACTCTGTGTTTCCTCATCCTGGTACCCCACGCATCGCAAACACCAGCCGTGCCTACACCATTTTTTTCCCTCAGTGGTCTTCAAGGGAAGAAAGGGGACCAACATCCGTAGAACATAGAGTTAAATGGATTATCTCAAAATAGATTTGGAAACAGTTTCTTTCCTGTCTTGTTTAGCCAATTTGTTCTATATATTTTGAGATATTGTATAAGGAAAAGCTGCCAGAAGGGAGAAAGTCTAGAGTTGTGTGGATTTTTTTTCTTTGTGTATTAACACTTACATTTGTACATCATGTAAAGAATAATATTAGGTTTTTTTTGAGAGTCATCTTACTGCATACAGAACACCCTAACAAAATGTTATCATTACCTAAACCTTCACTAGGAAAAGACTCATTCAGTCTCAAGTATCATTAAAACTAACCCATTTGTTCCTATTTCTACAGTACTCTCCCTAGTGAATAAAATTTACAAGTTTGCAGAAGATGAAATACACAAATTAAATATGATTAAAAGGATGGTTGTGTTCAACTAAATGGTTGTCAAAAGGCCAGGAAATGGCTTAAAAGTATAAACATGCTCAGAACGCAATGCATATTCTGTTTCTTCTTGCACATACATGCACAAACACGGACTCATACTAGTGGATTTCCTGATTGATCTTCTTTTCTCCTTAGTTGAGCAACTGAGCTTTAAGCTTTGAGCCCCCCGCAGTAGAGACTGACACGAAGCAGCATGGTTTAATACCGCTCTGTTCATGCAGCTGGTGAAGCGCCTTTGTCTAACCATGTCAGAGTGGACCGGTTCCATACTAAGTCGGACTAGATGGGATTCTTCCTGTGGACTCATGACATGGGCCGCTATGATCCAGCATGACTGACTCCATACTGACGCAACATTGGAAAGCTCACTCCTCCCCAGGGCAATGAGAGGCTGTTGGTTTACCATCCGAAAACCTAATGAGCCTGTGTTAGCATTCAGGAAACAGTAAAATGAGAAGCAGTGAGGGCTCTTCCCATGTGGTTTCTTTGTTTGTCCTCAGGCACATTTTCACAAACACAGTCAGATGCACTAAGGGTAGTTGGCATGAGAAATTAACGCTTCATTGGAGAGCAATTCAATTGCATTTAAGAGAAGGTAAGGGAAGAGAATCAAGTAATAAGTAGCAGAACCGCCCCTCTAAAAAAACCCACATTACATAAACCAAGCATAGATACACACCCTATACTTTACAAGCCAATTTTAACTGGGCACTATTTTAGACAACTGCACTCAGGCATTTTTATGACACTCTTCCACTTAAATCAATTACAAGGAGTAGCACTGGCATACAAGCGTCAGCAGTAATAACCCATGGGGCTGTGGGTGTCTGTGAGTGAGTGGTGATTACAAAACCATGCTTACTGCGAGGAGCAAATGTGACCAAGGACAGATTCAAACAGCCTAGTCAAATGAAGCATCCCCTCAAAGACTGAAAAGGCAACCTTATTTAAAGCTCAGGCATCTTCTCCAGAAAAACTCCAGGTCACTGCATATTAGAGTGACATAGCTGCCTGTCATCTCTTGCATCTCCCAACAACAATCCTGCTGTTTTCTTTGGCAGCCCTGCTCCTTTAATGAGGTTGAATGGGGCTCTTCTTGAGCCAGATCTAATTATTTAAAAGGTATCTTAATGGTAACATGGCTTAATTAATACAGCCTCTGTGTTCAGGGCTGCAGTTTACTGTGTCTACATATACAGGTATACCTGCTGTGACCCTTTATACACAGCTCTACTCTCTACTGCACGTGTGAGATCATGGCACAACCTGATGTTTCAGTCCTAGTGTTCCTTGTAAGAAGCAAATCAAGATGCAGAACAGAAACCTTGTCATGTGGATGTTGGATGGATGGAAACTCCTTGATGCATCATGATATGGTCACTATTACATTTGTAAAGCCACTTTAAAACACCTCAGCACGATTTATTTTTTATTTTATATTGTTTTTGTACAGAGTTTGGTCAAATAATATTGAAAGATGCCTTTTCTTTTTACATTCTAGTCAGGTGGGGAGTATTTGACTGGTTGCATTACTTGAGAATGCAATACTATGAGCTGCATCAATAATCACTGAGCATTTGACTCATTGACAGATCTGAATTGGACTATGAGGCCAGTGAAGATTGTTAAACCATCTGTCTCTTTGTTGTTCTTTTTAGCTGGACCCAGAGAACACCGGTTTCATCGCAGTGGAGAACTTCACCAGCTTGGTGGAGCATCATGAGCTGCAGCTGGACCCGTCCAAGCTGGACATGCTGTTAGCTCTTGTCCAGAGCAATGAAGAGGGGCAGGTGTGTTACCAGGAGCTCATCGAGCTGGTAAGTAGACAACAGATGTGCACTGACAGATACTGATATTAATGTAGACAGCAATACAAAGAGCATTTAATCCCCTGCAGCACAAATGCAGCATCACACATACCCACACCTCTTGGATTTCAGAAAGGTTGCAGAATTGATTCAGACAGAGCCAGCAAACGTCGCAGTGGCAAAAATTGACTCGAGTATTGAGGTCGTTGTCCTGTAAAAGGGAGGTCAATCTTTCCTGTTAATGTGTCAGTAAATCCAGATGTTTAACTTCACAAACCTTACCTAGTATCTTCTAGAAAACTCTTACACATAGCAGCAATACAGTGGTATATGACATAAATTCAAGCATGTTTCATAATTAAAAAAAAAACATCTATTTGATGGTGATGTGAGAGTAGTCTGTATTTTTTATTTTTTTTTAGTTTATTTCTCATATTTCTGCCATAGGCTGCTTCGAATGTGGGGTCAGTCTCTTCCTGCTATCCCTCTTCTTTTTATTCATTCCCTGCCTCTTCACCTATCAGTATTTACAATTGTGCTCCTATTTACAAATTCATGTAGAGTTTTATATGCGAAAGGCTGATTCTCTCTGAGCTCACAGTCCTCACACCTGCCTTCGGCTCCTGGCATCACACGGGCATAAGCAGTGTAATTAATTCAAAGCTGTGTAATTCCTGGCATATTTTCTCTTTCTTGAGATCCTTTCTCCTCATTTGCTTTTTCTTACAATACTTCTCACATCTCTTTCCTTCCCATGGTTTGTCATGAAGTCCCCATGAGGCCACTCAATTTGCAGCAGATCCTGTTTCTTAGGTCCCTGACACTACATAGAAATGACTGTTGAGCTGCTACTCTCACTGTGTTCTTTACACCTCTCTTCTTTTTCGTTTCTCGAGGCTCCGTGAACCCTTAGATCTTCTTTCCTTCAGTCTACAGTTCTTGTGAGCATATGTTAGGTGAAAAAAAGCACTACCTCGGCTCAGACAGCAGCAGGGAAACACTTTTAAAATTGCCCATCAGCCAAATGCAAATTGCCTTCGATTAGCCCAGCATTGGTAGTAGCAGGCAGTAATCTGAGGTAATTTGAGAACGGCCAGCCTCACACAGATATCGACCCCCAGGTCTGATTTAAAGATTTGTCTGATACACACACGTGAATGCATGCAATTTGCATACATACAAACCATTTGATGCATTGTATTATTAATGACTGCAGCCACCCACTTTCCCTCGGTCCGCCTCACTAACTACTACACACAAAACACAGACAGACTCTCATTCATACATATGAGCACTGCCAGTACAGATTTGCTGACTAATTTTGATGACATGTTAATGTTGATGTGAGCTTGGCCTCCTGCTGTGGAGCATGTGATGCGTGTGCTTTGCAGATTCCTGTTCTTTAGGATGAGTTCCAGGTCCCTACGGGGAAGTGCTAAATGTAACATGACATTTTCAACCGGGTCATCTACTGTACAGCTTACTCTGGAATTCTTCCTTTGCATCTTTTTTCTCTCGGTTTCTTTCTCTTGTTTTTATGATTTCAGTATCACACTCAAGGCTTCATTGTCTGCCTTTATTTGCTCCGCTCTGCCATCCTTCTTTCTGCCTTCATTCACATCTTTGAATTACTGACAGATTTATAACTAGCTCTCACCGCAGTTTGACAGATGACGGTCGTATTTTGATTCTGAAAGTTCAGTGTCTATTATATTCTAGTCAGTACCTAATATCTGTTGTCTGTATTGATTTGTGATCTGGCTCCAACAGAAGATGAAATACCCCTGAACATTATTAAAATGGACACAGCTAGGTGGGCGTGTATGTGCATGTACTCATTGCATAGTTTTTCACAGTTTTCAGTACACAAGCTGGTGTCGTTTGATTCCCTTATGTCAACATGTTAAACTTTTTTTTTTCTGATTTGTTGTTCTACATTCCCTCTGAGAGTTTTGCAGCCACAGGTCCATCCACACAGTTTCTCAACCTCAGTGGGTGTAAATGTGTTTGAATCGCACCGTTAGGCAGAAGGTACTCTGGTGTCTTTGTGTGTGCATTTGTGCGCGTGTGTGTTAGTACAAGACTGTCTCTGACATCGTACATGTACAACCCATCTTTCATGCAGGGTGATCTTAGCCAGGGAACTCCATCAGTTCAGCCAGTGGGGTAAGTAACACTCTGCTAAAACGTCTCTTGGGGAACCATGCACTTACACACTTGCGCACATTCACACTTGTTCATACACTCACTCTTACATAGGTTTGAATCATGTAGCTAATCCACAGAGGATATACAGAACAGTATCGCACAGCAAGGCAACCACACGTTTTACATGGTGTGACATGGATTCCCAGAAAACTACTCGTAATTCTTCTATTGATGCAGAAAGCTGTGAGACAGTTGAAGTGTCAAAGTTCACACGTAGGAAGACTTTGGGGACCAAGCATCTGTTTATGAAATGAAGGTTAAGCAGGGCCAATCAAGATTCTTATGTGTGTAATTGCACATATTAATTTCTTTACAGAGACTACTCTGATGCTATCAAATACTGTCAGTGTAATTGAAGAAGGATGCTATTGTTTTCCTTTGAGTAGTAATTTAGCCAATGTTTGACAGAATCCAAAATGGCTGCCATGGTTAATTACACAGGTACAGTAGAGGCTGTTTTTATAGTTTTATATTAAGAGTCTCTTTGTTCAGTTTGGATGGTTTTGACATTTTTGCTTTGGCTCATTTTTACCTTTATTCCCAAATGTAGCACTTATATTTTCTGTTCCCCGAGGAAGTATAATTCAGTAAAATGCTTAGGTAATGTGTATTTAAATTTTGTACTTTAAACTGAGCAAGTTTTTTGGATGAGCATTATTGAAATAAAAGCAGGTGATACTTACTGAGAGTGCAGCCTATCTTAGTTGAGAGACACTGCACTTTTTGTGATGTGTTGCAGAGCTGATACAGTACTTTGCAGTCATTTTAGTGACATGAAGTGCCAACAGTGCATCTGTCTCCAGGGACACCAATGCCACTGATCAGCAGCACATCCTACACTAAGTCTCTGTCAATGCTTTCTGTTTCCGATGGGCTAAAAGTGATGCACTTCACTTAAGTGTCCTGGAGTGTAGTTTTTAGCAATGCAATGATTAAACCATGAAGGAACGCTGCCGCCACAAACTGCTGAGGGAAAAAAGGAGTGGGGTGGACTTTCATTTTAAAAGGATCCGAGCAAGAAATAACCTGAGTATCTGGGTCAGGGTAGAATCAGCGGACGGAGGGCTGAGATCTGCAGTGATTTAGTCCCTGCTTTGAGACCACATGAGTGTATGTATATGTGTGAGTGGAGGGGATTTAGGTCCTCTGAATGACTCACACATTAAATGGTAAGTAGCTATAGTGACACTGTTAGCCAAGTGCTGGTGAATAACAATGTGTGCTTAGTTAATAGGCACATTTTGTTAATAACTTATGTATGATGTGTGTGTCTGTGAGCAGTAGATGGTCACCTCTTAACAGGTGCATAAATTCTCTGCAAAATCAGAAATGTACAGTTTTGTATTTCCGTTGTTTAGGTCCTTGAATTGCCTTTAAACCACATTTTTAATAGTTATTACTAATTAGTATTGAGCTGTTAGTTATTGACATGTGGTTTGCCTAATTAATCCATCAAGGACAATTGAGTAAAGCTGAGAGCAGCATGTACAAAAGGCTCCATGCAGCTACAAAAAGGAGATGGACCCTTGCTGGTTCACACAATTCTGTCAGTTTGGCCATCCAGCTGTCACTCATAGGGAATACCAGGAATATCTTTATCCCCATCCTCTTATCTGCAGCATCAATTATTCCCATGTAGGCGTTGCTTTGTCAGGGAACTTCCACTGTTACTGAAATCCAAGTCAGAGGTTTTGTGCCTCTGAGGTTTTATATGCTGTCATATGTGTGTGTGTGTTTTCTCAGTATGCCTTCCTTCATCGCTCCGCTGTGTTATCTCAAGCTCTTGCTGCCTTATTGTCTGTTTTCCAGTCTCTTCCCTGTTGTCACTTCAAAAGGCTGCTAATGCTCACTTTAGAAGCAGCGAGTCCTGTGCGTCAGGGAGGGCGACATAGAATGACAGCTATGCTTAGCCCCGTCTCTCGGAAACAAGTTTTCCGAGAGGCGGTATGAATGAGAGAGGATGTAATGTAAGGTGTAGAGGAATCGGGTAATGTCATTGAACCAAATAGAAAAGTAGAGTTTATTTAGACAACAAAGCCACAGAGAGAAAACACATTTATATTTACATCAGTTAACCTTTCTGCCTTCCATTTCATTCTTTACATAAACATGAGTCTCTTTTTCATTAGGAATGTAACAAAATGAGCATTTCTCACTTTAACTGCCCATCGATGGCCTCCAGAATCTGAGAATCATGCTCCTCCAGACTAGCGTCTCATTTTCATGTCTTAATTTCCCTCCTCTGCTGCCTAATGTCCCTCTCCTCCACGTCTCCTTTCACTCCCAGCCTCAAGTATAGCATAATTGCATTTTCCAACCCTGATTTCCATACTAAATATGCATCCTTCCATCTGCTAGAGAGCCAGTTGCCCAACTCTACATCGTTCTGGTTATCACTGTGCAACAGGCTCTCACACCCTCACTGTACAACTACCAGTGTCATAATTATCCACAGTTACCACGTCCTGCTCTGCTAACTTCTAAAAGGGATTAACACTTTTTTTTTTTTTCTGAGTGATTCCTTGTAAAGAAAAAAAGGCAGCTGGCCTGTTTGTGGACCAATCTGTTCATTACTTCTTCATTATTTGCTCATTTATTTACAGTCTTTGTCCTGCAGTATGTTTAGCTCATTAGATTTTAAAGCTATTGACCCACGCATTCTTTCACTGAACACCCCCCCCCCCACACACACCCCCCACTGTGGCCATATATAATGAGCCTACAAACAGCAAGACCTGGATAATGAATAACGAATGGTGTACTTCATTGGTGGGGTACACTTCCGACAGGCACTCTGACCTGAGGTATTGTGACTCTTACCAGAAGCTGTGCTTATAATTAGGAGGCGCCTATTCATATCTGCCACTTTTCCATTGTCGAAATCTGAACAATTCTGAAAAGTCACAGCTGCTGCCCACATGCCCCCATTCTGTTTCTATACCACTTTTTCTGGAAACTCATTTTCATAAAATCCCATGTTATTTCATGTCACATAGTTTGATATCTGGTCGATTTCTACCATAGCCACTTGTCAACCTCAAAAGAGTGATATTGTTTTAGCTCCAATGAAGTTTTCAGACATCTGGTGTTGCCTTTTAGTGTGAACCATGAAGTAAATCTTACCTGTGACACCTTCATGCTCACCGGCTGAGAGGAAATGCAGATATTGACTCTGAAGAATCCCTGATGTGGGTGGCTGGTCAAACAGTATATTCACTGGTAGCGTTGGTGTGTTGATATCCTGACAGTTCTTTGCCTTGGCTGTCAAAATAGTAGCATTAGGATGGTTTTCATCCTAAGCTTCTATTAAAGAACTTATCAAGAGTTGGTCCCGCTGGCCTGGAGGCTGCTGCAGAGCTCCTGCTCAGTAAGCAAACCTGGAGTTTGTGATAACACACACAGACACACACACACACACTTACACTCTCTCTTTCCATGGCATAGCTACACTCAACAAAGATTCTTTTTCAAGGGCAAAATCACTTGAGCAGCCTTTTTTTTAAGATCTCTGAGCTGCAATCAACCCTAGCGGCAGTCACACTAACAGTCGAAATAAAAAAATAAAAAACTTTTACATTATTTAAGTTTCATATCAGCCATGAATATTCAGTCCTCTCCTTGTTGTGACAAAAAGTGAGTTGTTTATACATGTAGCACTGCTTTGATATTAATAATTTAATCGATGCTGAAATGTATACAGGGGATTTAGCTTCTAACATGATTTGAAGTTGCAGATTTTTTTAAAAACTAAATACAATTTTAACAAACTCAGATAAACTTTGCACTAGTTGCATATTAATTCAATGAGTAAGTACTAAATGTAAATTAACTGTTGATACACAGAATTCTATTCAAACTGTATAGTGTATTATATACTGTCTTTTATTTGTGATTTTTGCAAATTGAAATTAAAACTTTTTTAATTATCTTAAAATAAAGCTTGGGGGGAAGAATAGAAGGCACACTAGAAGAATATTTCTAACAAAGATGACCGTGAGTTAAGAAATATTGTGAATGGGGGTTGTTAACTCAGTGGTGTTAAAGAAAACTGAAATAAGAAATCTGAACACTCACCTTTCACAGGTGCCTTTGAGTAATGTCTGAACAATAGAGAAAATCACCCATGATGATAAGAGTGTCAGCACCCTCTCCCCTGACTATTTGATGATCAAAGTACAACTTGCATAAATCGTCATGGCATCCCTTGTGAAATTTGTGCCTTATGAATGTTGGCTCATCCCTATCTAGGATGATTAGTCACACTGATGAGTTTCCCATAGATTATATGAAAAGACGCTATCCTGCTTAACTGATGCTTGATCCACTTAGTGTGGAAAAAGTTCTGGATTTAATTGCCAAGATTAGAAATTCAGCAGCAGATGATGATGAGACATGTTCATCTTGGTAAGGTCTCTCCTCCAGCTGTTCACAGAAAATTTCTCGTGGGGAGGTTATTACAAAAAACTATTCAAATGAGCAAAAAATAAACACAGAAAATGCAAATGTTTATTTTCATTCCTTTTCCTATTTCATACAGTCTCATTAAAATGCACACAGGTAAACTAATATGCTACATTTTTACCAATACTTGTGCATTGTTACACTTTCTCTAGATGAGCAGCAAGCGCTCCAGCAGTTTCCGACGAGCCATCGCCAATGGTCGCCGCACACTGCAAAGGGAGATCCTGCTGGATGAGACGGGGCTGGGCCTGTACAAACGATTTGTTCGTTACGTGGCCTATGAGATCCTGCCCTGTGAGACGGACAGACGCTGGTATTTTCACCAAAACCGCCTGTGTCCCCCACCTGTCTTCATCGCTGTCATCACCATCGTACAGGTAGAGTCATGACTACACAACACTAACCCACAACACTTACTTCAGACCGTTCTGTTGGCTCAGTCTTACTCCTTAGATCCACTCAATAGGTTTTTTGCCTCTGATCATACGCCTTTAGTGTGAGCTCAGTCTGAGCTGGTAACCCATTTGGGAGCTGAGACTTAGTTGGTGCATTTAATGCCATTTCACTGAGCTGAAACCCTCAGTCAGGCTGCATGAAGGGATTTTTTTTTTTTTTTTTCTTATGCCAATTTTCAGAAACCAGGTCAGTATGCACCCCGGCCCACCGCACTGGCATTAATTGATCTATTATGTTCATCTAGTTAAGAAAAAAAAACTTCTAACATGAAAGCTCTCATGGACCACAGCTGAATGGTTTAGAATTAAGTTGCAAGAATAACCAACAGCTTCTTAACAAAACTTCATTTGCTCAAAATCATCATAATTCTGAAGAAAAAATGCCAAGTGCTCTTATAATAATGTATGTGTGTGTGTGTGTGTGTGAATGGTCCGTAATGACAATGAAGAAGAGATAATAATGGTTCACATCCATTTTAATTCAAAAAGACAATGAGTCATTATTCTATGAAGAGAAATTAATGGAGTAGAACCAGATGTGGCAGTTTTTTTTCTACAGGCAATTATTGTCTCCACCAGTCTAATAATCATCAGCTGAAGAATACAGAAAATGAAAACGTCACGCGTCTTTCTCAAACCGTGATCATCTTGAGAATGAATGAAATGGGTATGTTGATGTAAAATGACAGTCTTATGTCATTTCTGTGTTTCTGGTGCAGATTATTGTATTCATGTGCTATGGCATCATGTTAAACAAATGGGTTCTGCAGACCTACCAGCCAGACTTCATGAAGAGCCCCTTGGTCTACCATCCTGGCCACCGTGCACAAGTTTGGCGCTTCTTCAGCTACATGTTTATGCATGTTGGGTATGTTCATTAACCAAAACTCACCACATGTTCATTAATGCATGTCTGCTTTTCTATTTTTTAAACTGGGATCGTCACAGAAAATGTTAGCATTGGAATTTTAGCCTTGGCTGTAATTGTATGTAATGACACATATTGTGTTTATTAATATGCACTATACTTTTGGGGTTAAAAAAACTTCAATGTAGAATTGTAAGAGGAACCAAACAATAATACTTGAAGCTTTGTCTTTGTGTATACTTTCTCCATAGTTTGGAGCAGCTTGGGTTCAATGCTTTACTACAGTTGATGATCGGCGTTCCTTTGGAAATGGTCCATGGTATCTTACGAATAAGTTTGCTTTACATGGCAGGAGTGCTAGCTGGTAAGTAGCTTTTAAAAAGTTGCTGTGTTATGTTTTAAACTGTACAGTAATATGGCAGACACATAAATTGAATCATGAGTCATCCACTCTTCATTGCATTTTTTAACACAAAAAACTCTGTTTTATTGTGTGTTCTGCACATTGTTTGTCTGCACAGTCTGCAGAATCAGCACTGACCCAGTTTGCTTTGTTTCATCACTGTTTAAACGTCTATTACAGACAAAAGTCCTTTGTTTTTTGTTTTGATCATCACTTATCACATCACGTTTCAACTCAGGAGCTTCTCTTAGCATAAACCACAGGTCGCCGCTTAACTGTCTTTGTGAGAATGTGATGCACAAGCTGACATTCGTGCGTGGCCTGTTTGATCATTTTCGATGAACTTGATCTGGCTGGTATCCCGACACTTTGATAAATGCAGGCCACTGAGCTCAACGGAGTCAAGTGAGTCATGGTGCCCAGAGGTCATGCCACAGCACTCAAAGCTTTGTTGACAAGAAACCTCATTAACTTTCATCCTCCTCCGAGAACATTGAGAATGTTAAATCCACACTGATTGCGGGATGCGGTTTCTTGCTGCAGTTTAGCTGTTAATGGTAATTTGCAGAAATCACATCAACACTATTGCATAAACCTCTTTTATTTTTCATCTTTATTTGCAACATTTTCTGCCTTGGATTTTGTGAATTTCTTGCCACCTACAGTATTATTTGATTACTGTCAAATATTGGTGTCGAATGCATATTGAACCACAGTCGCTGTTTCCCGTAACCCGACTTTTTTCTATTTGACTAAAAATTCAGGATCTTTATGAGTGCATTTTCCTGTCCTCTGTGTCCTCATAGGACAATAGAGTTAGAGAGATAAACACTCTGGAAGTGGACCCTCACTTTCCCATCTGCTGGCACATACACACTTTTAACTCTCATGAATTATTGTGGCTTTGATTTATTTTTGCAACGATGACATAGTGAGCGTGAGCAAGCAAGCATGGGACTTAGTGGAGGAAAAGTGGGAGAGTAACACAGAGTTCCTCTCTGGGGAATTAGCCTAAGTGCCATTTGAGATGCTGTTTGGAGATTTAAGCCTCAGCCAGAAACGAGAAGTAGAGAAGGCAGGAAGAAGATCGCACAGTACAGTGACCTTTGTTACCATCTGAAGTTCTGCTTGAGTGAACTTTGTAACAAATAAACACTAAAAACATGAATCCGAATGTTATTATTTAGGCTTAATTTAGATTTTTAGAGAGCAAGTTGGGACTGGAGTAAGATCTTTATCTTTGTCACCTCTAATCAGGTGTCCAGCCAAAGAAGAAAAAAAATATATTCATGATTCTGGTTGATGGAGTTAAAAATGAAAGTAACCTTGAACAGTACTTGGGTGTTAATGTATAAGTAATTCTGAGTGTGTTTGGAGTTTTGAGTAAGTGGTAGGAGTCTCAGGGTTCGTGACAAGATAAAAGCCTTCTCAGTCGGGAGTAGAAAGACAACGTTTCTGCTTCCAGGTGAGAGCCCAGAAGGAAGCCACCCTCTGGGATTTCAGCAGCGGTTTCACAGGAGTTTAAAGGACTCTCAGACTGCCTGCTGCTTTTTAGGTTCTTATTTTTCTATATTATATTCCTTGTGCAAACTTTTAATAAAACTTTCATACCAACTTTTTATTCATCATTATCAATTCATCTTAGGTGGGTTAAAACATCTAGTGTGTGATATCTATGAACACCACAAACCCATTAAATGAATCCACCCAGTGTATTATATAGCACTGTGTCAGTGGAAAGACAATACATTATCATGCTATTTACATTTTCATGTTTATGACATCTTTCGGCCACTTGTAAAGAATCTTTGTTTGTTTGGTTTTTCAGGGTACATAGTAGACCAAACAGGAATAATGTCTCAGATAGGTGCAGTGATAGAGCTGTGTGGTTTGTAGGACAGGTCTGTTTGTTCTTGTGCCTCCTTTAAGCCATCCATTCCTTCCTTTCGTTGTTCTACTGAATATGTATGCTTGTATTTGTGCACGTAGGCTTTGATTTTTGTGCAAACTTTAGGTCTTTGTGATACTACATTACTTTTTTTTAAGCATATTCCTTCACTCTTGATAAATATATGATTGCTTGTGGATGCAAGAAATTGCCCAGTGCTTTAGATTTACTCAGTGAAAAATTCTCCTTTTTTTTTTTTTTTCCTCTTCCGTTTTGGCGCCCCTGGCTGTCTCATGTTTATATTCATGCAGTCTGATTCTGGCTCATGAGTTCAATCATGTTGGATGTCGCTATCAGCTTGCGCATGCATGTAGCTTGTTATTTTTGTAGGCCAGTGAAGCTCTCAGTAAATACACCCACGGAGCGGAGCTATAACCTGACGTGATGCAGGTATCGTACATTTTTGTTTGCACTTTCACAGACCAAGAGAAATTGTTCAGCAAGGGTTTCCCTTCAGTGTATTTTTATGTAAAAAAAAAAAGAGTAAAAAACTATTCAAACAAATATCTATATCTCAGTAGCTACTTTCCCATGATCATCTTAGGAGATAACTACAGCACTGCAGTGTATAGAAAATCTAAAATACTTTCATCTTTTTTAACTGGATTCTGTGATGGATTCATCTTCCACTGACCCATTTACCTTAGTCTTGTGTTTTATCTTGTGTGACATTTTGTCCTTGGAGGTGTACTGGCAAAATAAATATTTCTGTAGTTATTTTTGATATTACAGGTCAAACTTGGCCCCCTGTTCTTCCTTCCTTTTCCTCCTCTCGGTCACTCTTAATGCTTCGACTGCAGGAACATCAGTCAGAAATATGAATCAGTAGTTCAGTGTCAGAGTCATGTTTTTGAGATTCCACATTAAAGGAAACCTCCTTAAATCTCCTTTTCCCCCCTTATAGTCTCTTTCCCTCAGGCCAGCAGATCCTTCAGCTTCCTTGTGTGCTTTAGGACATCAACAGGTGCCAGAACACCATGATTTTCCTCATAGCTCTGGATCAGCCTCAGGGTGTCTACCTCTCACACTTTACACTGAAAATGATCCAAATCCTTCCTGTAGCTTTTCATAACAGAAACCTTAGTCTGCAGCCTCACTATGTCCAAACCAACAGAGCATCGATGAGAATTTGATCAATCTACTGTACTGTGATTATTTTTTTTCCCCCCTGTGCTTTGGTTCCTGCCAAAGTCTATTCTGCCAGGCTCAATGTTCTAAAAGAAGGACCCAGAGTAACACATTTGCTTTGAATCATCAGATTTTTGATGAAATATCAGTAGATTGTAGTTGAAGGAAAAAAATATCTTACTGTAGTGTGAAAGACAGCTCACGATGTCACATTCGGTTGTGAAGAAAACACTGTGATCAAGCTTGAAAGAAAGACACCCATGATCCTTTTTCAGAGGCAACAAAATATGCTAAACAGGAATCTTCAGCGGTGTACGTTACATCTGAAGAATATATTTTTTTTAACATCATCTTTCCACGGTGTGTATGTGTTTTTAGTTTGGCAGTTGCATTAAAACTTCATAAATGAACAAATAAAATATCTTCACGATCGGATTAGTTTTCATGCATTTATTTATTTATTGTTGAATAGGGTCAGAAATATAGACTTAAAATATTCACTGAACAGAATAATGCAGCCAGTTATGCAATTTAATTTGCAGTGCTTATCCCTAGATAGCCATTTCTAAAAACATAAACAGACATAGCTCAATGAAAAAGCAATAAAAATGCAATCAAGAACAAATAAGAAAACAGAAGGATAATGAGTTGACCATAAAAACTGAAAAAGATTTTTATCATCAAACCTATCTGGTTATTTTACAGCTAAGATTTCTCTCATAGACTTATAATGGCTCCATTTCCACTCCCTCCCTCATTGCCACTGTCCAGGTGCCCTTGAGCAAGACCATTCAGCTGTATGTAAATGTTTAGCTCTGAGAATATAATCAGGAGTCCTCTGAGAAATACTTTCTGTGAATACAAAAGACTTACAGACCTGATAGGTGCACTCAAGTAAATGAACTAGAAACCTAGAGAGGTTTCACAGTGTCACATTAGGAATGTGTGAACAGTCTCCTAGCGACTTTGGTCTATTGAGCCTGTGCTTTAAATTATGCAGTAGGATTTTTAAGCTCCACATGTCCAGGAGCCTGTTAACAGAATAAACTGTTGATTGTAATAAGCTACATTAGAAACTACTATTTATTGGTGCTCTCAATTGAGAGGACGAGGAGGACGTGTGGCGCTCCTTGATGTCATTTGTGTCCTGTTGGGAAATTGTAATGCAAATGTGATAAATCGTTGCGTGTCAGTATAACCTCATTGTTGCAACCTACTTGATGGTGTCATTATGTTAGGTGCAATATTTAATCTTTTAGTCGTTTGTGAATTTCACTGGCATCGCACAGGGCGCTGGCGGTTTTCTGCCACGGTCATGAGAATTGCTCATTGTCCGTCCTAATTTAGTCTGATGCTTGTTTCTACCTCCAACCTCCCTAATAAAAACCTATTCAGGCTTTAAATGACTAAAAGACCTTAGGCATATTTTTTGCTCTACCCTGTGTACGTATAATACCTTTTCCTCATTCCGATTGTATAATTGAGCGATGCATGGAGAATGGAAGTGCACATATTTAGGCAGGGTAAATACCTGCTGCCAGGGAATGGGAAGCTTTGGTGCTCAGCCAAGAATGACTATGTCCATCATCCATTTTGCTGATGTTTGGCAGAGTCATGCAAATAGGAAGATAATATATGCCATGACAATCCAAAATTAGAAAATCAACTTTGAGATAAAATTAAATTAAAATCAATACGTTTAATTAAGCTAATCTAAATGACAAATATAGGATTTTACTAATTACTGTAAATGCTGAGTTTCCAATTGGCAACAGTTTACTTTAATAAAATCTTTTGCCACTATGGTGTTGAAGTAAGATTTTGTCTATAGTGTTGGCATGACTTTATATTATGATTGAGTGTAAAAGACTTTTCAACTGCGTCTCATGGTCTTTTTTCAATGGAGGTTCTTCTTCCAATCCAGTTCCACAGAAACTACATTTATAGGAAGCTAAATTGTATTTAAACACTTTTTCAGGCTGTACTTAAAATGTAGCACTTGGGTATAAACATGTCCCACGTCTCCTGGAAAATCTGAAAAATTATCATTCAATTTTCCGCTGATGGAAAATGGAGAAAAAAAAGGTCAAATGTCCTGGAAACAGTTAAATTATCCTGGAAAATGATTTATTCTCCCTCTGTCTTGTGACCTTGTGCGTCTAAACTGATATAAAAAAAAAGGAAATAGTTTTTCATTGATTTACTGAAAATATAGAAATATTTTCAGAGGAAGTAAGAGAAGAGTTGGGAGTCGTCTAATTAAACATTGTAACTTCAGTTTGTCAAGCTAACGAAGAGTATTCTATGAGTATGTTTGCCTTATTCTATAATACATTTGTGATAGTTATTTTTCATAGATAAGTTATAAAATGTACATGAAATGTCTGTGTAATAAACAGAAACAATCTGGGCAAATACAAGGTACAACTGTAGAAATGAACACTTCAAAAGAATGAGGGGCACTAAGGTAATGGATTAGTGTATGACGCAATAACTTGTCTCTGTAGCAGCTGAAAAGGTCCTGGAAATTAATTTTAGGTAAAGAGTGGGAAACCTGATAAAGAGACCATACAAATTATTTCCATGTCTCAGTGAGGTAAAATAAAAGCATCCTCTGACCCCAGCCCCAAATGAGTCCACACTTATAAATAGATGGTTACCACAATTTTGACAATTCATAGTTTAATAGGAAGCAGATTTAGGAGGATCAAATTGAAGAGAGTGAAGATTACATATTATTTCATTAGTGTATAGTCACACACAGATAAGAAATGTCATGTTTTTGCTGTGGTAGAATGAGTTGCTTATTTCTGCAAAACGACAGAGAATCCACCGTATCATGCCAGTAATATTTCTACATTCCAAACCAGTTTCCTCTTTTTTTTTTTCTCGTCATTTTTCATTGTAAGTCCCTAGATACAGGCAGTATTTGTTTTATGTATTCTACACTTTTAAGCAAAGGGCTGATATTGTAAATTTGGTTTGTGGTTGAAAACAAATGTCTATGAAATAGCGATGGACTAATAACTTATTTTTATGGTCAATACTAGTACTGAATATTGATAATACAGGGGACCAGTCACTAATATTTGGAATATTTTTGGAACATCAAGCACTCAATATGAAACACTTAAAGACCAACAAAAAAAAGTTGCATTGAAGCTAACTGTCAGTGCAATAGTATTTCAACATTTACAGTCAGTTTTCTGATTGAAATAGAGGTCGTATGAATACTTACTGTCAGGTTCACATATCCTAAAACATTTTTTAAACAATCATAAGGAGAAAAGACACAGTCATTAATAATTTGTACTCGCGAAGAGAAACGGACAGAGACGTAATCTCTGTAACCGCTCTGAATATTTTGGCGTTCCCTCGCCTTTTATTTAGTTTGAGGTTGCCTAGGTTACACAATAGGAGGCAGTCCCTAAGGGGAGGGGATGAGCAAGGTGCGGACTGTCTCCTTTCAATTTCTTATCTTTTCCACATATACTGTCACATGTGGTATGTTGCTAAACAGGATTTACTGAAACTGATACTGAAACAACCTGTTCAGAGATGAGTCATCAAAATTCAGGTTAAGACACATAGCTTCTTATGCAATAGCAAACAAGAACACACTCTTTAACCAAACTGTAATACATGATCAAAGAAAAACACAATAATTGTATATGCTATATACAATTATTCCAACACTTACATAAATGCTTTTTTCATATGTCAGTGTTGAGGAGCTATTTCTCAATGTTAGATGAGTCAATGCTGTGTTATTTTAGTGTATTAAATGCAAACATTAAGATCTGATCTGTTTGTTTCTACCCGCTGTGACAATGTTACAGTTAAAGTCTTGAGTAACATTTTTACCACTTAATGAAGAGCATTTAGCTATTTTATTTAAATAACATTAAACAATATGAATTCGCTATCACCTTTTAGTCATGTATGAGTCATTTCAGATAGATATGGTCACCATTTTGGTTTAAATGTTTCTTGCACTTGATCATTTTTGACAGCATAATAAGAAGTTGTAATGAAAAGTAGTACAGGCACTACTTGACATATTGTAAAAAAAAAAAAAAAAAAAAAAAGTATGAAAAAGGTCAACATGGTGCCTAATAAAGTAACTGACTGCAAGCAGACATGCGTGGGATTTTAAGGGAAAATGGGAGTTTTTTTTTTCCTGGAGCAAAAGTTGTCAGATAAAGCGATGCTGCCACGCTTTCACACTGCATCAGCAGCATCAGCACCCAAACGCAGTTAATGAGGAAGAGATGGAGATAAAAAGACAAGAGAAACCAGAACGGGAGAGGGGGAGCATCAGGGAATAGAGACAAATCACTGTCAGTGCCAGAGGGGTATGACTCCATGTCTGATTCTCTGACTTTGGCCCTGACTCACTTCAAGCACTGGTGCAGAGATATTTAACAATGCACGGATTTCATTGGCTCCTGCTGAACCTAGAAACGGTTGTGGAAAGCGGGAGGTGTTGTCAGTACTGTGTGAGAGCTTTGTCTGTCGTCATCGCCACCTGCATAACAATTCTTTCCTGCCCTCCCCGCCTTTGAGGGCCTCTCCTGGATGTCATTGTCAGTACTGTTGGAGTGCAAGGTCAGATTACTTCCTGCATTATCCAGCGTTCATCATATAACCTATATGGGTTCAAAACTGGAGTTGCATACAGCGATGAAGTGTCTTGTCCTGTGTTTCTGACGTACTCCCCCTGGTGCTGAGCTGAGCCGAGCACTGAGCAAACAGGGTGACCTTGGTGCGATGCAGAGGCTGCCAGTGTGATTATGGTAATTCCCAGCCCCCCATCCCACCCCACAGTGAACTCTTGCTAGGTGACACCAAGCTCACTTCCTCTACAGTCACCCCCTGCAGCCTCGCTGATAACAACAACAAGGATGATGAAATATTCCTAATGTAACGCAGCCCCAATTGAAGGCATCACATTTGTGTAGAGCGAGCCCACTGTGTTTATGGGCGTCAACTATATGAAGCCAATCCAGAGCTGCAATGTTTCTCAGCCAGGCGCTCTGTTGGAGCTGGAGAGGAGGCAATTTCTCTGCTCAGTTTATATTCCATTTACTTTGGTGGTCGCTTTCAAGGTATTCCAATGAAGAAGCACACCATGTCCCCGCAGCCATCATTGTGGCTCTGTAACCTTGAGCAGAGGAAGCGGTTTCGTGTTTTTGTTTTTTTTTTCTTCCATCAAGATCTTTGAAGAATTTGAGTAATTCTGATCCAAGGTCAGCTATTGTGCTTGTTAGCTGAGAAGCAGTCTTCAGTGATAACCGCTTGAGTCGTGATGAGAATTTATTTAGTTTTATGGATAGAAAGGGTGACAGAAACCTCAGCAAAATTAGACATAGTGCTAAGTATATTTGCACTAATTCGTACATTTTGTCTTTTTACATTTCTATTATAATCCTTTGCCCACACACATACACACATTCACGCCCAGATCAGATATGATTATACTTTCCCATTGACAGTCTCTGCTGCGCTGGGCAGTTTCTTCTTTACAATTCTGAGGGTGTGAGTAGTGAAGACTATTGATTTTTCCTGATGTCCCATGGACTCCTGTGTAACATAAATATTATCAGATTTTTATCCCATGTGTCAAATCTGGGCACTGATTACATCTCCAAAGAATCTAAGGGTGGGATGTGGTTGCAACACTCACACACACACAAAAAAAAAGGCTCTCGTTTGTTCCTTTTGCCCAACATAGCTGTTGCTGCAGTGACATTGTGCTTTGGCTTTTCACTCTGTTTTCTTGAATTTGTTGACAATAGAGGTTGGATCTTATGTTGTTGTGTCTCCACTTTGGATGTGTATTTTCCAAACTGAAGCTGTTCCTCTAATGATCAGTTTTGACTGCAGTGTGGGAGCACAGGTGTATGCTGTTTGGTCTCTTTGAGGATGCTGACAGTTTAGATGTTGCTGCACAGTGTGACACCATAGAGAAGTACAACTTGGCAGACTGTGTGTTTCCCTTCACATCATCTAAAGGTTTTCATACCTACCCTGCCACGCTTCACCAGGGCGCATGGAGATGGATTTAGATGTTTGATTGGATGAGAACTGATCGTAAGTCATACTGCTCCATTTGAAGGAAAGCATCTGCAACAAAGAGGATATTTCCCTTATCTTTCCCTGCCTTGATTACATTGAGGTGTCCATCTTCTTCCCAGGTGGAAAATATCCTTAATAGAGTTCCGTCCATTTCTGACAGCACTATTATGTTTGAAATGAGCCTTTGAAATGGACAGCACTCTATTAAATGACATTTGAAGCTATGAGCTTTTCAAGTAGACTGTAAAGTAGACAAAAGACCATGTGACAGATGGTCTGCCTCCTGCTGAGTCACCCTGACATTTTCCAATCTTTACCCTGGTCACATCCAAAGTGTGTCTGCTCATGCATCAAACTCAAGTGGCTTGTCTGTCCTGTATATTTGACACCTTAAGAATCAACACAGTCTCATATGGTAATTTAGTGTGGGTGCTAGCAATTACCCAGCAATTAATCTATTGTAAAAATCTTCTTCTAAGTCATTATTTAATTAATTAATTTATTATTTTTAGCTTTTATTATGTTTTATTGTGTTTTCATCTTACTATTTTTAGCTTTTATTTATTGTGTTTTTATCTTAGTATTTTTTAGCTTTTATTTATTGTGTTTTTATCCTAGTATTTTTTAGCCTTTATTATGTTTTATTATGTTTTTATGTGAATACCATCAACTGGCACATCTGACAGAATAACATCATGTCCAGTGTTCTATGATTCTTCCGTTCTCACTGTAAGATATATTGGTGCTACTATCAATGACGGCTTTGATGACGAAAAGATGAAACGTCACGTATGCCAAAATCTTTATGCATTTTGCATTTTAACATGCAATGTTGCAATAATGTTGCACAGTTTGTTTTTTAACTGCACATTGTCCCACTCATCACACGGTTCATGAAATCTTTCAGTGTTTGTTGTGCAGCAGTTCTGATTGATCTCGTCACTGTATCACTTCCTTAAGCAATCACTCTCCCACTCTTTCAATTAGTCGCCCTCTCTTCTTATTTGTGCTTAGTAAATAAATCTGATCAGGCATTTCCCCAGTTTATTAGCCAGCTGAGGCGGCCCGGTGACTGCAGGACTGCTGACTACAGCACATCTCTACAGGGCCACAAGATTTAATGCATAAAGGAGAGATCTGTCTGAGGCACATGTATACAAATAGACCAAGCCAAACCTAACACAGACCCAATGTTTCCCCAAGTGATACTGCCCACTGAGGCGAGGCATTTTTTCTTTCAATTCAAAAAGAACTACACAAGCAACGGCCTCATAATGAAACATGTCACCATTTGGGTGGTCTCTGCTTTTACTCTCTAACACCAGCCTTAAGGGAACAAGGGTGCAGTGCTGTGTTGTCAGATTTGCTCTTTCCCGATAATGACCGGTTCACCTGAATAAATAAACAGTCATTGTCCTTTAATTGTCCTCTCCTGAGTAATTATTGGCTTGGCAACTAGAAATGCAAGAAATGCAGCCCACTGCATATTAATGGTCCTCTGACTTCTTTTAAGTTCTAAGAAAACACCCTCTGCTAGACATCTTTACAAATGAACAGTTAGGTGATATGTGATTGTGTTTATTTGTACCTTGGGTATGTGACCAAGGCCTGTCGAAAACCTCAGAGAAATCAATATGATTTCATTGTAGTTCATTAAACATGCTCTAATCAATATTTTTGCTTGGAATGAGCAATATTTATTTTCTGCTGCCGGTTATTTGTGATGTTAACCTTTAAAGTTGATAAAGGGGATGTTCCAAATATATAGAATTAATCTACAGGGGAACCGTGATGTTTTATACTGGTTTCTGAACTGCTGTTGGGGAGCAGATCATTGGCAATATGGTCATCGACATGTTGGCTTTTTGTGGTGACAAGTGAACAGAAGGAGCAGATTGACAGATGCATCATATGTCAAAAGTGCTAGTTAACTGACTGTGTAAATCTGTGTAACTAGATTGTTTTGCAGTCTTGTTTATAGAATCCATTAACTTTAAAATATGGTAGAGCTGTCAGAAAAAAGTGTAACATTCATAACTTTTTAAATGTTCCGAATAAAATGGATGAGATCAGAATGACTCCAGTATTTTTTAAAGAGACGTTCTGTATGCCAGTCACAGATTTTCCAGACTGCTGCCACTAGTGGTCATCAGCTGAGTTACACCTTTAGGATATTTCAACAGTGGCTTCATTTTGGTCATTAATCTGATGTTCCCAATGATGCCACCATAATGGGTCCCTACACTGAATAAACTACAGAATGTGTTTTATTGGAGCATAATTGGAAACACTGATTAAAAACTCAAGGCAGCAAATTTTTTTTACCATGGTTGCGCAAGATATTTGATGAAAAAAATGTTACAAATGACAGCTTAAACAAAGTTGTCAAATGTCTGTATAACTGAACTACTTCAGGCCTCTGAGCTTTCACATTATTCCTTTGGTTTTTCAGCTACAAATTTTGCTTTATTTCACTCTCATTGCTATCACTAAATTAATTTTGACTGTGGTTGACATTGAAAAAAAGTCAGAGAAACCCACTATATACTTTCTGTTTAACACTAAATAACAAAGCTTGCAAGCACAGGAGCTGGTGAAAATAATGGAATATTTAGCATCCCATTATTTCCCTTGTGGAATAATTGGAACAAAATGAATGTGAGATACATATCGACACTTAAATCATACATATTAAAATTTTAATCCAGACGCCCACAACCATTTACATGTTTAACACCTTTAATTTGTTCATGAACACCCTGCATTAGCTAACTTCCTCAGGGGTCTACGTTCTTGTGATAGAATATAAATAGCTGCTGTAATAGTCAATACCTCCACAAGCACTAGAAAGCAGATGTTGGGCTTCTAAGTGTTTGCAGAGGTCTGTGTTCCCATGTTTTTCAAGGATTAGAGGAGTTTATTCTATTGCAGCATTTACTGTCCTCTGGTGCAGTTTCCACTGGAGTGGCTGTAGAGAGGCAATGCCTTGGGCACTGTCAAACCCTGGCCTCAGATCAGCTTACCATCCCTTGTCTGCAACTTATCCCAGAGAGACTGAAACATACAAAGTTGACCCATAGCTTAAGGGCACCCTGGAGTAACCGTAATGGTGTGGCAAGTTTAGTTTGACAGCAGCTCTGTTCTCTGAGCTGCAGTGGGGATTATACTGCAGTAGATAGAGAGTACAGCTCTGAGTGTGTAGTTGACCTATACTCTGGACAAAGTTCATCATTTTAACTGTCCACACCGCAGTGCACTTGTGGATGTTGCAAACTCACAGAACGATTTGAGGGTGCCGATGATGGCTTCAGTTTGGCAACAATAAATAATCTGTGCATAAGATGGAAAGTGTCAGCTGAGCTCTGCAATGAAATAATCGTACACCTCACATCTCAGCTGCTGCTGAGTGCAAGGATCCTAAATCTTAAATCCCCCTAAGCAGGAGAACCCACATGACAGGCCTGTTTAATATTCATACTGTATTTTGGAGCAAAGCACCACAGCAGAGGGAGCAGGAGGAGAGAGCAGTTTGTTTCCTCCCTGTGGATCTCATCACTTCCTTCGGGTTTTCTCCTCTTCCTCATACACAGATGGTGGTGTCACATCCCGGACGAAGAAGTAGCCTGATCTACTGTTAAATATTGTCATATTATCAGCAAACACAACACTACATGTCTCCTAAAGATGCTTTGTCAATGTCAAAATGTATTCAACATACTTCAAACTTCTTACTCTGCATGTAAAGTGGACGTAGTGAAACATCTCAACACTCATTGGTTTGCCTTGGAAACAGTTTCAGGCCCAGAGGCATGGCACCATGTTTTCTGTTCCAAATAATAAGTTTGCAGTGATTCCTATCACAGTCTGGAAGTCATCCTGTTACCTTGGACTGAAAACACCACAAATACTCCGTCTCTCTACTATCTAACTACCTACACAATTCTACACTTTACTTTAGTGACATGCTAAGTCAACACCCATACAAGAGCTAGAATAACACAAAGAGAACAAGTACTTTAAAAGGTGTCACTGGCACACATAGCATTTTGGCATGTGATTGCCATTGGTTAGATGTGACTAGAAACCTGGTTTTGGTGTTTTCACTTTGATAAAATGGCAAAATATTCATCAAATGTGTACAATCCAGGTGCAAAACAACTATCATAAAAACAAGTCTGCACATTGTTTGGCTCTGAGTGGGTAATTTATTCTCTATTTAAGTCTTTTTAACACATTGTCTTGTGGTAGGTAATGTTTTGGTCGAAAATATCTTCATTGGATAAGTATCAAAGACAACAACAATTTTCAGTGAAGTGGCTGTTGGTCAGCAGCAGGGAAAAAAAGACTAGTGTGATTACAGTTTTTTTGTGTAGCCCTAAACACTCCAGGAAGAAAGAATTACAGGTGGCATCCTCTGAAGACATAATATAATGGTCATCTTTTTAAAAATAATACAATTACTATTTTTTTCAGTTGCCACTATATATACGCATTATGACAATAACTATGTAAAGGAGGAAGGTTTCTATGTCTGCACATACTGTAAATGTGTAATAATTAAACAATGTGCTTGGCCTAAAAGTGCAATACTTAAAAGATGGTATCTTTCATGACTCAATATCACTTCCCACTTCAGAAAATTTAGAAAAATAACAAAGGAACTGCAGGAAAGTTTGAAAAGTGCAAGAGGAACTCACACTGCTGCAGTGGCTCTACTTCAGTTTTCCTTTTCCTTTGAAGAGATCAGAGACCACATGCTGGATGCCTCACTGTGTAATTACAATTTTGTGGAACTACTAAAAAAAGGGACACTGCGAATCTTGTCACATCTTCAGTTGCAGCACCAACCTTCGTATGCCCCGCATCAAGTCAATGCATAGGTGTCAGACTGAAGAGAGATGAATGAGTCAGGAACAGGCTCCGATTACCATCTGTCTTTGCATGATCATCACTGCCATCGCGGGCTGACAAGGCGTTCTTTAAGACGCTGTTTACTCTGCACAGTCCCACGGCGCGCACACACAGAATATGAATGTTACAACATGCATTATAGATCTGAGATCACAACTCCAGCAAACCCCAGCTGTGATTAAAAAGAGGCTGTTTTGTTTTATCAGCCCTCTCCGCTTCCCTTATCAGTTCATTTGCATAATTAACACAGGCTGACGCTGTCCTCTCAAGCAACTGCCACTGTGATTTCGCCTACTTGGGATTCTGTCCCACTTCAGGGCTTTTTATATGATGGAGGTGTGCTAAACCGCATTTAGGATTACACCTTCACATACTTATTAAAACAACAGGCTCTGTAAGTCATTTTCAAACATGTATTTGGTTGTGTTACAGATGTACTTTTTGCAAATATAACCACAACAGATAGTGTTTACATGGAGGTTTTTCTTTAACAACCTCGAGCTTTGCTGACCAAGCAAACTGCTTTACTGAGTATATGCAGCTGGTTCTGTTTTAAAATCAGGGGACAGAACCCACCATCCAAACACATGCACTGATAGGTTAATTGGTTAATCTAAATTCCCCATAGGTGTGAATGTGAGAGTGATTGTTTGTCTATATATGTTCAGCCCTGTGATGAAATGGTGATTTGTAGAGGGTGTACCCCACCTTCACCTGTTGTAGCTGGGATAGGCCCCCATGACCCCTGTGACCCCAGTGAGGATAAAGAACATTCAGAAATTGAGATAAGCTGAGATGCAGTCACAGCACTGCTTCTCCTGGATGAATAAATAGGATGAATTTGCTTCATATCCCTGATGCCCATAGTACATGTTTTGTAAAATTTGTACCTCTTTGTCACTGGCGGACGTGACCCCCGCTTAATTTTTGCTTTTAAAAATTGCCTTTTTAAACTGCATATCTGGCTTCCATCCATGCCTTCATATCCCAGATTAGACTTGAATGCAACATGAGGCATCTTTGGTGCACACAAATAGCAAATTATCCTCTTCAGCAAGGTACACTCATAGACTGTATAAAAGAAACACCTGTGTTCTCCTTATGTTTCTTAAAGATGGTTTCTTTTTCATTCCAGCATCCTGATGTGAAATCCAATTAACTCATATTCATTTTCCAGCACTTGAATGCATCTTTAAACCTCTACAATTCTGTTAACACCACGAATGGTTTCTGTGCTGAGGTGTTTTTTATTGTGTATTGTAAATATGAAACATGACATCAAAGGGCATGTGAAGGTCAGCTGATCTACCACAAATTCTGTGAACAGATTTTTTTTTTTTTCACAGATCTTTCGAAAAATGCTCAGAGGAAGGTGACTTGTGTCACCATGTGATGAGTAATCGGACCCTGACTTCTTTTGTTTTCCCTATCTGCTGTAAAATGCTGTCCTCTGCTCTCTCTTGAACAACCCACATGAACAAACAAACAAATAAACAACCTCCTAACTGCATTGCGTTCCACCCTCCCTCCCTTTGTCTTTCTTTTTACACCCACTAGTGTCTGCAGTTCCTAATATCTCTCCCTCTCTCTCTCTCTCTCTCCCTCTCTCTCTCTCTCTCTCCCTCTCTCTCTCTCTCTCTCTCTCTCTCTCTCTCTCTCTCTCTCTCTCTCTCTCTCTCTCTCTCTGTGTGTGCAGGTTCGCTGACAGTGTCCATCACCGACATGCGTGCTCCAGTTGTGGGAGGTTCTGGGGGGGTCTACGCACTGTGCTCAGCCCATCTGGCCAACGTTGTTATGGTAACTGCCATTAATCGCCTACAATAAATAAATAAAATGGAGTTTTAACAGAGACTAAATCTCATTTTCAGCTGCTTGGTGTGAAGGCTGAGACTGAACATGCAGCTTCATAAAGATTCCAAGTGTAAAGTGTTAATCAACAGAATACATTAGATTTAACTCTTTTAATTTAAGTCTTATATTTGACTCTTCTACTTTAAGGTCTTAATTATCCTTAAAATGAATCGTTCATCTTTAAATGTGAGACTCAAAGGTCATAAAAATTCCACAGACAATAAATAATATTACAGTTGTTTTAAAAATTTTTGTTAGGAATTAGTGTTTTGCATGAGATAGAAAATGAATGGAACCACACACACTTATTCATGGGTGGAGCGGTTCTGGTCTGGGTGAACAAATGTAACATTAGCTGAGGTGAAACATGGTTGAGACTTTTTCAAGACAATAACTATGAGGCAGTTGAGGATTATTTATGTGAATGTAAGATCTTAACTGTAATCAAAGACAACTTACTGTACAAAGAGCTGTTACTGTATTAATTGCTATTCTTAATGTGATAACACAATAATTCCCTCTGAGATTAATAAAGTATTGTAAATCGGTTTAAAAAACATCTTAAAATGTCATACGTTTGGCCTCCTCAAACCACATATATTCTGTTAGACTAGATCCTAATTATTCATGAAGCATCTTAAACTTAAAGAGATCTCCTACAGAGGAAAAGCTCTTCAAAGAGTAGAGGACTTCTAAGAGTTTTTTTTTTAAAGCAGGACAGAGAATGGTGGACAGATAATGAATATATTATTTTAGTATATATAGTATATCTCCCAACAGCACACCAGTGTTTTCAAGATTGTAGTTTGAAGTATGTCTTATAATATAGTTCTGTTCAAAACAATTTGACCGCCTTTGCCTTTGTTATTTTTATAGGGTTGAAATGAACATTTACATTTACTTCTTATTCTCTTTTCTGTAGATACAAGTAAATACAGGAGATAAGTGCAGAGCCTTAAAGGTTAAAGTTACTATTTAGTTTGACCATTGACCCTGTGATAAGAGGCAGCGGAAACATCTGATGTGGGTTGAATAAAATTTGGTATAAAACATCAGAAAATTAATGTATTAAAACTCATATTGCGTGAACAAAATGGTTAAAGCCATGTTAAATACAAAGGGAGATCACAGTAAACATTAGTACTCTTCTAGAAGCTTTACAAGAAAGATGTTTTTTTCTCCTTGAAACATGTTTTTCCTGCTGTACATACTTCCCATACATGTACAATGGATGTTAATACAGACTATGTAATGCATATGTGGTCATTAGGATTTGACTAAACCAATAAACCTAATATGGGAACAGGACTTTTGCACTTAACATAAATAGTATGCCAATGTTTTTTTTATTATTATTATTATTATTACCTCCACGAAGGTTATGTTTTTTTACCTCGCGTTTGTTTGTCTGTTTGTTTGTCAGCAAGATAACTCAAAAAGTTACGGGCAGATTTTGAGAGATGATTGATAATGTGTCAAGGAAGACACTATTACATTTTGAGCTATAAAGGTCAAAGGTCAAGGTTACAGTGAAGGTCAACAGCTAGAACACATAAGTGGTGATATCTCAGAATCCAAACAAGATAGTATCACACTTTTTTTTGCGTTCACTTCATCTTACCTTTGAACATTAGATGAGATAACACTGATAGGCTCGATGATGTCACGTTTTGACATCATATGACATCAAGCGAATGGTATATGTGCAAAATGTATGACCTTTACCTTAAAGCAGGGTTATTGACATATTTTGTTAAATCTGACAATATCTTGTGCTTCATATTTAACATTAGATCTAATGTGAAATTTGTGAAGTGAAGTGACGTCATACCTGGTCGAATATTGAAATGGCCATATCTCAAAAACAGGACAGAGGACTTCTTTGAATTTTTTTTAACCCTCTAAGGGATTGCTAATGACCAACAAAATAAATCGTTAGCAAACACGGAACACTAGTTTACAAATAAGTTACGAACGTCCAACTCCAAACCTCGTTCTCTAGTAATTATTTTTTTCTTCTTTTTTTTTTTAAGTGGTAAAGTATAATATAAAAAAAATAATAACACTGGTCTACAAGTAAAATGGTTCCGGAATAAAACTAATGAAATGTTACTACATGTGTTATTGATAAAGAAAACTCAAGTCTTAAATGCTAGTTGGCTCAAGTTTTCAAGATAAGTCTGGGGTCAAAATGTGAATTTCTTAGAATTAACAAGAGAATAAGTTTTAGTCCAAATGAATATTGGTCTCAGATCTGCTTCAAAACACTGTCTGCACATTATGATCCATTCACTTTACAGGTTCTTTCTACTGGAATATTTACAAATCCATTGTATACATGTACATAAACCACCATATATGTGGAATAACACACCATCTCATATATTAAAAACATGAGCTAACCATCACTAAGGTAATTTGTTTTCTTATTCATCTTATTAAAATATGTAAGATTTAGCACATTTAATATCTGAAGCAAATACTTGTACACCAATGTAGAGGAATAATTCATAACTCGTGCATGAAAGTCCAATTAAGTCAGTAATATTCAAAATATTTTCTATAAAGCATAAGTTTAATGACTCATAAGCAGTTAATGGGTTACTCTCTGCAACTGCCAAATTCAAACAGTCATCCAGTGTCCCATCTTATTGCCTTTCATATTTTGTACTGTATTAATAAATCAAGTTGTATCAAAATGTAATGAAAACATTGATTCCTCTTGACATTTGCTGTTTGGGTCTTGAGTTTTTTTTGTTATTTTTTTTTTTATGAAATGTTGTCCACATTCTCCACAAGTCTCGAGGTAGTGTTACATCCAACGAATCACTTTAACTAACGCCACTATTGAGTGTGGGCAGTGGAGATGCCAGCAGGGATGTAAATCAAAGTATGCTGACAGACCCAAAGCAGAAGTGTCTAACTGTAACCGCATCCTCAAAGCAGCTAACAGCCACTTAATTGGTCTATTACACTTGATGGTTGCCTTTTTTATTTGTTTTTGGGAAATCCTGAAGGCACCTCTTAGTTCTGCTCTGATATATATTTGTGTAGATTTGTTGTTTTGAAGGGAATCAGGAAACCTTGTCCAGTTTCAGCCCAGTAAATTCTCAGCCATCTGTCGACAACATTCATCATCGGGGTCTGCTCAAAAGACATTTTCAGGTTCAGTGGTGTTGCAAGTACCGCTGTGAACGTGCCCTCCCAGTAGTCACACAGCTACAGCTAAATTTGTCAGAACACGTCTTGGGACTCAACATTATGTCTTCTCTTTTAGCCCATTCTTTTTTTTTTTTTTTTTTTTTTTAGGCCTTTTCAGTGTAAACTCCACATATGGCTCTGGAAAAAAATTAGACCATTGCAATTCCCTCTGAAAGCCTCAGCCATTCTACTCATGCATCTGTTGAATTTCAACACAAACACACGTTATTCTACTTAATAAGCATCCGATCCATGTTTTATTTAAGAAGCAGAAGTATAAACAGCACTATTGTGGCCGTCATTATCTTCTTCCAAAAGGCAAAATCAGCGCTATTGGTACTGTAAAAGTAATTGAAATCCAAACATACCTATTGAAAACTACTGTACTTATGCTCTAACAATGTTCTCAAACTTGGTTTTTCTATCAGGACAATGTTCCTAGATTTAGCTAGGTCCATAAAGGTGCAGGCGATGGACCCCTAGATGAAGACCCTGTCATGTCCAGACCAATCTACAGACCTGAACCCACTTTGAAAACGTTTGGAGGAAGCCTCCAAACATTAACAGCTTTTTGAATTTCTCTGCCAGTAGCTGCATAAAGTCATCTAACAGCTATGGTGAAGAGCCAAGACACATGAAAACTGCCACTGAAAGTCAGGGTTATTCCACCAAATATTGATTTCTGAAACTTTCTAAGCTATAACGATAATATTGTTTTGTTTAGAAATCAGTATAAACTGGTTTTCTTTGCATTTTTATTTTTATTTGATCATGTGTTGTGTTCTGCCAATACATGCTCTAAATAATATTTTTTATTTGAAATTAAGGAGAAATATTGTTGGTAGTTTAGAGAATAAAGGTCATTTTACTCCATTACCATTACCATTAAGTGGTAAAATTAGAGATAGTAATAATTTTGCAGTGGTCTCATTTTTTCTTTTTTCAAAGCTGTATGTTATTTAACTGACCTGCAAGAACTGTAAGTCTATGGACGTGACCTGCCGGGCAAGCATCGCATTCCCCCAGATCTCTCTCTATTTCAATGTCAGCAGTCTGATAATAAGATCTGTAACAGACAAAATGGATTGGATGTCCTCTGGCAGCAGATTGCCCCCTCTCCCCTTGTGAGAGTGAAGGCCTGTCAAAGCAAATTGTCTCCTATCAAAGAACAGAAAGACGGCATCACTTCCACTGTGACGTTCACCTCTACCCCTGGTAATTATGGAGGAATATTCTGACATTGTTAGCACTGGCTTCCCTTATTTTGTTTCACACTTTTGGAGACAGCGTTCAGATCGTGTGAAAATAATCTACTACAAGTAAATGTTCTGACTTTACAGACTTACCCAGGTCTAGTTTACTAGAAGTAGTTCAGCTGCCATTCTGCTACGGCTCCATGAAAGACATTACATTGCACATGCAACAATAAATAAGACAAACTCAAGATAATATAATAATAATAATAATAATAATAATAATAATAATAATAATAATGTAATTCTTCATTTAATACCATGAAGTTAAATAACAATCAAAATGAGGATTGGCTTTACTCACTAAGTACATAAACACATGCAAGGAGTTATTTACCATACCATACCGTACCGACACAAAGCGCTGCAAACTACAAGGCATAAAACATGAAAACAGAGAAAGGAGAACAAAGCAATAAAATAAATCTAAAAATACAATAAAAAGTGCTAAAACTACACAGATTTAAAAAAAAAAAATTATCATACAATAAAAGAACTAAAATCAATGAGCCACCGAGTCAAAGGCCAGGGAGTAGAAATTTATTTTACTGCATTTTTACTATTTTCCAGCTCAAGTAAATGATCAATATGAACATGAGAAAACTATATTCCTATGGACTCTATACATATAAAGTATCAGTATACATATACAGTAAAAGTGAAAGTTCTGTACAAATGTGGACAACAGTAGCATTCTTAAATCCCCAAACAGAGTTTCTGGGATATTATATTTTTGTTTGGACCACCGCTACTGGCTATCCTTTGCATTAATACAATAACTTGAAAATATTCAGTTTAAAAATCCCATGTTTTCCATATCAATGAATATCATAGAGAGAGAGAATGGATTTAATTTTGGACAATTTACCATTTTTAGATTGCCCACCAGGGGGCGCTCAAAAGTTTGGAATCACTAAGCACTCTTGTTCATATCTCTGGAACTATTTGACTGATTAACGTCAAATTAAGTGTAAATGAAAGGTCATGGCCTGGTGCTCATATCATAACATCATAGCTGTCTGGGTAAAGCGTTGGGGGATATACCCCTAGCCATCACTTCCGACGGCATAAGCCTAGTTTTAATATTAAGTCAACACTTTCAGTATAGCCAAGAAAATAGACATCTGGGCAGCATTAAAAATTGTGTATAAAGTTATTTTTTGTTATTCTTTCTGTTGGTTTATCAGCAAATTGTCCTTAAAATGCAAAATGTCAAAGTAGTCACTGCAGTAAAATGCTTTATGTCGGTGTTTTGCTCGTATATGCAGTATTTTGTTTCGTTTTACTACTACATTTATGTGTTTATGAGATTTTACTGTTGTACAATAAGACTGAGCTCATTTCAGTGACTTTACATACTGTTGTGTAGTTGAATCTATAGTAATATATCATCATATGCTTGTAGCACATATCTTTAAAGGGCTATTTTCTACTTTATGGTGATGTTTTCCAGCTGAATCCAGGAGGATTTTTAAAGTTTATTAAGATTAAGGAATAATTGAGCTGGTGAAAGATTTCTCTGGACAAAAAGAGGGTATAAAAAGTAGAATTAAAAAAATGAACTAAAGCTTTCAAATAAATGTAATGGAGTAAAAAGTACTTTTACCTCTGAGATGTAATGGAGTAGAAATGCAAAGCTACATACAATGGAAATACAGGAACATCACCTGTATCCCTATGTGCAGTGCTTTTGTTAGGACACAGCAGAGTTTATTTATACTTTTATTCAGTGTATTTAATGTTCATGCCGTTAACTATCCTATTTTTTCAACTGTGAAGGAAAATGAATAATGCTGGGCTCTGGTTCACCTACTCACAGTCAGGAGAGACTGGGGCAATTATTCATCCTAGCGAACAAATGTGTTATTCCAAGTTGGGATGCCATTGTCCCCCCCCCCCCCCCCCCCCCCCCCCCCCCCCCCCTCCAAAGAATCACAAGAGCTATTTATTGGCCCATTCTCCCCTTCTGTTACGTTATCTTAGCCCTAATTAATAGAGTGCCACTGGGCTGGAACTAGTGAGTGGAGAGCAGCCAGGTGTATAATCGTGTCTGTGAGTCTAGTCTTAAGTGCTGCTGTCTGTTTCTCATGGATATGGTTTGTCTTCCTCCTTGGTCTAAATATGTCCCAAGGCCAGGCTGTTAATATGCTCATGTAAGGGTTGTCTATGTCGTGATCGTTTGTGCTGATGAGACACTTTTGCTCTGTGTTGCAGAACTGGGCCGGGATGAGATGCCCGTACAAGCTGCTCCGCATGATCTTGGCACTAGTTTGCAGTAAGTTCTTCACATTTACTCTGGGCTTGTGTTGTTTATATGATCAGTGATTGTAATGTGAGTTTAGGGATCTAATAGGTTGTAGATCATTTATATAGGTAAGTATTCGAAGTACACTGTACAAATATTTATACCTCTTCTCATGAAATGATTGTGACAATGTGATTTATTCTTGAAAAACAAAGTGTAACTGGGTAATAATTGCACTTGTTTAAAGGTGATTAATGATGTGTATAAATGGGAATAAAAAGAGGAACATTAATAAAACACAAAATTATTCCAGTTTGATGGACAACAGTATGTTTTAAGTTGTATATTCAGTAACCGTGGATTAATAGGTGTAATTTAATGATCTATGAGTTTAGCTCAGAAACTACAACTGATTAGTTTTGTATATTTTATTACCTACATCAAGGTGATTTTTACCTCCGCCAATGAGGTTAAGTTTTTGCCAGTTTGTTTGTCTGTCTATCTGTTATTTAGCAAGATCCCTCAAAAAGTTATGGACGAATCTTGATGAAAATTTCATGTGTTGGGGGTGTCACCAGGAATAAATGATTAGATTTTGGTGATGATCCAGAAGAGATCCTGGATTCTGGATCACTTTGAAATTTTACATTGTGGTAAATGGAGAATAAATTTCAAACTGATCCAGGATCTCTTCCGGATAATCACCAAAATCTAATCATTTATTCCTGGTGACACCCCCAACACATCACAAAATTTTCATTAAGATCCGTCCATAACTTTTTGAGTTAACTAACTAACAGACAAACAAACTCCGGTAAAAACATAACCTCCTTGGTGGACCTCTCTTCATTCGGAGGGGTGAGGTCTGCCTTGGCGGAGGTTGGCGCTCTCTAGTTTTTGAATCTGCATTTTCAATTTATTTCTTGATGGTGCAGGATTCTCAGTCTTTGACAAATTATTCTAATATTTTTGTGTCTGTGTTTCTATGATAACAGTGAAAATTAAAGCTCTTCTGATTGGATTAATCTTCTTTCATCATAAAATGTGTCAATGCCAAGAAAAATAGCTACAACATTTTGCACATATACTGCGCCTATTAATTCTTATCATCAAATGTTCACCCTCTCAAATGTTTCCCTCTTTTATCGCTTTAGAAATTCTAATCATAGTCCACATAATTTAGCTTTTTTGACAAGAATTTACAAATAAAAAGCTGTCAAAGGTCAAACAAAACATATTTCGACAAAGCAAGATCAAAACTGATTAAAAATATAGAATGTATTGAAACGTGAACTCAAATTAATTCAAATTATATTAATGGCGATACAATTTATAAAAGTAATAAAAGTGGAAGACATGAATCCAATGGGGGTGAATGGTCATAAAAGACACTGTTTTATGCAACATTTTATTTGAAGTTTTTTTGAGCCATTGTCTTTATACATACAAAATACATTCTCAGTCAATGTACATATATTGGCCTGATCACACTGGGCATTTTATGGTGTAGGGGATTTAGCTGGTGTTGCAGAGCTTTACTGTCTCTGAATGCTCTCTAGTTTTATTTATTTTATTGGTTTATTTAACAGTACCATTGCCCATTAATATACATTGCTGTAAATGTCAGACTGAGCTGAGAGGCAATTTTTCTTCTAGAATCCCTAGACAAATGTTACAGTGTCATACCAAACAGAAATATTAAATTGAAATCACCAAAATATGTGCATCATTTATAAGCATACAGAAAAAAAGTGAAACGTCTAATGGTGTTAATTCATATATAATTCACAACAGTTTTTCTGACAATATGAGATATCAATTTAAAACATCCCAAACATATTGTATTTTTTTGTAGTATTTATAGTTTGTGACAGCTTTTTTCCCCATTTTTTTTATAATGGTTATGTTCATTATTGTTTGTATAATTGGTGATGTTACACTTCATTAGTTATTTTTTTTCATCTTCTTCATCATTATCTTTTTTTCTATTATTTTTTATAACAGAGGTTCATAATACACAGCAAAAAAACTATAGCTGTTAAAGTGAATGGAAATGCATGTTAAATAACTAATCAAAGCATGTAAAGCTGATGCACAGACATAAAAAAAAACACACATAGAATATATTACACTTAACTGAAATAACTTATTGCTATTTTGTGGAATTCCCCAACAGTGTTTTCATTTCATGTTTCATTTTATTTATTCATTTAGACAGGGATTCAGATTCAAATTCAGATACAGATACAGATGTCTTTATTTATCCCCTAGGGACAATTCGGTTTGCAGACAATTGGTCGCAGCAGCATAAAAAACACACATTCCACACTTAGGCTAGGATCTGTCAGTATTCAAACAGCTAAGAAAGCCCAGCAACAAATAAATAAAATTCAAAATACAACAGTGACAGTGCAACAGGATCATTAGATACATAAATACATTTTAAAAACAGAGAAAAAGATCACACCTGTATATAAAAAATATAAAATATAAAGCTATAGCTAAATATAAAGGAACAATGTACAATATACATTAACCTTAAACACAATAGATGTAGTGTGTAGGTTGATGTTCTGCCTGTAGACCCTGCATATTAAAAGAATAGACGTTAATAAAATCTAAAACATACAAAAAGCAGTATAAAATGCATTTCTATAACTCCATTCACATAAAAAAAAAAAGGTATTCACATCACATTACATTATATTGTGGTTACAAGTTTGGTTTGACAGTAACTGTTTTTGATAAATGTGTATTATATTCCCATCACTTCTTAGCATTTTAATGTGTGTACACCTGTTCACAGTTCAACATAATGGCAGAGCATCTTTGATATGAGCCCAGGTTTAAAAGCCTCTTGAAGTCAATTACCAGACATGCTCCTCAAGTTCTTATCAGTAATGGCTCCGAGTCAGCAGCTCTCTGATTGGACATGTTGCTTTGTTTTCAAAGCATTTGAGTCGCACTACTTGTCCTTTTTCTTCACACGAGGGCCAATACACTGTGACTTTCATTAGTGAGCAATATGTTCCCTCCATCTGTCCCACGCCTGCCGCCTCCAAACTGAGAGCACAGTGAGTCTCTGCTGGAACGTTATAGCTCTCCTCAGTGTTTTACAAACAGGGGAAACAGCTTCTCAAAATGAAACGTGACACATTGTCTGTGTCAGCTTCTGTGGAGACATAATATCTGACTGGTTTTATGTTTAGTATTTAATCAGCTTTGGTATTGGTAGACGTTTTTTACTAAAATATTAATAGAATAAACACCTCTTTATATTTAGACTCCTCTTCGGCTGCAGATGCACATACTCACCCCACCAGTGATGTTCACCACATGGCTAGAAATATGTGGTCTCCTGATATTACATCCATATACAGTATGATTTGGACAAGTCGTTCCAAAACTATAGACACTAATCTGCAACTATGAGAACTTGTAATCTCGTAGGAAGCCTTTCAGCACCGTGACTACAGAGAGTTCATCCTATTCAGAGCATCAGTGACATTAGTCATAACAAGACTATTGAAATATGGCCATTTTTTTTTTCTACACCAGCTATTTCCAACTTATTTAAGATCTAGAAATCTTTTGCAACCTTTTGTAACCTTTAATTACAACCCTGATCAATAGGTTAGACTAATGTTGATTTATTTCTATGTAGATTTTCTGTGTGAATACAATGTGAAAATTGACAACATCAGTGGAAAAGCAACAAAACTAAAAAATTACGTGCAAATAGTGACACTGGATAGCATATTATGTATACAATTTCACAATATCCAGTTTAATATTAATATCTAGGAGGGGAAAATTAATAATGTCAAACCAGGTCAAAAAATTAGCTCCAGTAAATTAAGAAAACCAACTAATTTAAACCCTGTGGCTGGGTTTGTAGAATTCTTCCTTAATCTAAATATTCAGTCCTAAATATTTTATAGTAAGTTCAACTTAATCGCGTAACTGAAAATAAAAGCCTTTTTATTTTACTCTAGATGACCTCTGATGACACCATCAAGGTCTTTTTCAGCTGTAAAATTATTTGTCTGCACCAACCTGTGTAAACCATTTTATTCACTGAGTTTATGCTTCATCCCCAAACTATTGCCAATAAATTGGAAGTGCATTACTGTATTGGAAATAAGCCCAAATTGTGAAAAATAGCCTTGAACTAAAAATACAAACTGACTTTTGGCTTGATGTTGCAAAATCACATCAGTCTTGATTTAATATTAATCTTGTCCAAATCGTGAGTTGGGAGAGATTATTGTAATCACTGTGTCTGTGTGTCTGTGTGTCTGTGTGTCTGTGTGTCTGTGTGTCTGTGTGTCTGTCTGTCTGTCTGTCTGTCTGTCTGTCTGTCCACAGAGACAAATCATGCTATAACTCAATGAATACTTTAGATATTACCATGAAATTACATGGGCATATACATAGAGCTAATGCGTATCAGATGCCTTTACCCATTTGAGTAAAGGTCAAAGGTCAAGGTCACAATTAATTAAAAGGTCAAAATCACATTATTGGTTATAACTCAAGAACAGAGGGTCACAGAACTTTCAGATTGGCACCAAACGAACTATGACCAATAGTTTTTCGAGATCTCTGGAGGTCAAAGGTGACACATGGCAAAATTACCTTCTGTAACACTGTGTGTGTGTGTGTGTCAAGCATAGACATATCATGCTATAACTTAATCAATACTGGATATATTATCATAATATTACATGCACTGATGCATATATACATATAACAAAATTATCAACATTGCAAAAGGTCAAAGGTCAAGGTTGCATTTAGCAAAAAGGTCAAAATGACATTATTGGCTCTAATTCAAGAATGGGTTGTCATCGAAACTTGAGATTGGTACAAAATAGGGGTGACATCAGGCATTCTCTGAATACTTGTTAAGTTGTGATTTGATATCTTGCTTTTTTTCTTGCCTTCCACAGTGAGTTCGGAGGTGGGCCGTGCAGTCTGGCTTCGCTTCTCTCCCCCGTTGCCCTCCTCAGGGCCACAGCCCAGCTTCATGGCCCACCTGTCCGGGGCCGTGGTTGGAATCAGCATGGGGCTGCTGATCCTGCGCAGCTATGAGGAGAGCCTACAGAAGCAGTGCTCCTGGTGGGTCATCATCTTCTCCTTCATCACGTTCCTCCTCTTTGCCATCTTCTGGAACATCTTTGCCTACGAGCTGCTGGGGGTGCAGATCCCCCCTCCTCCCTGATGAAGGCCCCCTCCTCAGGCCCTCATCCACCTTCACAATGACTTCAAACACAAAACAAAGGTTCCTGTTTTGCTCATATTTAACTTTCCCATTTCCTCTCAAGTTAGACCCAAATGAAGTAATAGGAAATCTTTCACACTTAAGTCGACCAAGAATCGTTTTTTACAGATACTTTGCAAATCAAAGAAATATGTCTCTTTTATTAAAGAGGGATTACAGTAGCAACAAGTACAGGTGAATGTTCCTCAGATCCTATTGAGGAGCATTATCTCTTTTTATATATGTTGAAATTTCATTCGCATTACCAGCTGTAAAGTTTCAGTGAGCATTTTGACATTGTGCTCTTTATTTGTGTTTCATCTGTCGTTTAGCTGAACACACCTAAAGTACAAAACATCTGAGTTCATGACACATGCCTCTGAAGAAATGAAAAAAGTAGGTAAGGTGAACAGTACGCACCACAGCTGATACCAACGCTAAGAGAAGTTCTGTCTTATATTAGGTTCAAAGATCAGGATCTGTAGCAGCGTTTCTCCTGAAGCTGTGAGGTATTCACTGGTTTTGCTTCAAGTTATTTGATACAGATGATATGAGCTTACATTTTAGCTGCACTACAAAGCCAAGCTGGGAGGTTTAAAAAGGTTTTTGGCAGATCGTGCTTATTATTATCAAAAAAAAAACAAAAAAAAAAACATTAAAGTACCAGTGAAAAACGATTGTAGCTATCACTTTTTAAAACTTTACAGCACTATTGTAACTCGCAGTGGACACTGTGACTTTTTGCAAAGTTGCTGGCATGATAATTTGAAGAGAAAAATCATCTATCAGAGTATTTTCTTAAAAGTCACTGAAAAATGTCTTTGGTTGGTTTAAAAAAAAAAAAGACATCAGACATTGTTGAGTGAAAATCCATTAAGAAATCTCTTTTCAGAGCAGGTACAGAAATTTGTCATTTCAGGAAAAAATACACATTGATTTTAAAGCTTCTGTCACGTAGTACCTTAACATTAGACAGAGGAGTCACTGTCATTTTAAGTTACTGTATTATTTACATGACATTATACCTACACTGTGGATACAGATCAACATTTTCACACAACATAGACAAGACATGCAAATGAGAAATCATGGTCACATGACAGGACGGACGAGACAGAAAATTATGAAGAAAAAATAAAAGCCGGTGATGTGTTTTTTTGTTTTTTTTCTGAATGGTCAATCACTTCAGCGAGCGAACTCCTCCTGTTTCAAACGCCACCAACTCACCAGGCGCACCGTGTAAAATATGCCATGTCATGCTCTGTGGCTCTCAGCGAGACAAGGACACAAACACTCACACATCCTTCTCCTCTTTGTCTTTGAGAGCAGCCACTGCCTGATTGTGTAGGTCAATGTGGACAAACTGAAGAGAAGAAGACACACACACACACACACACACACACACACACACATACACATATACAGATACTGGCCTCTGCCTGTTCTCGCTCTGACAGACTGAACTGGGGAGGGCAAGGATGTGTCATCACTTGACCTCTGACCTTTCTGTACCAGAGGGCATTGGGGTCTCTTTGCCAGGCCCAGTCTATACCTCAGTTTCTCATTCTTAGGGACTGTATACTTTTGTAAAGGAATGTACCTATAAAAAAAAACAACAAAAAAAACAAACAAACGAGAGTGTTATTAAGTTGTCCCCGTTTTTCTTTTGATAGTGGATGTGTATATTGTATGTTCATAACCAAGAGTATATTTATTTGTATTTTTCCCCTAGCAGGGAAAACAGAAAAGTTTCAAATGGTGCAAAATTAATGCTATGATTGTTGTTCTTCTTATAACTCCTGTATGGCTTTGATCCTCTGAAAAATAGTCCATGAGGCAAAATCCCCTGGTTTGTTTGATGGCCACCAACGACTCAAGCTTGCTTGATTTTATAAATCTTTAGTGCTTTACAAAATAAGCCATAGAAAGAACTAATGTGAAAGTGCATAGATGTATGTTGGTTTGAGACCTGTTGTTTAGTAGCTCATGAACTTCAATTCAGATTTCATTTCTGTCTGCTCCAAATCTCCAAAACTTTTTTCAATGTGAATACTCTGCAGATGAGGCGAACGAAGACAAACTGTGCAAGAACAAGCCTGTGAAACCCTGGACTGTATGAGATATTTTTATGTAGCTAGATGCATTTTTACTACATGCTTAAGAGTCAACACATCTTCATTTTGCAGTTGCCCCCAACCCAAAATCTCACCCCACAGTGTGTGACACTGCCTCACTGTAGTCCTGCCTGTGTCATATATTGGCTCCCCAGAGATTCGAGCTTTTTGGAAAGCTGAGCTCAGGCGAGGATAGCGAGTACTTTTACCCGTGCTATGTTCCATTTTTCAGGCTTTCGATCAATAATTCATTTGAATGTCCACTGGCTGCCTGCGAAGACATTTTTTATGCATTTGCCAATTCTGATGGTTGGTCATAAATACAATTCTGAGAAGTTGCTTCCAAATGAAAGTGTCAGTAGTAACAGGAGATATTGTGTTAAATGAGAGAATCGGCGTGAAACGGCAAGAATAAGCCATTTTCATATATTAACAACATAAAAAGTAAAGATCAGCTGACAGACAGAGGTAATGAAGCCTAGATGGAAACCCTTACATATACTAGGAAATATTAGTGCTGGGGTTAGAAGAGATACATGGATGAATAATGCATACATACCCTGTTAGCCTATAATGAAGATGAAGGTGATGCCTGAGAGGAGGTTAATGTGCCTCTTTAACTTAAGATTCATAGGAACCCAGAAGGGTTGTAAAAAAAAAAAAAAAAGGGCTAGTAAATGGATATGTTTTTGTAGATCACATTAACTGTGAATATCACCCCTCCTGGATGGACTAAAATGAAAGGCTTATGTACCTGAACCTAAAAAAAAAGATACACAAATAAGTAGTATAAAACAAGTGAATACCCTTTATAAAGTATTTATGCAAAAGCAGACAAAATTGTAGTTGGAAGAGGACAAAATAAGTGCATGCAGCTTCAATAGCCAAGTAGAGAAAATGTTTTAATAGATTATTACTTTTTCTGCAAGCCAAATCTCCTGATCCAGCCACAGTACCCATCTGAGAATAGAAGCAGTTTGCCACATAAGAAATAAGTCAAAGGGAGTGACGGAGGTCTGGTCCTCTGTGTAAGTGACAGGTTTAGTTTGGGGTGTGTGTGTGTGTGTGTGTGTAATGGAAAGACACAAAAAAGAACAATGTCTGCACCTGCCTCATAAAAAAAAAGAACCTCAGCAGGACTGTTGTCGAGCTCTACCTGCCCTCACATCCTGTCAACACATGTCACAACACCCCCAGTGTCAGGATGATGCATGGTGGCTGTGAGGAACCCAAAGCCAGGCTGTAAACGGGATATCGTCCCGTAATAGGTGGATCTGACAGGCTGTGTGATGTTAATTTAATGGCTGTCTTTGAGTGACATATTTGTTTTCAGCACTATAAGAAAGGAAATGGCAAAAGGCTGAGTAGGAGCAGCCGATTGGAACATCACTCCACCTAATCCACATCTTTGGAGCTGATGAGATGTAACAGACATTTTTAATGGATAGAGGAAAACTTGTGTGAGTCTCATTGATATATGAACCCTTGTTGATGTGACTGTCCCCAAAACCGTCGATTTCTGTTCTTGTCTTATTCAGAAATGCAGCATACTTGACAGTTTCTTATCTCCTGTTCTTGTTTTTTTTTTTTTTTTATCATCAGTGGACTTTTTTGCACTTATAATAACGTAGACATGTTGTTGTGTGCCATATTCTCTACTATCATAAACATTCTTTGAAGCTATGTTTTTTAGGTATTACCTCCCTATGCCAATCCATTGTGCTGTTATGCCCAATGCCTTGTTATTTATAAGCCCAGGACTAAGCGCCATGGTGAGAAGGCTGCTTTGCTGTTTTCTATACAGTACATGCTACACGATCATGCACAGAATCCATAAGAGAAAGACGCCGCAGTACAAACAAGTGAAGTTATTTCATATTCAGAAGCTCCTCTGAATTGCTGCTTGCCAACGAGTCGGCCAGGATGCCTTTTCTTAGATAAGGGTTACTCTCACTGTAGGACTGTGCAGGTGAAAGGGGCCAATGTAGCTCCAGAGATGGGTAATAAAATGCATTTAACAACAGTTCCTGGATGCTTGCCACTATCTGTATTTTCAACATTTTAAGTGATAAATTGAAAGTTTTTAAACTTTTATACAATAAACAGACAAACATACTGCTTTACTTCGCAAAATATCTTGATACTGGTCTGCTCAAATGTGCCAAACAAGGTCTGATAAATAATTTGTGCCAATTGGACAGGAAAATTAAGCGAACAATTTTGTCTGTGATTCTAATGTTTTCAAATTGGTACAACTTATTATATTGCTTGATTTTGAACATTATATATTACACTGGCAATGACTTCAAAAGCAAGTTTTATTTTAATGTGGATTAAATGCTGATCTTTGTCTGCCATTGTAGAATGGGGGTTACTGAAGCCTCGGTTTCTAGGTTTGGTATGGGATCCCTTTCATGTTCACAAATACTGCCTGAGCCACTGGAGGTCATGCAAATATTACAGTTGGTCTCATACAACGAGAGTCGTTCCCCTCTGACAGGTTTGAGGAAAAGTCATATGTATCTGTGCTGCTGCGGTAGTTTTCATGAGCTGCTTACTTGTATTAATAAAATGGTGCCAAGCTTATGAGGTTCAACCTCACTCACCAGACAAGAGGTTGCACCAACACAGCGTTTACAAAAAGAAAAAGCAGAAGAAGCTATTTTTCTCTTGGTCATGAGGAAACTAAAGGAAAACTAAATTTACATATGGATAATTTATATTAAAGTCCTCATTAATTATTTCACAATCTATTGTACTTTTTAAATGTTCTGAACAGAACCATTTTATATTGTAAATATACATATATATATATATATATATTTTGTTTTATTTTGTACTGTTCATTGTACTTTGCTTTAATTTAGAAACGATATAAATAAAGAACAATACTGTGGCAACATCTCACTGCTTTGTAGCATGTTTAAGCATCATTAAATCTGTAACTGAAAGACTGGGAATGAATTATGAGATTGAGCAATACGACCAAATGCCACCTTTAAATCAACATAAATATAAATCATCTGAAAAAAGGAATTACACAACTTAATAAATGCATCAAATGCTCTACACATTGTGTTTCATAGAAAAACTTTATTTCATATACCAACTAAAAATGACATACCTATTCAGTACAAATGTATTTTATGATGTTTTTAGCTTCTTTCTTGGTGTCTCGTCTAAGCTCTTCTCTGCCACATTGCTCCTTTTTACATCAATATCCTTCAGAAATGGGAGTTGGTGCTGAGAAGCAATGGTCATCGCCCACAAACATAGCTCCATTCTGTGGGGTGTCCAGTCCTGCTGGGGATCCACTGTGGAGGAGAATGGAGGCCATGGGGTGCATTCATAAACTACAGTATTAAGACACAAAAGACACTCATGCACGCTCAATACAGACTCATGTTCCCTCCATTAGCTCACCTTTGTTTAGGTTTTTTGCCCGCTCAACCATCTTGTGATGGTAGAGAGCATAGTGTTGGGCTGTGTACTGGATGGGCTTCAGTCCTGGTACACTCTCCATGGCCTCGTCAGACATGAATGCAGCCTGCTCCGGAGCTCCTGCTGCCAACACAGCTGGAGCAAAAGTGAACAGTGAGCCCTGAGGCCAAACCAAAGTGTGGCAGTGGTACGCAAGCTCCAAAAACAGAGCGCAGAAAGTCTGAGCCACCAAGTCAGCCCCTGTTAACACTCATTTGGTCTTTTCAGACAGACATGTTCCTTTAAGCTGAACACTTGGGTATCCTTCAATACTGATGCTTTTGCTTCAATACCTTCCAATTTGTTATTTTATCAAAGACAAAATTATAATACCCATCACAAGTTTTATTTTAGCCAGGATTTTTTTTTCTATACTCAGAGCATAAAAATAAACCATTACATAACTTGAAGCTTTCTGATTGCACCAACTTTAGTTAAAATATATTTTAATTGAATTGTGTGTTTTGCATGGACTGATTCTGATTAAACGTATGCGTCCTTCATGTGCTATGGGAATTGTGGTAAATACTATTTATGAAGTTGAGAATTGTGCATGAACCGCTCCCTCCACTGGGGAACTGGGAAAATTTTGATACATGAGTTGCCAAGATAAAAACCAGAGCGCAACAAGGGATTAATTGTGAGTGATAAAAACTGCTTTTGTTAATATTCTGCTGCTGTTACCTGATGATATGCACATTTATACAACAATTTCGAAAAATTATTGGAACATGATGGTGCAGTGGATGACACTCGTTGCCTCACAGCAAGAAGGTCATTGATTCCAACACCAGCTGATGTGAGGGAGGGGGTGGCTTCCTGTGTGGAGTTTGCATGTTCTCCCTATGTGTATGTGGGTTCTCTCCAGGTACTCTTGCTTCCTATCACCTTTGAAAGACATGCACTAATGTCTAAAAACAATTATTTAATTAAAGGGGTCACATTTTGCTAAACCCATTTTTATTAGTCTATGGTTTATTTGTGTATTTGGACCCTAATAATTCAAAAAGTTTGAATTTGAACCCTCCAGATGTTGCAAAGTTATCTTTACAGGAAAAATGTTGTTGATTTCGACAATTTTTTTTCAATTCCTGCTTAATGTGTTACATTTTATAACTAATTACTTTTAACATGTGCACATATAAGGTCAAGACTTCAAACTTCATACACCATAACAGCAGCTCTTGTATCAAAAACTCAAAATCTATCCAAGCATTGAGCCAATTACTTCAAATGTTTAGTTGTTGGTTGTATTAACAAAAACAAGTGGCTGAACCAGACAGAAAACATGGTCAAAAACGTGGAGGGGGCGGAGTATGAAGTGGCTCATTTGCATTTAAAGGGCCAGCACTCAAAACAACCTTCCTGGTGTCACAGTGTTGAAGATGGATCTCGTCTCATCACCCGCTTTATCCTCACTAGGGTCACAGGGGTCTGTGGGGGCCTAATCCAGCTACAATGAGTGAAGGCTGGGTACACCCTGTATGAGTCTCCAGTTCATCTCAGGGCTGAACATATATAGATAAACAATCACTCTCACATTCACACCTATGGACAATTTAGATTAACAAATTAAACTATCAGTGCATGTGTTTGGATGGTGGGAGGAAACTAGAGTACCTGGAAAAAACCCATGCCGTCACAGGGAGAACATGCAAACTCCACACAGAAAAGTCTGGTGTGGGATCAAACCAGGGACCTTCTTGCTGTGAGGCATGAGTACTAACCACTGCCCTGAAGATTGGTCTGTGGAGTTGAGTTAATGAAGAATTCAGACCCAAATATAGCATTTAGAGTTTATGTAGACCACAGGGAAAAGTTTTAAAATGCATATTTTTGAAAACAAAATATCACTCCTTTTAGCTAAATTGCCCATAGGTATGAATGTGAGAGTGACAGTTTTATAGATGTCAGTGTATATATGGCCCTACAACCCTCTTGAGAATAAAGCAGTTCAGAAGATTAAATAATGAATGAAAAAAATGCTGTAGCTCATTACCACATTCAAATTTGCTTTACCCAACTAGGAGGTCATGATAAATTGTGCCAGCCATTTTTCAGCACTTCAGCGCAACACACTGGTAATTTTGAATTCATAAGTGGAAAGGGTCATCTTCCCAATGGCACATGAAGGCAGCATTAGTTCTGACTCAGACCAGGCATTTTACAACCTCAGTAGTATCTAAGTCATCTAGTTGGGTACCATAAAGGTATTTTAGTTTGGTAGCCTACCATAACAAACACATTTTAAACAAAGATGTGCTTACCTGAGGCAGTGGCTGGGCCAACACCTTTCAGGGAGCTGAGCTCTATGATTGCAGCCTGCACATCAGGCAAAAGGCCGAAGGCCTTTCTGGAACATTTCTCCACAGTGTCCTCACTGTTGGAAGCCACCAGCTGCTGCAGCCTTGGCCTGAACTTCCCTCTCTGCAGAATACCACACATGGATAATGCTCTGCCTGAGTGTTGTCAGACATATATATGATGTTTTACTAAAGAAGTGTGATGAAATGTTTTGAGTATGTCTGTCTTAAATGTCTGTCAGTCAGTGTGGACACTACTTACAGTAAGCTTCCACTCCATCAGTTTCACCAGCTCCAACTGTGTGATGTGTTTTTCAGATCGACCTGAAATGACTGCAGGCAGCTCCTCTTGGTACCTTACCACAGGTACACAAAGATGAGGATTAGTTCACTATAATCTAATACTCAATGCAAGAGCATGAACCACGAATCTTCGTGGAGAAAAAAAACATTTAAAACTTGGGCCCCCAGAGTGATACTGTATCATTACTATGACATTTCTAAGATGCACACACTTTTAATTTTCCACTGGAATGTGTTGGAATTTGTACTGAATATCCTAGAAGTCGGAGGATAATTTGCATGATGTATTTATTTTCCTGTTATCAATGAATAGAAGAAAATAGTTTCCCAGATTTAATATATCCATTAGTACGTCACTTTATTGCAACCAAACTCTGATTCCATTCAGTATAAATATTACGTATAATCTAGTACTTATGCATAAATTTTATTGAATGCATTTACTGTATATGACACCATTCAAGTCAAAGTGATTTACAAAGGAATACAATTACATTGATATCACAAAAATAAAACGTTAACTAAGAAAAGAGTGGAAGAAAGATGTAAAAATAAATAAGGGAATTAAAACAGAAATGAGAGACAATTAATAGGACACTTAATTAAGACCTACACATATGTCTGAGATAAATGAAAGGCTAACTTAATTTAACAGTAAGACATAATGAACATTCGAGAGTTAATTAATATAACAGCTACAAAAGCCTATGCAATAAATCATAGGTGATCATTTGTTGTCATTTGATACTTGTTATGAGGTGTTAATGTTACCATTTGTCAAGACTCAGCAGCTTTCCAGGTTTCTTCCCTTTGGATTTAGCTTCTACTACGTCCCAGTACTTCACAAACACACCCCTCCATGTGTCAGGCTCCTCACACGAAAACAGAGAACTCATATCGAAAAAACACTCACTGCATCGAATATACAAATACAACGATACTTGATGTGTTCACGCCTTTCTTTAAAATAACAAAAAAAACCTACAATGATCACCTGAAAGATTCTTCAATGAACTGTTGTAGTGTGACGTTTCCGTTATGACATTGTAATTCCCGCGATATTTCAGACCAACAACTTCCGGTACCGTATGAAGTAGCAACAGTTTCCGAAGGTTAGTACCTCGAAATGTTTATTTTGTTTTGTTTTGTTTACTTTACGCAAAAGCAGTTACTCGGTGGGGTGTTTAATTTGAGTGTTTTTATTTTTGTCACTCACTTGCAAAGCACAGAGAAGTAGTTTTATGTGTGAAACTGGGCTCTGTAGCCAGGTTGGTCTGCTAGCATTAGCGTCACGTTCCTCAGTCATGTTTATGCTGTTTGTAGCTTAAACACCATCAGCCATGTGAACATTAAACATTTCTGAATATATGCTGTCTTCCCTCCTTGAAGTCCCGAGTTTACCATGACTTTGAGAAGACATCACCCTTCTCTATTACTTTGTGCAGCGTTTGTGAACTTATACAAACCAGTGGTTGAAAATGCAACATCTATTGGACTCAGTAACTATTATTAAATCGCTCCGATAGAAGGTTGTTGAATCGGATGAACTCTCAGCATAGCAGGTTTTTCAGAGAAGCAGACGGATATAAACAAACGTCATGGATGAGTTGTTTTTTATGGATGTGCTGTAATGAGTTATGATTTGCTAAAACACACATAGGAATGTTAGCTCTTAGAGTGTTATTAAAGTTGGATTCTGTTTCTTTTTTCCACACACGAATACTTTAATATTGCACTACTATTTTCAACATATAATTGTGTTGGTGAATGTCGACTGTTAACTCAGGTGGTGTACTGCTGTGATCTGCTGACATGACAATCTCTCACTTCCAAGTGGATTCTCCTGGGAGCATATGAAGAGGCCCATGTGCTTCTGCAGACACTGACAAGGCCAGCACATCTTTATCAAGTTAGTAGTACATTTTTGTCATGTCCAAAATGTTAACTTGCATATATACATTGAGTACACAATGTACTTAAGGTGATATTTTATTTGGCTTGGATGCCACCTCCTGGTTAAACGTCAGAATGCTGTAAGGCATTCCCTTTGGTCTATTTTTTTTTTTTTGCTTTTTCTGATCCTCTTTCACTTTTGCTGAACAAGTGAAAGTAGTGAATGAAGATTTTCTGATCTGTCCTGTCAAGAGTTACATTTCTTGAATATGAGCAAAATATTTACAAAATGTGTTAATTAGAATTTATGCAAAGCCATTCTATAATTGTACAATGGAAAACTTTGGGTTAAGATGAAGATGAAAATAAAGCAGAATTAAAATTTTTTTTACCTAAAATTCTTTTTTGTTTTCATTCACGGTGTTTTGTTTTTAATCCAGATTTGTGTAATTTGCTGTTTAAAAAATTTACCTTAGGAGCATGGAGAAGATGTCTCGGGTTACGACAGCCCTTAGCAGCAGTGCAATCAGTGGCAAGACCATGTTCTGCCACTTGGATGCTCCTGCCAATGCTATCAGTGTGTGCCGTGACGCCACACAGGTAGTTGTGGCTGGCCGCAACATCTTCAAAATCTACAGCCTAGAGGAGGAGCAGTTTGTGGAGAAGCTAAATCTCAGAGTTGGACGCAAACCATCTCTAAACTTCAGCTGTGCAGATGTCATGTGGCACCAGATGGAGGAGAACTTATTGGCCACTGCAGCTACCAACGGTGCCGTGGTAACCTGGAACTTGGGGAAACCCTCTCGCAATAAGCAAGACCAACTGTTTACTGAACACAAACGTACTGTCAACAAAGTGTGCTTCCATCCTACTGAAGTTTACATGTTGCTTAGTGGCTCACAAGATGGATTCATGAAGTGTTTTGATCTGCGTAAGAAGGAGTCTGTTAGCACTTTCTCAGGTAGAGTATGTGACAAAATGGAACAGAGAGTAAAAGAGCAATACTTGAACACCCCTTTAAATTCCATGGAATTGTTAAAACTTTTCTTCTAGGTCAGTCAGAGAGTGTAAGAGACGTCCAGTTCAGCATGAAGGATTATTTTACATTTGCTGCATCGTTTGAGAATGGGAATGTTCAGCTGTGGGACATTAGGCGACCCGACCGTTACGAGCGGATGTTCACAGCCCACACTGGCCCTGTGTTCTGCTGTGACTGGCACCCTGATGACAGGTATGGAAACATTTGCGTGTGAAAGTTAACCTATCAAGTATTTGTTCCAGGCTGCTGGCTTGATCAATCATTTTTATGTTTAGTACTGTTTTTTTGTGACATTCAGAATAATATCAAAACATTTACAACTTTTATTCTGATGCAGCCATCTCTCTTAGTCAATAGTCACCACTTAATGTCCCCTTGAAAACCTTCTCCTTTTGTTGCAAGTTAAATCCTATCAGTGCTTAAATCATATATAGTGTTTGAATTGACACAATACAAAATTATTTGAGTATTGTGACAGCAGTGTGACTTGTGAGAATCATACAGTTGACACCAGTTATTCTGATGAATTGACCAAAAGGTTTAATTCATAACTCATGCATCCAGAGCTCCATTTGACAAATCACATACTCAAGTGCTAACTATGAATAAATTATGTATAGATAAAAAGAAGAAACATCTCTCTCAGCTCATTATTTGTTCCACATGTTTCTGAGTTACTACTTTAATGTTCATTGTCTTGCCACATTTGTTTCAACTTCAGGGGGTGGCTCGCAACAGGAGGCAGGGACAAGATGGTCAAGGTGTGGGACATGACCACTAACAGGGTCAAGGAGATCTACTGTGTCCAGACCATTGCCTCGGTGGCACGAGTCAAGTGGCGGCCTGAGAGGAAGTTTAATTTGGCCACCTGTTCAATGATGGTGGACCACAACATCTATGTGTGGGATGTTCGCAGACCTTTTATTCCTTTCGCCACCTTTGAAGAACACAAGGATGTTACCACAGGTATTGTGTGGCGCCATCAGCATGATCCTCATTTTCTGCTTTCCGGTTCAAAGGACAGCACACTTTACCAACACAAGTTTAGTGATGCTACTCGGCCTCTGGACAAGGCCAATCCTGAGGGTCTTTGCTTTGGACTTTTTGGGGACTTGGCCTTTGCAGCCAAGGAGAGTCTGATCAGTAGTGACGCTAACAAAAAGCCATATGCTGGAGGCGACCGCCGTTACCCCATCTTTTTCTTCAAGAAGCCTGACCCGACAGAACAATTCGCCCATGTGTCCAGTGCCCTTAGTGTCTTTGAGACAGACTTGGATAGTAACCGCATGGACTGGTTTGTCAAGACGGCACAACTCTACCTCCTCAGTGGAAAGCCATTTGCAGAACTGTGTGATCACAATGCCAAGGTGGCCCAGGATCTCAAAAGACCTCAGGTCAGATCAGTGCATAAACAGATATGTGCATAGCAGTGTTCTATTTTAAATAACATTAATGATATTTGTTATTTATTCTGTCATTTGAGGCTGTGGTATTTGCTACTGCTTAACTAATTGTTACCATGTTCATAATTCAAGTCTGACTTCAAATATATTTATAATAGAGCTGAAGGATATGCAAAAGAAAACAGATGGAATTATTTATTTTATATTTTACTATATACTTTAATTGTTATGAGTTGAGGTAACATTTCACCGTCTTGCGTAAAAAAGCAGTTTTTTAGTTTTTTCTCCGTATCTTGGGGAAAATAATTTGTAATTTAAGGCATTTTTAGAATGACAGTGATTCATCTTTTTGTTATGAAGCAATATATATATATATATATATATATATATATATATATATATATATATATATATATATGTGTGTGCGTGTGTGCATGTGTGTGTGTAAAACTGTCATTCCTATAATTTGGATATTGTTTCAATTTCTTTGCTTTTTCTGAACATTAACCATATGTTTTATTTTTAATTTAAGGTATCCACTACATGGACCATGTTGCGAATCATGTTCTCAGACCCAGCAAATGTCACAACACCTGGTCCAAATCATAACCTCAGTAAACTTGGCACTTTGCCTCTTATGAACAGGTAAGGTTTTTTTTTTTCTAAGCTCTAACAAAAAAACTAACAAACAAAAAACATTTTGAGTCATGGTTGTCTGACTTTTTTGTCTGTTGCAGCTCTACACTAAAATCAGAAAAAGTTCAATTAGCCCTTCACTGACCAGTTACATTCTATATACATTTGGATCATAACCAAGATTTTCAACTCTTACATGCAAATCAACTTAGACTACTATTTTAGCTGTTTATTCATGCATTTTTAAAAAAATATTGTTCACTGTAGTAAAAATTCACAGCACATTGTGTTAAAGGGTTTCAGCTGACTGATGTTGGTCAGTCTACTCGACACATTTACTGAAGATCATCTTGACACAAGTTTATCCTATTCGAGTATTTTCTTTTCTAATGAATAGTCATGGCTTCACATAACAATTCAATCTCCTTTCCAAATACGTCTTAGCATCTACAGAAGTACTCTGTTGGGTACACAACGTCTCTTTGAGAAACATTGATTTGTAGATTAAAGGTAATGGTGAAATGTACTGTACTTGTCAGTTTCAGTATGAAAGAAATAGGTTCGGGAATGGGCTCTGAGAGAGGATTGGAGCGCAGTAAAGGTGAGAGCAGGCAGGACAACATGCACCTGGAGTCTGGCAACTCTCACATCAGCAACAACAATGAAGGTGGGCATCAACAGATTTGTGGAGGCCTATGTGGCTAAAAACAAAATGTAAAGGTCTTTTTCTGGTGTTTGTCTAAAATCCATGTGTTCATTTAATTTCCTAACAGAAAATGAGGAGACGGAGGGCAGCGAAGGACAGGCTGACTACATGTTTGGTGATGCAGAGTTAGATGATGATGACCTCTATTCCATGGAGCACGATAACCAAACAGGTCAGCCCCATGTCTGATCAAGCACTGCCTGGCTCAGAGTTGTTCACATCAGTAAGTGTTATTTATATCCATTCCGTCCTCAGTGCTCTTATGTCTAATATTAATTCTGCTGTGTGTGTCACAATAGAGGAGCAGGAATACACCCTCCCACAGGAGGCTTTTCAGCTGAGACACGAGATCATGGATAACCCATCTGCTCCCGAACACCTTCAGCAGGACAAGGCAGACTCCCCGCATGTCAGCGGCAATGAGGCAGAAGTTACCTGTCTGACACCCATCGAGTCCTTCTCACTCATCTCTATTTCACAGCCACTGTTCAGCCCCCATCTGCCCGCCAGCTTCTTTTGTCCCATTGTGCGGGAGATGCTGAGCTACTACGCCGAGCAGGGTGATGTGCAGATGGCCGTGTCTGTGCTTATTGTCTTGGGAGAGCGGATTCGGAAAGAGATTGATGACCTCACCCAGGTCAGTTAAAAAAAAATATAAAGCACCTGTGTTTGGAAAACTGCACTGATATACAATAGCACCTGCTGAATTTGCATGTTAAGAAGAACGATGTTGGGTTTAATCATTTGTCTTGACACGCGATTATTTCTCAGAACCTCGACTTATCTATAATAAATACGTTATCTAGTCGGGTCGCCCCACAGCAGCTGGGGCTTTTCTTCTTGGAGTTTGTATGTTCTCCCCAAGCTTCTTCCCACCATCCAAAGACATGCACTTAATAGGGTAATTAATCTAAATCAGTGGTTATAAACTGGTCTGGTTTCACGACCCACTATCACTCCTCAATGACAAGCAGTGACCCAAATTAATAAATGTTGAATGGAAAAAATACGTTTAATGATAAAACAAAATAAATAGATAGATAGATAGATAGATAGATAGATAGATAGATAGATAGATAGATAGATAGATAGATAGATAGATAGATAGATACTTTATTGATCTCCAAGGAGAAATTTACAAATGACCAGCAAGTAATAATGCTGAATATGAAAATATTCTCTTTTCACACAAAATTTAGCTAAAACCAATATGCATAGATTTAAATAGTAAATGTGTATTCAGTCACTTATGCAACCATTAAACATGTAGGATTTTGTCCTCAATCTAGGTTAAACCAGATATATGGTCGTCATTGTCATACCCGAGTTTCGCCATTATGTGAATAGAATCTTTTGCTCCTCTTTTATGTTGTGAAATGTCTGGTGTTAATTAGCATTACAGCGCATTACCGCCACCTACTGATGGAAAGTGTGCATGGGCAGCACTCGGCTCCAAAATAAATGACAGGATTAGATTTTTAACACGAAGTTATTTCTTGCCCAAAGGCCTGCGACCCACTGATGACAGGGTCATGACCCCCTAAATGTGAATAACTGGTCAAAATCATCCATAGGTATGAACGTGAAAGAGAATGGTTGTTCATCTGTACATCCGCCCCATGATGAGGGCGTAGCATACCTTACGAAAATGTAATGGTCATGCTTTGGATATCATTCATGTGAGATTCTGCAGCATTGAAGCACTTTTACTTTACTCCAGAATTAGGAGTTTTGGATTACTTAATATTTTTATTTTCATTCTTTTTAGTTAATTAGGTTTCAAATTAGTTAGTTTTTATCAGTGCAGAAAAGGTTTTAGGTTTTTTTGAAGACATGGTGGGGACATGATTATCATGGGGAAAGTCCTGATTTATTGAAGTTGAAGGGGGTGGAATTAAAAACTGCATGGAATCAAATATAACTTATAATTACATACCGGTGCTTATTAAAAGGTCCCATGTTGTGAAAAAACCCTTTTTCTTGTACCCAAGGAATTAAAGTTAACATTAAGGGACAGTCAAAAAGTGAAGAAAATGTAACCTGTTCTTTGTTTTTAGTATTGTGTGTTTAGTTGTTCATTATAGGGTTTGGATTTTGTTTTGGTTTCTTTTTTGGGTGTGTATGGTCAGTGGGCATGTTGTGAAAAGCTGGGCTCACCAGGCTGTCCTCTTGTTCTAGGAGCACTGGTACATGTCCTACATCGACCTGCTGCAGCGGTTTGAGCTGTGGAATGTATCCAATGAGGTCATCAAGCTGAGTACATGTAGTGCCATCACCTGTCTGAACCAGGCCTCTACCACGCTGCACATCAACTGCACCAACTGCAAACGGCCCATGAGCAATAAGGGCTGGATCTGTGACAGGTAAGAACCACCGTTTCAGTTGAGATGCTTTGGATGTTTATTTTGAGTAAAACAATTTCAACAATGACTTGAAAATACTTAATTGCATTTGTATGGTTCCTTCCTGCAGTGTTTCTAATGAATTCCCCCACAACCCAGTTTAAGCTATAATTCACAACAGGTGTGAAAAGAACACATTTGTCCATAACTGAACATTCTCGACTGTGTTTGCTGTTAATTTAATTACATTTTTGAGGGGGGTTGTGCTTGGTTTTTGTTATGATTTTATATACGAATTTGATTGATAAATGGATGCTTCCATGAAATTGGACTCGGTATGTTCTCAAAGCAGATTATATTATTACCCCCCCCCCCCCCCCCAAAAAAAAAAAAGGGAGAGGAGTATTGTTTTTCGAGTCAGTTTTTTTTTTTTTTTTTTTTGAAATAGCTTTACGCAAAAACTAGTGGACCAATTTCTATGAAATTTTCATTAAAGATGCAAGGTGGTCCAGAATAGGTCCCATTACATTTTGGTGAATGTAGGTCAAAGTCACTAAAAATGTGTTTTTGCAATGATAAGAGATGGGGCAAACCACGTCAAATGTGTGCAAGGAGGGCGGGCATTGTTGTACCGGGCACCACTGGTTATTGAATTGTGACTTCACCTGTATTTTTTCCTCAGATGCCATCAGTGTGCGAGTGTGTGTGCTGTGTGCCACCATGTGGTGAAAGGACTGTTTGTGTGGTGTCAGGGCTGCAGCCACGGTGGACACTTAGAGCACATAATGAACTGGCTCAAGAGCAGTGCCCACTGTCCTGCCGGCTGCGGTCACCTGTGTGAGTACACCTGACCCATCACAACTACTGCTCAGACTCCCGAGAATCGGTCCTAACGTTCACCCTGGTGGTGGAGGGGTACATAGATGACAGACAGATTCAATGTCTACAGGACTGTGGATGTGGAAGGGACTGAATGATGAAGTGAAGGAGGAAATTATTAAAGACAGGCTTTCAAAAACATGATTTAACACCCACTGCCTTTTTATGGCTGTACAGAATCCTCTGCTTTTCTTAAATATATTAATGTTTGTACATAAGGGTTAAAATGTATTTTTGAAGGACTGTAGATAATGTTTAATTTATATGTGATATAGTTCTCTACAGAATTAAATACAAACTGAATTAAGCCTGTAGGTTGTTTCAGATGTCTGTTTTGTCAAACTTCACTTTGATGCACTATACACATGCTATTCATATCCGTCATATGTACTCTTCTTTCATTCATCTAAGTACATGTACTGTGACTGAATCCAGGCCAATTGAACTTGGACAAAAATTCACATTCACTCAGCTGCACATATTCAGAGCTGGCAGCTGCCCAGTACTTTCAGTCTTCCAGTGTTGTCAGTTGAACAGCCCCAGCGAAGCTGCCAGGGTAGAAGTCCTGCTCCAGGGCGCCTGAGACAGACAAACACTACTTCATTTCCCCAGACACACTCTAGTCTCAAAGGCCCAGAAATCCAAGCTGGCAAACCCCCAGCGTGTCTTTGCCTCTAGTACACCAGCGAAACATAAAGCCGGCTGCACATAGGGAATCTCATTTATCTGTGTGTCATGACTGTGGTGGAAGGAAGTCGTCCACCTGTGGTCTTGAGTATTGTGCTTCAATGATCAAATTTTCTAAACCAACCAACAGATAAGTACATTTACCTACTTTAAGACCCATATTAGTGACCACTTACTGGCATCAGGGAGTAACATGTTTGCTTTAAATGTGACAAATGTAGTGTTAATCAAAGTTACTGTTAACATAAGTAACTAAATTACATCCGAGTTGTAGGATTCCAAATAAGTTCCATCTTAAGGTAATTTAAAAAATAGAAGGACAGAAGGACTGATTTACACATAACGTACTGGTCTTTTCACTTCTATCTTCATACCTCACTTTATTTCCTGAAAGAGTAGTCAAAAATAAAGGTTAAATTCATTTATAAATAATTACATTATTGGTAATGTGTAACTGATGACATTTCTAAAGTAGCCTCTCCGACACTACTGTTAAACTACCAAAGTGACCACAGTGGGTTCTTCATTATTCCTCAACTAGTGTAAAAAATTAAATAAAATTGTCTTGAGGACAGAATACAGATGAATGGTCTGGGTGAAGCTTGTGTTAATTTCAAACATGGAGGCTTGATGCTGCTTTATCTGGATCAGTCGCTACAGTCAGCCCAAGGTCCAAGGATGTTGGCGCAGCAACTGTCATCACATCAATTAAGCCAAGGCTGTGAGAACAATGGGAGATTTTCACATGTACTATATAAGGACATCCTAACAATCAGAGAGGAAACCCTAACCAGAGGCTCAGAAGACCCCTGTAGTGTTGGCAGACTAAATATAGACCACACCAATAAATCAAGCATCTTGCCAGATCTTGGAACATGTGGGAATCAATAGCTGCCAAGTTCAGTGGTGCTGAGAGACAGACAAGACTTGGATAATTCATAAATGCCCCCTTTAAATAACTACAGTGCACCGCTTGATCTGTGTAGATGAAACTGAAATACCAAAAACTGGGTCAAATCCCCAACATCAGATCACTTCTGTTTTATTAACAACTCCATCTACATTTGAATGTCAGATTTGGACAGATCTTCATAATGCAGATTTCAGACATCACTATAGTCAAAATGCATTCAGCAGGATATTTTCAATCGCCTGTCAACAGCATACAAAGATAGTTCATGTTTTAAAGTACAGCTCTGCAGAAAGGATAAGCACGCTACTACACTACTGAACAAATGCAGCTTCTCTAGTGGCTTGAGCAGGATTTAAACCTCATTTCATATAAAACTAGAGTACAGTATGGTAAAAACATTTCACAGTATGATAGTGTTTGATCCAAAATAGAGGATCACACCAATAAATCCATACTCCTCTTTGCATTTTCATTATGCATTTCCAGGAGTCCAGTATGCGTAAGCGTGACGGTCCCATAACCTTCGCGCTTGCTTGTCGTGTTCCTGTGGTAGCTGCCTTTACCCCTGGCCTTGTCCACATCTGGCAAGCTTCAGTCGCTCTGCCAAACCCTAAGGTGGAGCTGTTCCTCAGCTGCTTCACCTCTGCAGCCGTTTTGGTCGAGCAGGGATGGCCTTGGCTTTGGCGTTTTCCCATTTCACTGAGATTGTTTAGGGTGGTTAATTCACCCTTCGTCGAACATTGACAATAGTCCCTTTAAAGGGGAAAAAAAAGATTTGTTAGATACGTCTCCTCCAGTATTTCTGTCCAATAAGTGAAATTTGTTTCAAGTCCTGACCTGGAAAGTTTAAGGCCGTTCCCAACTATCTGACACTTTCTCAGGAGCACTCAGTCGCCTCAGGCTCTGCAGCACAGTCTGCAGAGTCCCTGCTGTTATGACACAATCAGACATCAGCATCAGATCAACTTAATGGCGATACATTAGCAGTTCAACTCCTTCACAGACACTGCCTTACCCAGCTCTTCTTCATAGGAATCCAGCTTCTTCATTAACTCGACAGCAGAGCATGTCAGACTCTCCCCAGCTGGAAGGAAAAATTACATCACTTAAAGCAGCTACGCTTTTGTGCAAGGGCCTGCAACCCCGGTCCTATAGAGCTGCTATCCTGCATATTTCAGCTGTATCCCTCTTCCATCACACCTGATTCAAATGATCACCCTATCATCAAGCTCTGCAGAAGCCTGATAATGACCGTCAGGTGTGCTGGAAGACAGAAACATCTAAAGCATGCAGGATAGCAGCTCTGGAGGACCAGGGCTGCAGACCCCTGCTCCAGTGCTTATGCTTTCTGTAAAGCTGTGTTTGTTAACCTTTTTTTAAAAAATGGTAACCAACGGCGTCATAAGACTTCTACCAGCTCCCTATCCTCAAATGGTGTCAACCTCTACTGTATATCAGAGCTTATACTGGGTCTTTACATGGGGGTACTGCACCCCCTCCCTTGAAAAAACACTGCAATAGTCCCACCACTTGCATTTCAACATGGGGGGGAATCTGTTGTATCTCATTTGTACAAATAGCCAGTGAGTCTGTGACCCCCCCTCCCCTTTGAGAACCACTGCTGTCAAGGCTCTGCAGATACGTGTATCTTATAAAAGCTGAAACCCTTCCAACCCACACACATACTAAAACACAAGTGATTTAATCCAAGTCTTCAGTTTGTGGTGGGTTTTTTAATTCCTGGGTTTTCTTTTCATTTTGCATGAATGATACATCTCGTCAAGTTCTGTTCCTCAACAAAGTCAAACGTATAGTAACTTTTGGAAATTACATTTACTTTCTGTCTAGATCTTGGCGAGTGACTGACATTTCATTCATAAAATCGTGAAGTTCTGATTGACCCTGAATCAGCCTCTAGGTCAAGTTACAAAATAAGACTGTGGGTAGTAACAACAGTGTGGCCTTCTAATTAGACTTCTATGTAAAAAATTTAATTTTGACAATCTCTAATTACACAAGCACCCTGTGATTATGGCACCCCCTGGAGGGGTGGTGTTGCAAATTGTTTCATCTCACCTTTAAGACCAGTGTCCCCTTTGGTTTTATCTTCAACTCCATTATCCAGGCTGCCATTCCCGTCAGTGGTGAGACAGGACCGCAGTTCAGTGCGACAAACCCTGGCCTTGGCCAATGTGGCATTCATATCCTGGGCGAGCCGGTGGTTCTCCACCAGCTCAGTGTGGACTCTTCTCCACGCCATTTTATCCTCCATTAGACATCCCTCCATCACTGTTCGCAGCTCCTTCTCTTGGGACACTTGACTCTGTAGGCTCTCTGCTTCCTCACAGCGCTAGATTAATAGAAATTTTCAACTAAGTACAAAGCCACAGGAATAAAATGTCATTCTTCTTTACAGCATGTATGTACCTTATGTAGCTGAATGGCCATTTCCTGCATCTCTGCTTCAAGCTGGTCGGCATAGGCTTGTTCCAGTGCATCACTGGGTGGTCGGGCACTACTGTGCCACCTTGCAATAGCTGAAGTCATCTTTCGTTTGGGTCCAAACAATCTGAAGAGCCACCAACAGATAAGAGACTTTGAGATCCTATAAAATGGATTTTGAAAGTCCACATACTGAGGTAGATGTGGAAGAAAGTCCCAATATATCTTACGTGATTCCTATTTCTTTAAGATCATTCTCAGTCAGGGTGAGAAATATCCGTAGATCAATGTCTTGTTCTTCAAGTAAGGGGAGATACTTAGAGAAACCAATCTGCTCCAAAAATTCAGCTAGATCCTGAATAAATAAAATATGTTAGGTGTAGCCAAGACTGATGAGACTTCAGAGTAAATGGGTTTAGAGGTTACATGCCTTTGGTCCAGTATAGGACGGTGGGGGTGTAACATGTGATCGTATCCCACAGTTCCCTGTTCCACTGGTCTGAGCTGTACTACTGCTTCCATATCGACTCTTGCTTTTTGAGTGATGACCTTTACTTGCTCTGCGAGAGCTGCTCCTTTTGCACTGGTCAGAGTCCTGGTAGAAAAAATCACCGTCTGTGTCACTGTGACATCTACCCAAAATGTGACCTTATGAAAAGCAGCTCTCTGAACTGCAGGTTTACGGTCATGTGTATGTGTGTATTCACCTCATTACTCTCCACAGAGCCTTCCCAGTTGAGCCCAATCACATGAGGCAGGCCTTCGCTGCTGCTGCTGCTGCTCCTCATGGTGGGCATGTCATTGTCAAAGAAGGGACTGTCATCTGCAACAGCAACACCACATTTTACTATTGACACATACCCTGTAACGAGTGCAAAAAGGTTTCAATAGTCACTAAAACAGGTTTTGTCCAGGTTTCAAAAAGTGTTAAAGTCTTATTTAAGACATTTTAAGACCTTTTTTTAAATTCTATTATGAAGACATTTTGCTATCTACATTTCTTTCAGTGATGATGCTGCTCCAAATGTAAACACAGAACCTGCTGTGTGATGGTGGGTATTTGCTGCCAGCTTTTTATGGTGATTTTATGTTTTCAACTTAAGCTCTTTTAATGCTTAAAGAACCTAATTTGAGTTTTTTTCTTGTATAAGGTACAGTGGACAAGCAGCTTCAATAAAACTTTCAACAATACAAATATTTAGTTTGTAGATGATTCAATTTTGAGACTTTTATAAGGATTACATAAAGCCTGTAATCATCTGACCTCTACTGCTGTTGCTCTGGCCATCCAGCTCATTGATGGGTGACGTGACATCACGGTAACAAATCCCCTCACTCTGCTCCCCGATTTCACGGAACGTCATGTAGCCTGGCGGCACAGCAGCGGGCTCTGAGGAAAAGGACAACATTAGAGAAGCCTAGTCAAGCCTACAAATCAATCTGGACTCACCACTCTTGAATAAAAATAACTGATTGAGCGAATCTGAGATATCTTTTGTGACACTACCACACAGTTTGCCGGTGCCTCCTACTCGGAACTTGGCGATGGCCTGGGGTCCATCATGGATACTAACGCCTTTAGTGCGGTTTCGACCTGGTCTTACCCTCGGGGGTGCACTGTCTGAATCTTCTGAAGAGCTTAAGTCTTCAAAGTGTGCTGATAAGATACCACAAATAAAAGAAGAAGTAAGAACCATCATATGTTTCTGAATTCGTTTTGGTTTTTTTTATTTTATTTTTTAAAGTACCTGGTTTGATTTTTGGAGAATGCGAGTCGATGAGGCTAACGATCTTAGTGTAACCGTACATCATGGCTAAGGCACGGGCTGTCTCCCCTTTGGTATTCCGCTGATCCACTTTAACTTTCTGTGTAAAAAGAATCAAAAAAAGAAACTGATAATCAATCTCTCTAGTGATGCGTGATGATGTTGATTTCCTGTCCTTTAATTTTAAGTAAAACTCAGATCATTATCACAAATATGAATACTGATATACACAAATGATTCTAACATATGCTTAAATCATCAACTGATTACACACAGTATAATGCAAATGTTTTATTTTAAATGCAGAGTTCCTACAGATTAAACTTAAGATATTTTTAAGCCTAATAACAATATAATTTAATGTCCATTTCACAGCCCACTTCACAGCTCTACTGGCCATAATGTGTGACTCTTACAGTTAAGGAAAAAGTCAAGTCAGTCAGGATGAGAATGATCTTTTCACCAACCATGACTTATTAGATTAACACTTTCTCACGCTTACTTTTCACTTGTGTGACCATTTCTCACAGGGGGCTGCAACATCCCCCCATTTGTTCCTAATTTGAACACAAGTGTGTAAAACTTCTCTGTACTCTGTGTAAAACTGGCCCGAGATAATGTAGAGGGAAACCTACGTACATGGTCGAGCAGGTACTGAACAATGATTTCGTGTCCAGAAGCAGCAGCCTCCATTAGTGGAGTGAAACCAGAGCCAGGCTCTCTGTGGAAGAAGAAGAAAACTGATGAGACATTTTGAAAGAGTTCTGGTGTGATGGAAGGAAGAATAAACACACTCACTTCACATTAGCATCGGCATTGTTATCCAGCAGGAACTTGACCATCTGCTGGTGTCCTGTGCTTGTGCAGTGGAACAGAGCAGTCCAGCCTCGAGAATCCTTCACCTCCAACTCAGCACCTTGCTTTAAAGGAAAGAAAAAAAAAAGGTTGTTCATACAGTAGAAAACATAAGAACATCAGTTAAAAACATTGTTCATCTATATTTGTGATACGTTATCTCAATAATTGGAAAAATATCTGACCTGAGTTGCACCAACAAAACATTTTCTAGGTTATGTTGCAAATGAGACCTTTCTCTGAACATACTCAGATTAAATAAAGGTTACATAATTTAAAATTAACATTCACAGGTCATTTTGTACCTGAAGCAAAAAGTATGCAATACTTTCATTCCCACAGCTTGCTGCCAGCATCAAAGGAGTGAGTCCTTTAGCAGTGGTAGCATTTACGTTCACACCAGCCTCCAGCAGGAGATTAACAATATTATCGTGGCCGATGTAAGCTGCATACATGAGTGGGGTCCATCTTCCAAAATTTTTGCCATTCAAATCCACCTCACGTCTGAGAAGATACACAAACAGAGCAATCAGAACTAAAGCTGAAACCATTAATCAACTCAAGTCGGTTTAAAAAAAATATTAGATTACAATTTTCCTGAAACAAAGCTTTGTTTCCTTAGTTTCTGTACTGCTAAACATTGGGTTCACGCAGACAGTTACTGTGACACACAAGATCAACATAAACAACATGGAGGGTAGCTCAAAAGAGGAGAGTACAAAAAGGCAGAAAATATCTATATTCTAATTTGTCTTCAATGTAACCATCACCTAGTTATTTAAACTTTCAACCAAACATTAAAAAGATGTCCTATATTTATTTATTTGTTTGTTTGTTTTACCCTGCCCCCAAAGGCGAGGCAGAGGTATTGTTTCATCTGTCTGTTAGTTTGTCAGCAACTTTACAAAAAAAAAATAAAAATACTGGACTAATTTCCATGAAATTTCCAGGAAAGATGCAAGGTGGTCCAGATTTTTTTTTCTGTCAATGTAGGTCAAGGTCACCAAAAAAATTTGTTTTCACAATGAAAAAAGGGCAAATCAGGTAAAATGTTTAGGAAGGGTGGAGTTTGTTGTGCCTGGCACCATTTATTTTAGTTCCATCTTAAGTTGTTAGTGCATTGTATACAAATTAGTTGAAGACTGGAGAGTGAAAGTGTATCATTTGTAGATGTCATTAGGCTTGTTTGTTATTTATACACATACATACATATATATATATATATATATATATAACGATATGATTTTATGCTTTTTGTAGGTATTCTTTCACCTGATTCTAGAATAAAGGGCAAGTTGTCATTTTCAGATATGTCTTTTCACATTTTTACTATTTTTCCCACCTATTCAAATACCTCTTTAATTAAAGAGGCTGACTCCCTGATGAAGGCCATTTATGCCGAAACGCGTTGGGGTTTTTATATGATTTTATAGGTTTTTGTAACCAAGCCAGTTTAATAAAGGCTTTTTATTCTTCACTTTTAAGAGAGTGCCTTGGAATTTTTCTTTGTTTTTGCTGTTTTTTCCTATCCAATATAGCACCTCTAATTATTATTACTTATTTTGAGTCCAGGTAGCGCTCCTTAAGCAAACTTTTTTTTAACCTCTTTAATTAAATTGAATAAAACAATCGATAGCTGTATAATCCTAACCCCAATGGAGACAACCCTGATCTAATATTGCTGTTAGAATCTAAACACCCACTTTTTGATACACTCTGCCACCACGTCATACTGGCCAATGGAGCAGGCCGTGTGCAGGTCTAAAGGGACGTCCAGCTCCTCCGGTCTCACCAATGAGTCACCGAGCCACATGGAGAGACTGGCACCCAGCTGCTCCGACTCACTGGCCTCATCACTCAGCTCAGACATCTTCTACCACTTTGTGTCTCCTAACACCTACAATGTTCAGCAATCAGATGATGCCATGTGATGCGTTTCTCAACCTGAAAAAATAATTTGATACTCATGTGAACCATCACATTACCATGTCTATTTAGATGACAATCACATTGTATAAGTAACATGTTGATTGATATGCCTCAACTTCAACCGAGCCTGCGATGTGCAAAAGTTAGTTAGTGGTGACAGTTTTTGTTTTATGTGTATGAAACATAATTTTAACACGCGTTGATTAGCATTTGCTGAAAATTCATGAAGGAGCAGCTGAGTTATCCTGCTCCTCTGTGTTAACTTTATTTCCCCTAAATAAATAAATAAACTAAAAAACACTACGAGGTCTCACATATTTATAAGTGTGTTATGGTTATATGGTTCGTAACCACAAAAACAAGGTAAAATAACACTAACTTTACCCTACAGTTACTTTGAAACTTGTGTTACTTTATACTTTCATCAGATATCTGTGGTTTTTGTTTGATTTCCAACTTTACTTAGCTTCATGTTAGCTTAGCTGGACATCGACAGCTCAGTGTAAACTTTTCAACGACTCAAGATGTAACACAATAAGGTGGACGTTTCCATCTTTAAAACAGCAACATAGGCAAACAAACAGTGTACAAGGTAGGCTAATGTCATGGAGTTAAAACTTACGGACAGCGGGTACTTGTTTTCTCAGCGGGTGAAACTTTTTAGTTTATGTGTCACACCCAAATGTGTCCGTGTAGCACCATGCCCTGCCCTTTCCTGTTGGAAATGTTTCGACTACAGATAAACCTCTGCTCCGTCACCTGTAGTCTGACTCAAATGTATGTACTAATCTTTGTCAACTATGCTTTTAAAATATAATTTCTGATGCACAAATTGTACAAAATCTAATAGCATTAAAATCAAATCTGCTTACTTTCAGTGTCAAATATTTAAATTACTAAATAGTTTCATGTCTTGGGTCAACACATGAAACAATGTGTAAATTATAAATTATAAGGCAGAAAGTATAACGACATAGAACTATTTGTCTACCAGTAAAGGTGGAAATGAGAAAGATGGGATGCTGCTCAAAAATAAGTGTGTAAATAGGTTTTACATATGACATATCACATGAGTTATAGTGGTTAATCATGGCCAAAGAAAAAAAGTCAGATTTATACTTTTTGTGAATTTGACCTTTTTCTGTATCTAGTGATCATTAGTCTAATAACTATTAAGTTATAGCTAGACATAATCAGAAATTAAATCTTATCAGTAATTCTTGACCCTAAATGAATTTTCTTTGAAATGATAAAAAACAAACACAAAGTGTTCTTGAAAAAAAATGGGATGAACATTATAAAACTGGATTAAGTCACGGTGTAAAAGGTCCCGATACTAAATATTTGACTAAACTTTTCTCCAAAAAATATGCACAGCTCAACAAATTGTGAAAACATGAAATATGGATGAACTGGGTTAAATTACCTGCTGCTAATGTAGAAAACATTAAACTCATATTATGTTGTGAATATGGTTTTAGTGAATCTACATCAAAAACACATTGTCTTTTCCATTATTATTATTGTTAATAATAATAATAATAATAATAATAAGTCAGTCCTGCGATGAGCTGGTGACATGTCTGGGGTGTACATTGCCTTCACTAATCAGTAGCTGGGATCAGGCTCCAGCAACCCTTGTGCACCTAGTGAGGATAAAGCAGGCTCAGAAAATGAATGAATAACAAATGAGAAAAATAAAACGTGCTTTATTTCCAAATATTGTACAAGCTGTGAGCATCTGTCATTCTTCTTTCTTGGCATTTTAAAATTATATGGTAAGTCCAGCACACAGCTCAGACCGCACAAACCGCAATGTGAAGAGTTTATTTTTTTGTTAAATTTTTCTGGAGACAAATCAAATAAAATTGAATCGAAACTCCTCATTTGATGATGTAAAAACAAAACCTTCTGCTCCCTTCTGAGTTGTCATTGTCAGATGTGAATTCTCAGCTTTATTTTCTGAAGTCTGCATTTTGACTTCAGCTTTCCGGTGGAAAACAGATTTCTTTGGAGATTCAGACACTGATTTGACCTGTGCTGATGCCATTTCTGTATGGAGAAACAGAGAAGTCTCTTAAAGGAATGCACTGCACTGTTCATTATTCAAAGCCTAAACTGCTACATCGTCTCACCGTTCTGAATGAGTTTGAACTGTTTCATCTTCTCTTCTTCCATTTTTGTTCTGTAGTCTCCAGTCATGGCTCTCATCACCTGCCGTTTCTTAACCAGAGGTGCTTTAGAACTGCGTAAAGTCTTTAAGGCCCGAGATGCTTCCTCCTCTGTCAGAGACACATATGAGGGGATTCAATAGTTGTTATATTTCATACTCAAGCAGCTTCTTTTCAATCTGTATGCTTTGGATGCTTCAAGAAGACAATGACATCTGGATATGGTCCATAGGATGCCCATTTAGAGAAAAGATGTTGCCAATAGTTAAACTGTGTGAGTAGGCTTACGTAATGAAAGGCTACCGTTATGAAAGGCTAACATTTTCCGACATATGTCTCATGTTGAATCCATTCCAGATTCATGCAGCTGCTTGTGTGACCGATAATACAAACAAACTGCACTTGATTCAGTGATGATAATGTTATTTATAATCGTGAGAAGATACTACTGAGGGATTTTTGGGGAATAACTAAATAGAATAGTCTTACTGTCACTGGCATCACAGAGCATTTGTCTGGACTACATAAAAAAGGCAAAAAGTTAGAGTACACCCACCACACATTCTTGCAAGGTGCTTAAAAACAGAAATATACACATTCTACATCCACACCCTTTGACAATACAAAGTAATGAAGAAAATGTTCTAATATCAATGTTGATAGATTCAAGTCTGACATGTTTGAAGGTGAAACATCACACTTACTCTGCTTTGATGTGCTCTTCTGGGACTTAAGTCCCAGTTCCAGCTGTTCAATGCACCAGTCCAATTGTCGATTCAACTGCTCTTCTGCACTCTGAAAGACACACAGATCAGATTTAGGAATCAAATGACACTCGCTGTGGTCACTTCAAACCAATGTTCCACACTGACCAGCTCTGTCTCCTCACTTCCTTCCTTCACCGCTGCTGCACTGGGCTCCTGTTGTGCCTCTGCACTATCTGAGGGCTGTTTCTTTCCAGACTTCTTCTTCTTCTTCTTGGATTTGGATGCTGCTGAAGTTTGATGTGGGTTCTCCTTTTTGGTGCACTGTTCACTGCTTGGAGAAGTGGCATCTGGAGTCTGTGTTGTGTCCATGTCTTCTTCTTGTGATGAGACTGGAAGGATTTGGAAATTGAAGGCAAATGGAGAAGTCTGTTGGGTGAATGATATCTGGCTGGTTGTGGGTTCAGTACTGTCCAGTGGAGTGGGTGTTTCTTGAAATGCTGGGGAGTTATCAGGGAGGAAGTTGAATCTGAAGGCGTTGTCACTAGAAATCCAGAAGGGTTTCGTAGTTTTTTTCTCAACAGGAGTGGAACTGCTTGACTTTGGTTCGATATCTATTTTCATATAAACACAAACAAAAAATGCATACACACAAGCACATAATAAAATTATGGAACAAATACGTTTTAAAAAGAAATGTTCATACCTTGTGTGTTTAACAAGGATGACTTGTAATACATTTATAATAGAGTATACCTTACCTATAACCAGCAGCCTTTGCTCGGTCATGTCGTTTATTTCGGAATTGGATGTTTTTAGCTGAAAAGGCGCATATTTACGTGAATATTGGCCTCAACACTTCGTACAAACAGGCATGCTCAGTAAAGAACTACAATTTACCTATTTTCTATTAGCTATTTCTCTTGTTTGACACGAGATCATGTTGTCGAAACCATGGTTGAAACGCTCACCACCTGTGTCATTGGAAATAATTCCGGCTGGTTACGTTCCTTAACTTATGGTTCCGCTCGGAGCAGAATTTGTTAGTTTATTTATTTACCCTTTTGTTCAGTTCCTGTACGTATTTTTTCAGAGATGATGAAATACCTAAGAAAGTACTGCCTACTTCAATAATAAATTGAGAAAATGATTATTCTTCACCATAAAAAGGATACCAGTATTACATCTAAATAATGGATGCTACAGTATGCGACTTGATATGAACTGAAAAGAATGGTGTTACCCAGAGGGGGACAAATCCGGTCCTCGAAGGCCAAGGCCATTCTGCTTGTTTTAAATATTTCTCTCTTTCATCATACCTGAAAGCCATTAATATCTTTACCAGCCTTCTGTAGGTCTTGATGAAGACATGTTCATTAATTGAACCAAGTGTGCTGGAAGAGGGATAATCACTACAACATGCAGGATGCTGACCCTCGAAGACAGCAGTTTCCCGCCCCTGGTGTAAAGTATTTATTGTCTGGATCAGACTCATTAAATCACAATTCAATTCAGTAATACTAACAACACATTTATTTGCATCACACAATCCACTCTAAATGTCCGATTTATGCTGAAACAACGGATATTTGGTCAACATTATTTTATTATATCATTAGGTGTTTTGTTCCACAAGGCGCGTAATTCTGGGGTTCTATGTTTCCTGATTCTGTGAACGAGAGAGCCGGGTCCAGTCGTGAAATGTTGGGAATTTCCTCCGTACTTCAAATTCAGGGGAGGGATTTATTACTTTTTTAGTGCTTCTACCAATCACTGTTCGTCACTGGCCTGCGTCAGAACCAATCCTGCACGCGCGGAGGTGGGACGTGATGCCTCGCTCCTCTCAGGTTATAAATACCTCCGGCTGTTCTCGGTCAAAACAGTTGACCCATGCTGGCGGAGAGACGTAACACTCTCGAGAACTAGAACAAAAGGTAATGTAGGCGTTTTACTTCTCTTAATTTTATATTATTAGTTTGTTAGTAGTTGTTTCATCAATATTGTACCCAGGTTTTCATTTTAAATCTTAAGTATTGGCTGAATAATGGGCGTCCAGTAGACAACAAAACTGGGTGCGCGCGCGCGCCATAGCCGGTGGCTAAATGCTAACAAACGTAAGGTGGTTTTTGATAAATTATTGGGTAAAAGACACTTATTACCGTTAATTAACTACTTATGTGTCGACATTGAATTCTGTAGCCAATCGTGTTGGTGATAAAGCGTTACGCTTGGTGATACGGTTTGCTTGCTGGCGCCATTTTGCAGCCGTCCATGCTAGCTTTAAATCGGCTCTGTAACGACAACGATAGAGACGTGTGTGTTTCCTTCACCTTAATGGTGGCAATGCGTTAAATATGTTCGCAGTCTGTGGCCCGAGAATTGAAACTTTACTTTTGTGTAGTTGTTATACCCGGCCAGTAGGCAAGGAGAAGGTGCTCCTGTGATCACTTGCCTCTTGAGTCTAGCTAGCATTCCGACCATTCCCAACAGTGGTATTGGAGGATAAAAGATCAGAGCTCGTATCATAAGACACAGATGTGCAGAAACATTTGAACGACAATAATGTAACTCAGAATGCGCAATTTGCCAATGATTCGATTTCATGGGTTCCATTGGAGTTGTACGTAGTACATGATTTATTTAATCTGTTATTGTAATGAATGTGTTTAATTCGAACCTGCAGATAAATAATGGCACGTACCAAGCAGACCGCTCGTAAATCCACCGGAGGAAAAGCGCCTAGGAAGCAGCTGGCTACCAAAGCAGCCAGGAAAAGCGCGCCCTCTACAGGTGGAGTGAAGAAACCCCACAGATACAGGTAATGAGTCTATTAACGGGGTGAGAGCTTTAGAAGGACATACATGTAAGCTAATTATGAATATTGAACGTGTTATATTCTTGTAGGCCTGGTACCGTCGCTCTTCGTGAGATCCGCCGGTACCAGAAATCTACGGAGCTTCTCATCAGGAAGTTGCCTTTCCAGCGTCTTGTCAGAGAAATTGCCCAGGACTTCAAGACTGATCTGCGTTTCCAGAGTGCAGCTATTGGCGCCTTGCAGGTAAAGAATTAAATGCCTTGAATATTGCTGTGCGGTCGTTGTTTTTAGATGTTAATTTTCTAATGTGTGTATATATATTTTTTTTTATAACCCTTCTCCAATGTAGGAAGCCAGTGAGGCATACTTGGTGGGACTTTTTGAGGACACCAACTTGTGTGCAATTCACGCGAAGAGGGTTACCATCATGCCCAAGGACATTCAGCTGGCCAGGCGAATTAGGGGAGAGAGGGCATAAATGATGTTTTTAGTGGGTGTGGGTGTGGGGGCTGATTGGGGTTGTTTTCTACGTACTATACCAGCATGTGTACCACTTTATGATTTGTAGATTCTGGCATGTCTTTGTTTAACTTGGTTTCATTTTACTTTCTCTATTATTCTCTGTAGAATAGAGCTTCATCTGTACATTCTGAACAAACTGTTCCACTGCCTCTCAGGTTTGAACTATCTTAGACTCTGTACCATAATCCTGTGTGCATGTCATAGGACTACTTGTTGTGCTGTAAATAAACTTTCCGCTACCTCAAAACTACTGAGCAACTTCTTATTTTTAACACTATAAATTGTCTTGTCCTTGTCTTGTCCAAAATTGTAAAGTGAGGTATGTGCACTTTTAGGCATATTTGAGTGTAGTGCTGAACATTGTAATTGTGTACTGATTAGAATCAGAATTAATACTGTAATGCATTCATATGCTCCTGAGCCGCCCCAGCAATGCATTCTGTCGGGGACAAAAGTTAAACTACAGCGGAGAACCTAAATAAGAGATGCTAAAATCTATATTACATCTAATTTCAAGGCTTATTGAACTAGGATTAATTATCTTGAGTATCATGAAGCTAGGTTAACTTCACTAATCAATATCTTGGCAAGATAAGGGCACCTTAGTTGGCATACAATACTTGCCTTTTAAATCTCACTTTTAATTTCAATGGTCAGAACAGAATTTGAACTTGACAATTCACTTGCTCTTAAATTAAATGAGCAACGTTTGCATGTAACTTAGATAATACAGTCATGAGTATTACTGTTGCAAGTTTAAATATAGAAATCAAGTGTTTCCCTAATGCAACAAATGAAGAAATGGCTTTGATTTAATGGCTCACTTTTCCAAGTGAACCACTTTGTCCATGAGATCTGCAAAGGTGGGTTACAACCTGGATGTGTCAAACAGAACAGCTGACATGGTTACAGTAACTTATTACTAATCTGCTGTTGAAATAGTCACTATAGTACACATGAATTGTGCAACCCAACACCAGAGGCTCTTCAAATTGTAGTGAGCTGCAATACTACAGTTATACCCACTACTTGACCAAACAAGGACCTGTCTGAGTGAAATAAATATTTCAGAAATGGTGACTAAACATTTTAATCTCCATGCGCTCCATCGAAAAGAGACCATACATTCAAAATATAAAATTAATGTTTGTAAATTTCCTGTAGCATTGGATGGCATTTCGTCAAGCTCCTGATAAACTAATGTGCACACAACAGAAACACCTGTTAAATAACTCCAATATATATACTATACACATTTAAGTCCATTAGCTAATCAGATTCATTTTTGACAGTCTCTTCATCATCATCATCATCTGGCATCAGGTGTGGTAAATGGTCATACAGTGACTTATTGAGTTGTTCATCAACGCTCGTCTGTTCTCTCAGTACACACCACAGCACAAAGGTGATGCCCAAGAGGCTGATGGGCAAGACTTTCCACCAGGGCTGATGGTAGTGACTCCCCATGGTACGGCTAACTTTCCACGTCCTATGGCTGGCTTTACTGGTGGAGAAATTGACGGGCCTGCTCACTTGCTCATCATCCGGTTTCTTGGAACTGACCTGCATCATAGAGGTCATGGCGAGGGGACGGACACTGCTCAGTCTGCTGGCAAAGAAAAGAGTTCATTGTAAGACTGGGTGACAGACTTAAGTACTTTCATTATAGTATACAGCAGGGGTGGCCATCCCTGGTCCTGGAGAGCCACCACCCTGCATGTTTTAGATGTATCCCTCTTCCACCTCATCAGATTCAAATGATAAACTTACCACCAAGCTCTGCAAAAGCGTGGTATAAAGTGATTGCTAAAATACCATGAACAATGTTTGACACTTGGATTATCAGTGTATGTGGCACCTATTAAATAAAATGTTACAATAAACAATTACAAGTCACAAATTAGATCAAGTGGGAAATTGATGTATGGGAAAAAGTGATTAGGATCCATAGTATCAGTACTGACTGAAGCCCAGCATTAGCCATTTGATACATGAATTATGAGAACCTTAGTCAAAAGATTTTTCCTGAGGCATCAAAAAAACAATGCAAATTATTTTTTAAATGAACCCGTTTTATACGGAGTTACAAAAATGTCTACTCAGTTGAACACTAAGCATTTAATTTTTGAAGTAAAGAAACATGTATTTAAAATGCATTAACAAAAAGTGATATTAACACTATGGAATAAAAAAAATGCTTTTCTCACATTTTAACATACTCTAATACAGTTATTACTCGGTTTATGGAGATCATATGCAAAATCACATTTGTCGTTTAGAAAACTGTTAGTAGCAATTGATTTACACTCAAACATGTTATTGGGTCAAGCCAACCGCAGTCCGGTTTAATAAGTGCTGAACTGAAAGCAGCGAAAACCGTAATTTACGGAATATGCGCGCAGGTGATATTTGAGTGGCGGCTGGCTTAACAGCAGTAAAACAGCACAGTTAACCCGAATCCTAAAACTGAGATCAGTTGATTCATTGAGTCAAGTCTGGTGTGCTGCTGCTTGGAACAAAAACCAGCAGCCACACCGACGCTTTGTGGAATAGTTTGGACATGCCTGGGTTAGACCTACACAAATGACAATGCTTTCAATGCGAGCATTTTTTTTCCTCGTGGGGGGGGGGGGGGTATTTTTGAAGAAATATGCGGAATGACTTAATTTGACTCATGCTACTTAAAACAATATTTATGCAAAGAACACCCGTACACCTTTTTTTTTTACACATAAATATCTGACTCTACTGTAGAGGTCAGTAGAACAACGTGATGTATACTTAAAAGTGTGGTGTTTTATTCAATATAATTCGCGTATATTAGCAACTTACACTTAAACGAACTATTACTTTAAACATAAAACCTTCCCAATAAGATAAATCCATATTAGAGACATTCTACATGATTCGACCATAGACAGCTTTTCATCCACATACTCACCTCACGGTCGTCGTGGTGTTCTGAAAAAATTCCCTCGTATTCAAAGCGACTCTCCTTAAATGATAGAAAACGTGTCCCATTGTTGCAGACATCGTGGATAACTAGTCACTTCAGTTTACAGATCGTAAGGTCGGAGAAACTACAGTTTTCATTATCAAACACTCTGTCGTTAGGTCATGTAACACATTATGTTGCTGTACACCCTTAATATCCTTCCGATGCAGCAGATACGAATGTCTGGAAGGTTCCGCTAGGACCCAAACCAAGATATAGACATTTTATATGTTGTTATGAAATTTTAATTTAGCTTTGTACTTCTAATTATCACATATACATTATTGCTGTTTTTATGGTTAATTTCTGTTCATATTTTTATGTTTAATTTAACAATATCCTTAGACTATTTACGGATTTATCGAGTAATGAAAGCATCATATTTGGAAACTTTTTTATTTTATATTTCCCTATAATCGTGACCTTCATCAAAGTGTATTATAAATGGTAAAGACAACAAAAAATATTATTAGACACACATAGATTGACCAATCACAAATCTGCGAGAAGAATCTGTCCAATGACGCGTCACCATGCTGATATCACTTCCTGGTTGTTTTCCATGCGTGTTGATACCGTGCTTCTACACGTTGCCTTTTAATGTAAGTTTACGATTATACATTAGAGCAGTGTGACAAAAAAGTAATTACTAGTAGTGATTGAGGCGCTGTGTTTAAGTAGTAAACTCGGTACTTTCATAATACTATGTTTTTTGGCTGCAAACATTCTAATCAGTTTACAGTTTGTCTGAGGAGGCTAATGATAGACTGCAAAGCCCCGCATCTCTGTTCGACTTTAATATACAGTAGAATCTTTCTCTGATTCCTGGAAGTTAGCCATGGCGAAAGACAAAACATTGAAATCAAAAACAAACGGAGAACGTCATAAAAGAAAGAATGTGGATCCAATTGTTAGCGAGGCTCACGTAGAAACAGTCTCGGATCAAAAAGTGAAGAAGAAAAGGAACAAGACAGACTCAGAGGTGAGCAGCACAGTAATGTTCGTTTCTTACATAAAGTAATATGCATCTTAATTTGTCATGTAATAATGAATCTTATTTCTAAGGAGGCTCCACCACAGATCACTGCTGAGCGAATCACATCAAGTGATAAAACACACAAGGACAGGAAACGCAAAAAGAAACAACAAGAAACAGCGGGAAATAAGGTAAAAACATATATATATTTCTTTAATTATATCACAATGTAGACATTGGCTCATGTTGCTTTATGCTGTCAATATTCTGGATATAACTGTTTTTCCAGATGACAGAAATGAGTTTTAATTGAGGTAGGAACAACCAGCAGAACCTTGGCTTCTTATAAATATCTATAAAGTCTGAGGGATCCTGTAAAAGTATAGCATTAAAAAATCAAACTTTATTTCTATAGTACTTGTCATACGTTACCTGTATCATAAAGTGCTTTACATCAAACTTCATCCACTGTCCTGCAGTTGAAAATGGAAATAAATAAAAGACACAAAGTAAAGCAATGTTAAAAAGTAAGAATTTAATTAAAAACTAAACAAAATAGGTTTTGAGATTACCTTTAAAAACCATTTCACTGCCATATAGCAGTAGGTATGCTATATGACATGATGTTTTTCTACCCTTTCATCTTTTTATTTTTCATAGTTAGAAATAACAAGATACAAGATTTCAATTGCACATAATTTCGCAGTCATATACCATTTATAAATGGTAGCTACTGCAGCCCTTCTTAGTTTCTTTCAGCATATCTCGGAGAGGCATTTAAATGTTGTACGGTAATACAACATAGATATTCAAATTGTCACAATTACAATACATGCGCTGTTATAGAAGCTGTAATATAAACATCCAGTGTGTGTATGTTGTTATGGATTCTGGAGCCCTGAACTTAGAGGGAGCCAACATGTGTAAAATGATGCAGAAAGTTGCTACATTAAAACCATTTTTAAAATTTATTTTTATAGATTAAAATCTATTGCCAACTGTATTAATGATGTAGCTGTATGATCAGTGATTAAGATTCACTTGTATGATATTTCATTATTTATTTAGCTCCAGGGAAGTGTGTTTTGACATTAGTTGCAGAGAATATGATGTATGCACCACATTTAGCAGGGAAGGTAATTTCCATCTGTTGAATACATTTCTGTAAATTATCAGTATTCTGTGCATTTTATTGGCAAACAAATACATTTGTAATAATTTAATTATTTTTATTGTAATGTGATATATTTTTTCACTCATTTATGCAGCCCTAGTTTTTTGAGGGTTGAAGAATATATTTACTGAGTTTGTTGAATATGTCTTTTTTTATAGAATTTATTCCCTGGTTTCCACATACATTTCCACAATAGTTTTTATTTTGTCCAGTAGTGAAGTTGCATTTATGGCTCATGTATAAGTTGTCCATCATCTGTGTGTTCTGCTGTATCCAGTTCTTCATCTGAGGGAAGTATGAAAGCTTTTGAGAGTGTTTTACAGTTTGAATGTGTGTCCAGTGTTGTTGCACACTTGTACATGCTTGCAGCTGGGACATAAATGGTCTTTCCAGAGGCTGACCCATGCAGCTTTGCCCAACTGGTCTTCTCCTGAAGAAAAAGTCTTAGTTTATCCTGGAAAGTCTCCCCAAGGAAACTGTAAATGAGTGGGTTCAGGCAGCTGTTGGAGAATGCAGCCAGCCTGACAGCGTGCCCTGTCAGTGGGTAGTCCTGCCACAGTGTGCTGCCGTCTGCATTCTGTCGGAGAAGATGAATGCACACAAATATGTTCTCTGGAAGCCAGCAGAGGAAGAAGACGAGCACAGCAGCTGAGATCATGTACAAGGCTTTCTGTCTGCGTGGCCTCTGCTGCCTCTGGCTACGTCGGAGAACCTGTGCTATTTTCCTGTAGCAGAGTCCCAGGATGCAGAAAGGTAACAGGAAGCCCAGCATCACCTCAAGCCACTGAACCTGGGTCACATTTGCGAAGCAGAAGTGGAGATCTCCAGCATGGTGGGCCTGGGCCACAGCAAAGGGCAACACGGTCAGCATTGACGATGACACCCAGATTAGACTGCAGCTGAGGCGAGGACGTGGCATGCTGCGACCCATGGAGCCCGTCAGAGCCACATAGCGGTCAAAGCTCATCCAGGTCAAGAAGAAGACGCTGCTGTACATGTTGACCTGCTGGAAAAGGTTCATGAAGGTGCAGAGGCCGGCTTTGTCATAGTAGCCCTGCTTCAGGTTGAACACTTCGATCAAAGAGTCGGCAACGAGGGCCAAGTCGGCCACTGCAAGGTTCACAAAGTAGAGATCTGGAGCTGACAGCCGACCCCTGTGTGTCAAGTTCACAGTGAGAATTAGGATGTTTCCAATGAACCCAACGGGGAAAAGAAATGTCATGTACAAACCAGAGAAGATGATGCTGATAATGTAGAGATAATGATTCTCTGAAGCTGCCAGGAGAAAATCAGACACAACTGACCATGTGCCATTTTTCCAGACTGTCAGGTTTTCTGCAGCTGTGACTTCATAGTCCATGTCCATATTAATGCACGGAGATGAGCTGGTGGTAGCATTGGTTAAACATACGGGTTATTAGTTCTTCAGTTCATGTGGAGTTTGTTGTGGGTCTCTTTAGCTCAGGTAGAAGACTTGATCCGTAATGATTAGCACTAGACAGAGGAGGAGAAATACAGTGAGAAGACAGATATTGAACATTTTTTTGTTCAACTTCACTAAAATTACTTAAAAAAATAAAATATTTAAGTTATTAGTTGGTGCTTGTTATTATATAGAAAGTTTGCGTCTTATTCAGGAGATGTTACAAGCCAATGAATGCCTCACAGAGGAACATCCCTTATGTAAATATCAAGAATTTTTCTTAAAAAGAACAGAGACTCTAATTTGTCAAAGACAAGGGAGTGATACAAAATTAGGAGAAAGTAACTAAGTTGATATGCATTATATAGGGCTGTCAAATTAATCACAGGATTTCTATGGATTAATTGTGATTAATCATTAAAACACTTTGTCAGCTAACTTTTTGTGCTCAAATTTCCCACAAAATACATTCAAATACACTAAGAAACAAAAAAAAAGTTGCAAAAAATATACAAAATCCACTAAAACGCACAAAAAAACTAACAACAAAAAAAATTGACGAAAAATTCAAAATCTATTCAAAAACTTCTCTAAGATACAGAAAAAAACACCAGGAATATATATATGCAATTAACATGTTTATTCAATACCTTTGACAGTTTCAACAAAACATTTTGAAACAAACCAACTGTAAACAACTGCTCAGTTTCATTGTATTAAAATTGTTCATCAGATTAATAATAATGATGGATTAATCCACGTTAATGCATTCATTTTGATAGCCCTAATTACATACAAAATTCCCGAAGCATACACAAAAATATGTTTTTACAAGCTGCTTGTAAACCTTTCAATAGTAGTATCAATATGACAGGTTCATGTAATTTTGTAAGATTTTTGTAAAAGTTTTAATATGAACCACAGGCATGTTTTTTTTTTGTTATTCTAGAAACAGAGAAAAGTTTTGGCTCTAAAATTAATTTGTTTGTTACAGAAAGATGTTAACATAAAGTAGCTCAACTTTACCTACTTTTCTGGGCAGCGCATTGGGTCCTTTTAATCCTCAGATGCCCTTCGATGGCGACTGTAATGTCAGTCACAATCCACAGAAATGTTCTCGCACCTCCCTCCACTTACAGTAAAAAACACAAACACTTGTACTGCCACACATAAGCATGATGCAGGTACATGCAAACACAGACGTAACATCTTTTATTTGCCCAATTTTTCCAAACAGACTTAGGAATATTTAGAAAAATAATAAGCTGTCCTCCTTCAACATCTCTGTTTAAATGCTTATTATTCATTTAACTTAAGTCAAAGCCAAAACGTCAGCACTTTACCACTGAAGTGTGAATGAGACATTTATTGTAGAAAGGTAAAATAGATAAATATGGGAGTCAGGAGACTTTTGGCAGCAACAGGTCAGCATTATATTTACACAAAACAAGATCAAGGACACATGCAGAGTTTCGTCAGACAGAAAACGATAAATTACTGGTGGTATCTGATGATTATTGTGAGCTTTGAAAATAATTGTAACCATTCCTACAGTAAGGCATTCTTATATTTCCTTTAATATTTGTAAGTTATGCAGCATAGCTCCTCTCTTCCATTTGTTCTGTTGCTTGATCTGTGTCAGCGTAGTCATTCCAAGAACAGATGTCTATGAGTTTCTTGGACAGAGTAAGTTCAGAATCTGTAGTGTTTTTTTTTTGTTTTTTTTTCTACAGTCTTGCAAAAATAAAGAGAGTATTGACAGTTTTTTTTTCTGCATCTAGACTGAACCAGAAATCATACTTTTATTTTCCTACACTAAATATTTCCAATGTGGCATTCATAGAGCAGCAGCTGTTTTTTTTTTTTTTTTCCCCGTTCAGCCTAAATGGACTTTTTGTACAAATCATGTTTATGCAAACTTTCCAAGAAGAGGGGTGTGTACAAGAGAAAGTTCAAGATATATAGAATCACTGTTGTTGCACTCAGATTCCTATGAATGAAGCTTTAGCTCTACACTCAAATGACTCGCCACATGATGAAAAACGTCCACAGGACAACTGAGGGCAACTCAGCTGTTTACTTCAACACAGCATGTTCAATAGAAAACATACTATTTCAATATTGGCAAATGAATTAAAAAACAAAAAGTAATATTCACCTATTCCCAAATATATAAATGCAACACAATATGAAATTACATGCTTTTAAATCCTTCAACTGTCTTTTAAGTGCAAGGAATCAAAAACAACGTATAATAAAGAAATCATCATCCAGACATAGTAAATATTCCCGCCATTTGCTGACATGTTTGAGTTACTGTTGACACATCCAGTATACAGCATTTATATTCAAACCCTGAGCCAAATTACAGTGAAATTAAAGAAAAGAGCATCATAAATAGAACTACAACTAACTAGAATTAGCTTTATCTTGACCTAATGATTGTAATTGGTCTGTCAATAACCTCTTTTACTAATTTTCCTTGAGCAAAATAAAGACTTCTTTACTATCTGTCCTATCTTGTATGGTAATGGTTGAAATAATTGGTTGAAAATTGTATTTTCTTTATTGAAACACCTAAAATCTTATTAGCAAAAGATGCTCAAATCACATAATTTTACAATACTCACTACAACCATAGCACATAATTCCCCAAAAACATATGGGGAAAACCTGACATGAATATAAAGTGTCATGAGATATTTTTTTTTCTTATCATGATTTGGTGCTATATAAATAATATTTGATTTGATATAACCATTGCATGTATCAGTTGATTTTTTTTTTTCACCAGTAACCTGCATTCAACTTATGTTTTTCATAGCTGCTAGTTTATATAATCATACTAGTAACATGAAAGGGTGTCATCATGTTGCATAGAACATTCATTTTAAAAAAAAGTGAATATTTGACATGCAAAAAGAGCAAATGTTTCTTTAACCATTTAAATCTGTCTCATATTCCATTGGTTTTATGCACCACAGGAGTTATGTTCACACAGATACATTCATTGTCTATGACTCTAAATCCTGCAGAGTGTCTGTGATCTCAATGTGGGGGGCAATGATGTTTCTGTTGGGCTGGGTTCCTCCCGGTCTTTGACAGCAGTCCCTCAGCTGCCTGAACACTCCATGTAGAGTTTCTCGACAGGGCCTGTGCGTGAGCAGCACAAGCAGCAGGCTAATGCTGCTGCCAGAAAAGAGCACAAACTCGGCAACGTGCAGGAAGGCTTCTTCATAAGGGCTCAGCAGGCCGTCCTCCTGTATTTGTGCTGCTCTCACCAGTGCTGTACTGTAGAAGAGCAGGCAGAAAAAGATGACCACACTAACTGTCAGAAAAACTGGACCCTCTTCAGAGCCTGAGAGGAAACGCCCTTTAGTTTTCCATTGACGGATGCAGCCACCTATGAGTAGTCCCAACTGGAGGGCGTAGGGAATCAGAAACAACAGGCAAAATTTTGAAACTGCATAAGAAGGACCAGCACTGACTGGATCCATAAAACAGTCCACCTTTTTATGCAGACCACGGACCCCAGCCAGCACCAGAGAGACTAGCACAGAGGTCACAATAACGAGAGCTGCACAGATTCCAGGCTTCCTCAGTAGGGCATGGGATGGAGGATCCAGAGTGAGGACGTAGGCCATGAGCAGTAAGACTAACAAACTGCACAGAGCAACTGTGTTGATAGTGAAGGAGAGAGCAGCGCAGCCTAAACCTGTGGTCTTGAGATAATCAGGTCTGTGGTTCACTGCATAGAGGGACAGCAGCAGCAGTAGCAGCTGGAAACCACAGAAGACCCAGAGCAGGCAGTCGAGCCAGGCCAGCCGCCTCTGTGCTCTGTAAGTCAAGATGAAGCTGTAGAGCAGGAAACAGGCGGCGACGAAACCGAATGCCATCAAGATGCTGTACACATAGTTTGCTCTGGAGCTTATGTCATTGGCTGCAATTTTATCTAAATACACAGAGGAATTGATGGTAGCTGAGGTGGAGGCGTTGATGAGGAAAGTGTTGACAGTAGTGGGGATGGTCGAAAAGGATGGAGCGGTGCTTCCATTGGTAGAGATCACATCTGTGGTTTCATTTAACTGAAAAAAGGAGCAAAACACCCTTTGATTAAATCATTCATCACCCTTCATTTATCTGCACTTTCACTCCATCAGTGGTAAACGTTTGGTTATCTTGGTGTTTTATTTATCACATTGGATCAGGCGACCAGCCTGCTATGATGATATATTATAAATGCCAAAAGAAAGATAAAAACAACCCTAATGTTAATCTGAAATAATTATTTGATAAATTGAGACAACTATTCAGCCAGTTGCCATATGTTTTGAATCTGCTATGATAGTAAACTAAATATTTTTGAATTATGGACAAAACAGGACATCTGAAACAGCTTTCAGAAACACTGGTTAATGTTTTGCACAATTTTCTTACATTTCATGAACTAATCAATAATCACCAGACTAAGTGATAGATAAACAGTGGCAATAATTATTTATTAGTTGCAGCCTTAGCCTGATCTCAATGATACAAAATATTACCATCAAAGCCAAAATACAATTTCATAAATATAAACTGAAGGCCTGAGTATCACTGTAGATGTATCTTTCTGTCTTGTTTTGTTTTAGTGTTTTTATTTTGTGATGTTGCAGCTGGACCTACTGAGCTGCATGGAAAATAAAAATAATCCCATCATTATAATTATCATCATCTTTTAGTCGACAAACAAGCAATTCCAGATTCAGTTAAAAAATTACTTTGAAAGCAGTGATAGTTTAGTTAAAAATGACTGTTTTTAAGAGTGTTTGTGTGACTCAGAACACTTTTGTACAGGAACGTACTCTTACAAAATATCACATTTCCTTCCCAAATGAGGTCACAGTTAAAAAAAAAAAAAGTAACTTAAACAGAGGTTAACTATCTACACTATATATGAAATGTATTTTACTTCAGATCTCAGCGGAATGGTTTTTATCTGAAGTATGAAACGACCATGTATGTGTTTGGTCTTTGTTCCCCTTCTGCTTCTGCTGGCTCAGTAAAAAGACACATGTTTCCACTTACCATTTTTGCTTTCGTCACTGGCTCCTCTTCTGTTTGAGTCTTCCACACCGATACTGCCGATCGCCTCTAAGCCAAAACAGGGAAAATGATGCTTGTTGCATGGGCACGACCTGTCACCGTAGAGGGCTGTTGTACAGTATTCCTCTGCTCAACACCACACCAGCATACTTTCAGAATGACTTTGTGACCATGTGATCAAACTGTTACTTTCCCCTCCCTCTATTTTTTTTTTTTTCATCATCCTATCCACCAAGGACCATTAAGTCAGAGCATACTGTGCCCCTTGTTCAACTTCCCTTGAGATTCAGTTCTGATGTTGCGCTGTGGTTAAATGACTTTAGCTTGGTATTTCCCCAAGATAAGTCTGTTGCCATTAATGACTTTACCTACATGCAGATGGTATATAACCTTAACTTGAAGCTAAGAGGGAATTCTTTGTCATGAAACAGATGAACATTTTTGTTTCAAAATAAAAATATGCCACCAAAAACACTTTACCCTACCACTACTGTATGATTTTAGCAATACCAAAGTAGGTGGTTTATTTTTTAAAGCTACACATGTCTACACTGTGAGTGTAACAGAGCTTCAAATGCACGCTAAAAAAGTGGGTGTAATGCTGCCGATATCATCAGGCTGTAGATACAGGAAATGTCCCTCAAACTACTGTGCAATAGGAAGTGATCCTAACTCAAAAAAGTACATTTAGCTTTAGACTGCGGAACTACAGAATGTCACAAACTCAATTGTTTGTTATATTTTAATTTAATTAAATAGGAAGTCATTGGCAGTGTATACAAATATGAACTATCAGTCAGTCACAATCAGTGCAAGTTATTTTGGATGATTCACAATTTTAAACAAACACTGCTGATGATAAGGATTTAAAAGGGAAGGTCTGTTAATGTAGGTAACTCCCATGAGCATTTGTTTTGTTTGGTATGACAGACTTCAGAACCACCCAGTCACCCAGAAGAGGAACATGATGTGCATGAGGGAGAGGAGGATCTGAGCCCAGAAGAGCAGAGGGTCTTTGAGAGGAAGATGAAAAAGATCCTCAAAAAGGAAGAGAAGAAGAAGTTGAAGGCTGAGGGCAAGACTGTCCAGAAAGCTGAAGTATCTGGGCCAGCAGCACCTCAGCAGGCTTTAGACTACCTCACCTGGTAAGAGCGTCATCACTAGAAATAGAAGTTTCCAGATACTGTACCAGTCGCATGATTAACTTATTATAATAATAATAATACCTCAAACTTATATAGCACATTTTTGGACACTCCAAGATGCTTTACATAACAGACAAACAAGCAATGCATTAAAAAATAAATACATAAATAAAATAAAATAAAAACTAAGCGAAGGCCAGTTTGAAAAGATGGGTTTTAAGAATGAATGTGGATAGTGAGTCCGAGTTCTTGATGGGTAGTGGGAGAGAGTTCCAGAGTTGGGGGGGGTGGCGGCTGCAAAGGCTCGGTCTTATCAGATTGATTCTTCATCATGTCCCTTACTGATGCCTCATCAAATTTATGGATGGGGAAAAAAGTAGGTAAATGCAGGCTTTCAGGATCAATCAATCTCTCTTTCTACAGTGTGGTAACTTAGTTGTTCAACAGCTACAGTATTTGGAATACTTAGAAAACCAATGATTGCACCGCATTGGTTAATGTAGTCATTAGCTTTGAGGCATATGGTTGGACAGTTTGACACCAGCTCTACCGCTGTCACCATAATGACATTTTAGTAACTATCATACAAATGACTGTAAACGCAAATGGTCTTTGATCATTTTATATCTTTAGTACAAACCAAACAATAATTGATTTATGCACATAGAATATACTGACTGAAAAACAAGACCTATTTGGAATTTAAACTTCTGTTTGTCTTTAGACTTTGAACAAATTCCTGATTCTGATTTTAGGTAACATCTGCTGTCCCAGGGTCTGGGGTAGACAGCAGAATGTCTAACACCTGGTCTCTAAACAACTCTGTCAGCAGATCTATGCTGGCCAGGTTGCATACTTTCATGTCTGCCTTGATACATTTGGATCAAGTCTTCCTTGGTCTCTCACATCCTCTGGAGCTGGGAATGGCCATGCTCATATGACTATAAACACATGAAGCAGCACATTCGACATGCCCATATACCACCTTAGTCACCTGGTACAACCATTGTCAACTCCTGCATGTAGTGTAGCGGTGGAGACGTCAGTTCCACAAAGAAAACCTAAATAACTTATTACTAAAATAAACAATTAGCATAATCACAGGGACCAATAGAAGTGAAGCATCTCAAGCTAAATGGCTTGAAATGACATTAATATTTTAGGACATCACTCTAAAACTGAGGAAATAATCATCTAATTATAACGTCAATGTTAGTTTCATTCATCTGTTTGTGTATAGAGACCAGTAACACAATTGCGAAGAGACTGTTATCTAGTAATTGTGACAGGCTTAACTGGTCGGAGTTCATTTTCCCATCCCAAGCTAAGTCATCAGTTCTTACTCTGAAAACCTGAGTGTCAGTATCAACAGGAGAAAAAATACATACACAATATCATTTAAATACATATGATGCAGTCTTATAAGTCACCCATTAGCTAAGTGCTTATTCATAAACTAATTATTAATCTCACTGTTTCCATTTGATTCTTAAAACCATATGTTCTGTGATCACATATTTTGCCTGCAATGCCTTTGATGTGAAAACAATAAAATGGCCAGTCAACATTATTTTGTATTTGAATATTTTGTTTGCAGTCATTGCACTTACTATGAAGTAAGCAGCAATTCCACTCAAACAGAACAGAAAATCTAGGCGAAATTAGAAGCTACATGTTTAAAGGCAAAACAAACATAATTAAATACCAGTAATATTATTAAAATAGGAGTCATATCTGAAAATCTGTACTCGACAATCCATCTGTTTAAACCTACTTTAAATACTGTAGGTGTTAATGATCAACTCTGCTAAAACAGTTGAATTAATATAAGAGGTACAGTAGCGTGCAAATGTTTTCAGCCACTGATCAGTCTGTTGTTTAAGAGAATAATGACATATAATGGACATATGCATTTCTGTTTCTGTAATCAGATACAGCTAAAATATAGGACATCATTTTTTAACTAAAAAAAAAGGCTAAATAAAAAAATAACTATTTCATAAAAACTCACAAAACAAAATGAATAAAGTAGCCAGCATGTATTGTATTTAACACATCTGGAAGTCTTTTGCACAGACAATATAAAACTGACTTAAACTTCTAGTGCTTCACTCAACACATGTCCAGTGTTTCCTGTTCCATTGGATACTTTATGTCATGGAAACATAGGTCACCATTACTGATGATGAAACTTGTGTTTTTTGTGAGTTTTTAATGAGTGCACAATATTATCCTTTATTTTGTTGTATTTCTATAAATAGACACAAATAGATATTATGCTTATTACAGTTCTGAAAACAACACAGACCTATGACTTCTGAAGATGACATTATTTCTGCACAGTATTCTAAATCTTCTGGCATGAAAGGCAACTTAAATGTTTCAGAAGTTGCTTATAGGACAGGCTCCCCATGAGCAGTGATTGCATTTAGCAGATGTTAACAAATGTAATGTTCAGTTCACACCTCTAGCTCGATCTGGTTTTGTCTTTGCAGCTGGGCTGAAAAGCGTACAGAGTGGAAGTTTCAAAAGACCAGACAGACGTGGTTGCTGCAGCACATGTTTGACTCTGACAAGGTAAAGGAAACTTCAAATGAAATGATGTGACACTGGGAGGGGTGGGAGGTGAGCGTTGTTAGGTGCGGTTTACAGAGAGAGCTATGATTTCCTGTATCAATAGGTCAAATTATGGCATCACTGCGAACCATGATGCAGTATTTAATTCATTGAAATACACTTATGATTGGGTATATAACATGTTTTTTTCTTTTACATAAGTATTAGATGGACATTTCTGGAATCACAAAAAGTATGAAGATGCAAGGAGAATTGTGGACATAAGAAATATTTAGTACCCAGCATATAACCTTAAAATCACAATTGTTGTGTGGAAAAAAAAGCATATTAAAAAACCACATTATCTCTATCATCTCAGATCCCAGATGAGAAGTTCTCCATACTGCTCGAGTACTTGGAGGGGCTCCGCGGTGGATCGAAGGACACCACAATCCAGAAGGCTTTAACTGTGGTCCAAGAGTCAGGGCAGGCACCAGAGGACAGAACAGTCCAGCAGAGGGCGCAAAGAGCCAGAGAAGTCATCCAGCTGCTCTCCTGATCATCATGCTCACCAAAATGAAGATTGAACTGAGTTTGCAGATCAGCAGACTGAATAATTACCCCAATGAGACAAAGACTCAAACTTTTTTTTTATATTAACTTGGGTTGTTCGTATGTGTCTGTTGGGAAAGGAGGAATTTTAATATCGCACATTTCTTAAATGTATAACAAAATGCAGACTAAAATGTTAAATCTTATGAGTTACACTTGCAGCACATGTGGTGTACAGAAGACAGAATTAAAATGTTACTTATATTACATTCAAATACTAAGACTAATAAAACCACAGCCCTATGTAGAGTTAAAAGTTCGAGGAATGTTTGTAGTCGGAACATGTTTCTACATGTCATGGCACATATTGTGGAGACACCAATGAGGTTAACTTTTTCATTTACTTACTGTGACACAATGAGCAGATTTTGCTTTGACCCCTCAGTATGACATCTATTTAAAGTAGTATTTGATTATCTATGAATCATTTATGTAAAAAAAAATTCAGTTTTTTCTTGAGAAATACTTTGAAGCATTTGTTAATCAGAACTGTCAATTTTGTTTTTACATTTTAAATCTAAACTTTTGTGTCACAAACAGCCATAAGAAGTAGAGTGTCATAAAAGAAGTCACTGAGTCAGAAAATGTTTTGCCTCTCGAGTACATTTCCACTCTCTATATGCAAATATACACTGATGAATTCACTTCCTGGAATGATATAAATACACACAAGTGCAAAGTGTGGTTAACATTTCATCATTATTCAGCCATAGACATGCATGACATACTGAGAAAATTAACTCACTTGTTTTTCATGTTTTATAGCTCTGTAGCTCTTTATTTGGTCCATCAGAAGAAAAAATTAAAAACTAAAATGTTTCCATAACAGCCCTTTTAGCAAAAGCTGGTCTTTTAATGTACTCATTTGAATTACACTAGTGGAGAAGACAAAATATTCACATTTTAAAATTATTCAGTTTTACTTACTTAAGTTACTGGGTTCTAGTTTAAATTCCATAATTACCCTAAGCATATAGTTGTTTTGGCAATCTGACAAAAAAAAAAAGCAGACATCTGCACCTCCTCTTCAATCTGTTTACAAGCTGCAGAAAATCTACTTCATGACAAAAGGGTCTGCCAAGGTTTGAGCTAAAGGCAGATGTTAAGGAGTTGGGAAGATTAAATATGTTATTAATTACCATTCGCTGTTAAGAGTCCAGCAGGCTCCAATGCTCTGTGGCTCAACACAGAAGTAACATAGGCCATAACTGTGACATTTTACTTTCACTTTCCATAATAGCATAAGAACATTGATCAACTATCTTTATGTTACGTTTTGATTTGGACAGTTGCAGAACGAAGGTATTTTCCCCAAATTCAGAGTCCTGCAACTAAAAATAATTATTCTTCCTCCTACAAACAGTCAGTTGAGTGTTGTCACTTCCAAAAGAGTTCAGTTAGTCTTAATCCACAAGCGGGTTAATCTTTTCACATTGGCATCACTATTACATTTAAGAAGTCCTTGTGCAATATTGTGTGACCAACACCCTCATTCCACACAAAAGCTTCAGATCCATTTGAACAAATTAATTTTGAGTTATTCCAGAAGATTTTCACTGATGTTCAATGATGCCGGTGTCTCCCCGTAGGTGCTGATCCTTAACTGTCGGAGTCACTGGATCTTTTGTTTCAGCTGTGACATACAGTGAAGTATATGACAAAAAAAAACTTTTACACTACATCGAACACCAGACTGTCTTAAAAATATGAACACTAGTTGATTCTACTTACTTGGCTGTGACTCAAAGGAAATGTTGTGTTGAGTGAGGAGAGCATGTAGTCTAACATTTTCCTCTCTTAGTTTTTGAAGGTCCTAAACAAAATGCATTGAGAATGTCACACAAATTTAAATCAATATAACTGTACCCTGCCTTTGTGTGGAATGTGTACAAAAACTCCACATTGACGAAGTACAACATCAACTTCAATTACATCTGTATATTTCTTAATCATAAAAAACAATAATATAATATTCTATAATAAAATAACATTGACAGTTTAATTGTTGCTGGCAAACAAAGTAACACTTTAAAGACTTTCAGTTATAGTACAATAGTATATCTGACTGGTTGTATTTCTATAGAACATAGAAGAGGAATGAAATTTTTTTGCTTCACTGGTCTGTTTATCTCAGATGCTGTGAGTAGTAATTCAACGGGAGAGTAAATCAAGTTCAACATTTTCACAATGTCTTTGTTGCATTTTATTTTATTTTTTTACAAATATGGATACTCGGGTGGTAAAATTTCCCCTTTGAAGCTTGAGATGTGCAACCACCTATGTAAACCATTGCAATTTAGCAGCTTATTAATTGGATATATAAAAACATACATACCTCAGTACATTTCTGTATATTGTTCTGTGTGTTTGAATTGGTTACAACCTCTGGAGGCTTCACCTTCATTTTGTGGCTCTTCAGCAGCCCAGCATCCTCAAAAATATCCCTCAAGAGATTGTTGTATCCCTGCAGTAAACAGTTACACCTTTAGTTTGGAACCAGGACGTAAAATGTGATCAGAATTTTTTGTGTGAAAATGGTAAGACTGCATGTATTGATTCCAAATGGGTAGTTAATAGACATATGTGTTTACTTTATGTTATCTGAAATAGAGTAAACCTGTCAATAATTAATGTCAACACAGTCATTCTGTCATCATTCCACTCACCTGCTCAGTAATAAGACCTTCGTAATGAGCCTGTTCAGCTTCATCCCATTCTTTTTGCAAGTTCTCAGTCAGAGTCGGATATACTTTTGAAGAAAATGCAGATTACAAGAAATGAATGTCAACAGTAATACACTGCTGATTAGTGGGGACATTTGTAATCTTACCTAAAAGAGAATGTGGGTGGCAAACGAGTGGGGTCTCAAAGGTTAAAGAGTACACACAGGTGCTGGGCTCAGAGACTTGAGCAAGCTTGCTGCTGGAGTTGCAAACAAGGACCACCTTAAGAAAGACGACAGCATTTTTTAAAGAGATGTTAATTGCACTTTCAGTTGATTTACAGGTGGTTCATGAATTATTACTCTACCAAGAAATGGCCAAGTTACGTTTGGTTTGTCTGTTAGCAAGGTAACTCAAAATGTTATGGGTGGATTTGGCTGAAATTTTCAGGACATGTTGATACTGGCACAAAAAACTAATTATTACATATAGGTAGTGATCAGTGTGGGTGAAAGTGAAGCTCAACGCTCATTTGGGTCACTTAAAGAAAGGGGGGGGGGGGGGAGTCTGAAAAACTGACAGGGAAAAAAGAAATCAGCACAAACATGAAAGGAATATTAACTGGAGAGGTGTTTATATATGGATTTTTTTTTTACAAGTGTACTAACCTTTGTCTCCCTGTTTCTTGTTCCACATGCATCCCCCTCTCTCATCCACATTCCTGTGAAAGTATTGTTTTCCATTTCCCACTCCTGCCAGATTCTGGTGTGAAGACACAGGAAGCTGCTTACTGTTCACATTTTCACAGTTGCAATAGAGTTACATTATACACTACTATTATACATTGCTTGGCCAAAAAAGTACCCACCTAGATTTAACAAAGCAAATACTTATGATCCTTCCACTAGATAATTACTGTAGTGACTAATATGTTTTGGTTGCAACAATTTCTTTAATTCTTAACTGATGTAGTGAGTAAATTATCATTTCTTTAGCAACCATGCCAGAAGACATGTGGACATGGAAAATATCTAATTCTGTTTTAGGGGGGTAAAATTACTGGCCTGGATCAGACAAAAAAGGAAATCATTGGAGCCACTAAAATTGGACAGAACACTTGAAACCTATAGAAGGATAGTGTGGTTGAAGTGGTGATCAGAAAAATGATCACTATCAAATATGAAATCAAATTGTACCCAAACCAAATTGCTTCCCATTTGCATGATGTGAAGAACACTCATGCTGTACAGGCTTAAGAAATCAAATTCATGAAACTAATCAGAAATCAGTTTACTAGAGAACAAATCAGACTGTGTTTCAATTGAAAAATTGCATGGGATCTGAGGTTGCTTCACTTTGTCAGATCTAGGTTCAACGCATATACATGTACAAAAAATAGGCCAGTGGACTACATTAATGCACTCAATAACCAAGTTTTATTTCATCAATGATATTTTTCCTTCCCTGGTGACAGGCATATTCCAAGATGACAATGTCAGTATTCATTCATCTCAAATTGTAAATGAGTAATTCAGGAGCATGATATACCATTGTCACACGTATATTAGCCACTACAGTATCCAGACCTGAACCCAGTTGTGAATCTTTGGGGTGTACCAGCGAAAATTTTTCATTCAAACTCTCTAATCATCAATCCAAGATCACGACAAATGACAAGCCTAGTTATGGAAATAAAAGTTATGCCATTGCATAAGATTAATGAAATAATATCACAGTAAATGCATGGTATATTCAAAGTTAAATGACAACAAAAAATACTGGCATGTGGGACTTTATCTTATTTGGGCTGTATATTTCTGCTGCATCTTACCCCAGTATCCCACTATATGCATTCCATCTGAATGACTGCTCATGTTGGGTTATGTTGTGAAATGGACAGAATTCATATTTGTATCTGCAGAGAGAGCAATGACATTGGTTGGCTTTTCAGATACTGTGTTATAACATCAATAAACATTCAGTTACAAGTAGCACATTATCACAATTGGAATGGAATTTATTTGGAAGAGAGTGGCATATTAATGGGAAAAACACAAATGTAAAGTCATACATACGTTGACTCTGTGAGAGTAAAGCACTTTCCAGCCAGCCTATGAAGGTGTGCAGGGCCTATTCAATATCAGAATAATAGCAATTTGTATATTAAAGATTCACACCAAATAAACACAGGAAGAGAATCAATGATTGCTTTAAATTACGTCAAATTATTTACCAGACACTGGAGATGGAGTCACTCTGGGCTGAAGTCTGCTTCCCTGAGCCAGAAAATGATTGTTTATCCTAAACATAGAGGAAATGTGTCAGCATAGCGCTAATGAAAACAACTAAACAACAAGCTATTTTTGGTTAACACACCCAAATGTGTTTGGTTCCTCTACGATCTTCATTTTACCCGCGAATCCATAGTTTACTATGAAAACAAAACAATAGATTCAACAAATTTTAGGCATACACTGCGAGGTTGTGGTAAAACTCTGATATTCTGGTTACTACGCAGAAGAGTAATAAAGTACTTACGGAAAAGAGACAGCCAGATTACTAATACTTTCAGTAAGCGATATTTTGATTTATAAAAGTAAAACATAACTGCTTTCTGGCTCACTAAACTAAAATGAATCAAGGGGTTTTGTAGCTACATTTCCTTCTATGTCGGTTCTCCTGTCATGTGACATGTCACCTGATCAAAATAATATTTGAGCATGCGCATATGCGTTTAAGACTGCGTGCTTTCCATGAAATAAAGTAGACTCAGGTAAATCCGAGTAAACTTAACTTACATTAGATAGATACAGGTTGGCTATAAATAGATGTTAGCACTTGTCACCGTGTCATAATGCTTGTTGACCTGTGAACATCTTACGAAATACTTTTCTAGAGTTTTTCGTTTGTTTCAGACATGTTGGTGTCTTATAGTAGTAGCTGTAGCTAATGTCACTTTGCTATTTTGTGTTATTGCGGGTTTTTCTTTTGACTATAGCTATCTCATCCAAAAGTGAATAATGGGACGAAAGAAACAGGGCAAATTTGTCCGCCCTGACAATAAGGGCAAAGAAAAAAGGCATAGAATGAAGGGGAAATCCTTAGACACGTTTACAGAAGAAATGCACACAGCATTTGAAGGTAAGAACAAACTATCCATGATTCAAGAGTATTTATTGTATTGGTTTCTATGAATATATACTTTATTGTTAAATCATAAATTGTTTTTCTGGGGTTTAACTCTGAATGTTTACATTCAATATTTCTGTATTATTTATTTATTTATTTAGGATTACTACTACAGTAAGGGGTATTGTTACTATCAGATCATAGACTATTATTATTCAAGAAAATGTTACAGTGTACACTTAGTCATGTATAGTAGAGTAATGATGATTTTAAAAAGGCACATGAGTAATGTATATATAATAAAATCCTAGTAGTTTTCTGTATAATTTTATAATTACAAAATGCTGCAATTTACAGATGTAAAAGTCCAGTAAGTGTTAGTTCATATTTTAGATTTAGTAACACAGATCATAGAGGTGTGATTTGTATAACATGCATTCAAATACATTCTAATCACAATCTCAGTCCTGTCTACAATAGCCTGATTGTATGTTTTGCCCCATTTTCTGCAGCTCTAACCTATACTATTATTTCACCCCTCAGCTAGTCTTCACTTGGAACAGGGAGCAGAAGCCCCTGAGGTGAAACTGCCTTGCCCACTTGCTATGTGGGAGTTGGGTCACTGTGACCCAAAACGCTGTACTGGAAGAAAGCTTGTCCGTAAAGGCTTTGTACGTAACCTACGCCTCAATCAAAGATTTAATGGACTGATACTGAGTCCAATGGGTGTAAAATATGTGACGCCAGCAGACAGGTGTGTTGAGTAGCTCCCTCCTTAGTTATTTCTATGATTCAATGTGACTGACTCAGGTTGTGATGAAGAAACATGTTTGTCCTTCATCCACAGAGAAATTGTGGCTCAGAATGGGTTAGCAGTGATCGACTGTTCATGGGCCAAATTGGAAGAGACTCCATTTAACAAAATGATTGGAACTCATCCCAGGTTGTTGCCATACCTTGTAGCTGCAAACCCTGTCAACTATGGAAAACCCTGCAAGCTGTCTTGTGTTGAGGCTTTTGCTGCTACTTTCTGTATCGTAGGTATGGTCTCACTAAATGTCACTCCAGTATTAAGCACTTTATTGTCTTACTGTTTTTTATCTCATTGTATGTTGCATTTTTTATTTGTATTTTTTTTCTGGTATCTGACGTTTACAGGTTTTAAAGAACTGGCAGTGCTCTTGCTGAATAAATTCAAGTGGGGAACAGTGTTTCTGGAGCTCAATAAAGTTCTTCTGGACCGCTATTCTGCCTGTCAGTCAGAAGAAGAACTGTTGTCTGTTGAGAGAGAGTTTCTTACATCTAAACCAGAAGAGGAGGAGTTTGGTAATTTTTTTGGACATATAATGGGATCATAGCTGTGATGGATTGATCATTTCTTAAATGTATACTGATTATGAAATACACTCTCCTTTTTAGAAATCCAAACTTGTAGTAGAAGATCTTTAAAATCTAAATAATCATGATTTGGTTAATAAATTAACTTCAATAAAATGTTTTGTATTTTGTAGGGTCTATTGTTGAGAAAATACATGTGTTTTCTCATCTAATAAACAGACTGCTGTTCCTTTTCATGTCAGATTTTTTTTTTTTTATCTGTTTGCTTAAACTATCTAGGGCTACATATTTTATACCAGTTTCAATGTTCTACATCTCTGGATGTAGTGTTTTGTGAAGAAATATATTTTATTTTACATTAAATATTTTTGAAGATGTTTTAAGATTAATATGTCTTGTTAACAGATCCGTTTGATGTCAGCTCAGGAGTGGAATGTGGGAATCTCAACAGACGTCAAATGTAAGTTTTTGTATTATCACTAGTGGAAAAACCTTCAGTTTTTACAAATTGGTAAACTTTACCGAACTTTAACCTTAGATTTTAATATTCCAATATTTTTATGCTGAATTTTTTTTTTATTATAATACAGTGTAAGTTTTAAGTCAAATTTAAACTTGACATAATAATATGGGCAGCTTTGGCTCTCAAAGACTCCTTGGGCAAGACACTGAACCCTGACTTAGGCTCCCAGTAGGACATCTAAGAACCTTAGAAACCTACTGGTGTGTGAATGTGCTTTGAGCACCACTATATTGGTGCAGTCCGTTTACCATAATGGCTTGTATCACTCATGTGTAGAATCATTTATTTTTAATTTATTCATCACTAATTTGTTTTCAGGTTATTGTCAGCAGTTTATTTTTCATTTCTATTTTTAGAGCACCTGTCGATGATGATTCAAGTGAAGAAGACACGTCAGAAGATGATGAAAAAGAGGCAGAAGATGATGAACATGAGGCAGAAGATGAAAAAACGCAATCCAGTGATGATGAGGCAAATACAGTCTTGCAACATAATGAAGAGGAAGACACAAAATTAGATTTGTCAAAATAAGGCATATTTCATTGTAACATAGAGACTGACAGAACCTTTATTTTAAACATCACTTTCTCCTACTTTAATGTAAGATAGCTTTGGGCCACATGGTTTTTTTTACCACAAAGTATCAGAAAATTAAGAAATGTGTTAACTCTGATTTTCTATGACAGGCAAAATAAATTACTATTTACAAACTGCAATCTGTTTAAAGTGTATATTGAAATACAATGTTGTCACTGTTTCCGGATGGATGTTGTTTGAGAGTGAGTTAATTTGTTTTAAAAAATGCTACTGCGTGAATCCAGTTTGCAAAAGTATACAATGTGTGACGAAAGGCTATTAAAGACTTGCAGATAAACCTCCCTGAGATTAAGTATTGTCTGTCAAATACAGACGGAGACCTATATGGTTCATAGAGGACGATTCAATTGGTATTTGAATATCACCAACTGCCTGTCTGTCGCCTGACTCCATCCCGATTAGTAAAATGAAGTTCAGTAGGTTGTAAATGTGGCGAGGGGGGCGGACACAGCGGGACTCTCCTCTGCTGTCCTGCGGTAACATTGTTGTGGAACGACGTCACAGCTCGAAAATGAAGGCACAGAGGCAGCCATTACTGGAGCTTCTCTAATTATTTTATTCCAAATAAATACTCGCGGAAAACTCCCATGGCAAGAGCCACAAGTCAGCTGGTAAGTATTTAAACTTTTACATCAATAACTGTTCGAAGCCGGGAATCAAAATGTATAATGTGGCGGCTGTTTGACAACAAATAGTTTGGTCGGGCCTTCATTTGGAGAGCAGTGCTAGCCGCAAAAGAACATTCAACATTACGACTGACTAGCAATGTTAGCTCGCTAATGTAGGCTAACAACATACAATGTTGTCAACGTAAATCCAGGTGTGGAACACTTGTTTCGATTCATCATTAGGTGTTCCTCTGATAATATCTTGCATATCCAGCACTTATCGATGCATGGTACTAGTTCTGTCGAAATGGATGATCATTTTAGCTTGGTCAGTAGTTGCGCTACCGCTACATGTTGGCTAATGTTAGCTAAACAGCTTCGCGCTTTCGAACGTTGTTCCTCCTTGCTAACTGGCTAACCTTAGCTTTGTTGCGTCTCCGCCGTTAGTTAAGATAGTTGGTGTTAATGTTTTTATAGGTAACGCAGTTAAGTACGATTGTCATCCTACTGACTTTCAAAATTGTGTGGTATTGTAACTGTAGCAACTTTAGTTGTCGCCCACTAACCTTTCTTTATTATGGCATACGATTTAGAACATAACTGTTACCTGACTAGCCAGCGTTAGCTAATTGGCTGGATGTTAGCGTTAAGTTTATAACTCTGTCAGTGATGGCCGGCATTATTTGACAAGGCAGCAAGAGCTAATGTTAGCTTGCTAGCAGGCGTTACCACTTAGCAAAGAAAGTTCCTACAGGCCTGATGTTAACCGGGGTACTCATGATTAGGTTAACTGGGGTTTACCAACAATCACTAACACGGTTAATCAATAATAGTGTTTCAGTAGTTGGCATTAAGGCAACCCGGCAATAACTACGTCAAGTCCGGATAAGGCAACTAAATGGCCACACCTTGGTTTTGAAAGAGAAAAGGCCAGGCCAGCTAAACTAGCGTAAGCTAACGTAAACTGAGTTATAAGGTAAACAGTATTGACACTGCTGATGTTTTTCAATAGCTGAAGTTAAAAGTAACCAAAACTGAAAGACGCACAACATGTCTATTTGTTGTAGGTGGTGGTTTTAACGGGGCTTTCATCAGTATTTGCGTTACCTGCCTTTCAGATGCTGTACAAACACATTTGATGAGTTCATGGCAATTGGGCAAAGAGTAGCATTTCATCTATCACATGAAAGAAGTAATTTTGACATAGATTTTGCAACCTCAACACTGGAGGGTGGGATCACAAGACACAAAAGAGGCTTCTTCAATAGCTTTTGACTGTTCTTATTAATTCTAGACTTTGCTCTTCAAGTGGTCTCACTTTAAATTGTTGAAGTTATGATATTCCAGTAAGAGGGAAAAAACAACCCCTCTAGTAAATGTGAACGAGTGACCTGGTAAAGTGTGTCTAATTAGATATTCCTTGTCCAATCTTTATAATTCTACACACGCACTGTAGATTTTCATCTGTTTGTGGATGATTGTTCTGTAATTTTTGCATCACATTTTAATCATAGTCTGTTGCATTTAGAAATACACTTTTTAGGGTATGCTCTGGACGATTAATGGTATGAATGTATTTATACCCCATGGCCTTTAAATCTGTGTTTACACAAACTAATGGCAAGAAGATTAATTTTAAAATGACAAGTCAAACTGTATAATATGATGTTCCACAGTCTTCCTTTGGATAGTCATTGTTTAAGACACATATTGTGTGAAATAGGTTTTTATTTTACTTCAAACTACATCACTTTGCTGACTTAATTTTCTTAATTCTTCCTCTATCCAGTATGATGTTGTGCCCATTCAGCCCAGTGTTGTCATCTGTTCCTGCTCTCATCCATCAATGGTAAGAAACCACCCTGACTCCTGCTCGCCACTTGCTATCCCAGGCGCAAGCAGTAGCCACTGTCCCAGCATGGAAGGGTCAGCGTCAGGAGCCCGTGCTGTAGGAGCGTCTGCCAGCAGCCAGGGCTCAGAGCTGCGCACGCAGCCGGCTGTCCAGGCACCTCAACCGCGCAAAAAAAAGCCGGAGGACTTCAAATTTGGCAAGATACTGGGAGAGGGCTCGTTCTCTACGGTATGTACCATGCATTCCACTTAGTATTTTAATTTGACCAAAGTAGTTGTTGCTACATGTTAACATTCTTTTGATTAACATGCATGGGTGAGTCATCAAGTTCATTTTAGGTGAATTGACAAAACAGACTGTGAAAGTTAGATATTCTCTCATCAAAAGCAACGTGTAACATTTTTTCTGCTTTTTGTCTTAAGGTTGTCCTGGCAAGAGAGCAGGTAACGGGAAAGGAATATGCAAGTAAGTAGTAATTCAGGTTGATTGCAGCGTATTTACCAATTTCATGTTGGAAAAATTTGTTGCTGCATCTTTTCTCAAATGCGTTCTTCTCCTTGCAGTTAAGATTTTAGAGAAGCGCCATATTATGAAGGAGAACAAAGCCCAGTACGTGAAAAGAGAAAGGGATTTGATGTCAGACCTAGATCATCCATTCTTTGTCAAGCTTTACTTCACATTTCAAGATGATGAGAAGTTATGTATCCTTGAGCAATTGTGAATACTTTGTTTATTCCTTTTTCATGTCCATTGTCATTTTGTGCTAGATGATTTTCTACTTTTAGTCTTTTACAAATCTTTTTATAGAAAAATATTTAATGTTGTTAGTTGGCTAATTTGTTTTATTTTTAAATGTCAGTTACCATTTTCCCTTAACTAGCTTTTCTTAGATTTTGGTCTCAGCTATGCTAAAAATGGGGAACTTCTGAAATACATTCGCAAAATTGGTTCATTTGATGAAACCTGTACTAGATTCTACTCTGCTGAAATAGTTTGTGCTCTAGAATACTTACACAAGAAGGGGATAATACACAGGTAAGATAATCTGCGCATTTCAACTTTTTTATGTTTTTTTTGTATTTAACTTCATAAACACTGGATTAAAAATTGTCATACATTTATTTCAGAGACCTGAAACCAGAGAATATTCTTCTGAGTGAAGAGATGCACATCCAGATAACAGATTTTGGGACAGCAAAGCAGTTGTCATCAGACAGTAAGCAAGGTACAATCTTTTGATGTATTCTCTAATTGAAATTGAAATCTGAAATTGAGTAATTTTATATTTCACTTTCTAAGAGAATGCTGTTTCATGTGACCATTATTTATTTATATTGTTTGGCAGCAAGAGCAAACTCCTTTGTAGGGACAGCACAGTACGTGTCTCCAGAGCTACTAACGGAGAAATCGGCCTGCAAGAGGTAATTAAATTGGATTACCCTGCAACGTCATTGTTTTCTATTAATTGTTGTTTGTTTTTAAACTAATCTTTGTCAGAGACGAGTAGTATCACACCTGTAAGTGTGTTTTTGTATTTGTTTTTCTTAGCTCTGACCTTTGGGCTTTGGGATGTATTATCTATCAGCTGGTGGCTGGTTTACCACCATTCAGAGCTGGGTGAGTACTATTGAACACTCTGGAACAATGTTCTCATGGTTTTAATTGTTTTTAGAATGGTGTGTTTATCAGTATAGTTTTTAATTGTAACATGTATTATGTAATGTCTCTCATAGTTCAATTAATTTGTGCTTTGACAACAAAGAAGTTGCTCCAGTAGAAGTAGATATACAAAATGCATTTTACCAATAACTGTTTTTCTCTTTTCCAGAAATGAGTACCTAATATTTCAGAAGATAATAAAGCTGGAATATGAATTTCCAGAAAAATTCTTCCCCAAAGCCAAGGAACTTGTCAGACAGCTTTTGGTAAGTTATTGTATGATATCTACTGACAAACTAGACTAGACGCATTTTGTATATTTATCCGTACTAGAGATAGTTGGCTGGAGAGTAGTGTTTTTCTAATAAATTAATTGTCTTCTTCCTTAGTCACTGGACCCTTCTAAGCGGCTTGGTTGTGAGGAGATGGGAGGATATGACCCTTTGAAGCAGCACCCTTTCTTTGACACAATCTCATGGAGTGACCTTCACCTACAGACACCCCCAAAACTCACCCCCTATCTGCCAGCCATGTCTGAGGATGATGAAGACTGCTATGGAAATGTATACAATTGTATTACTTTCTAAATGTTTAAGTTTTTCATTTACATTTTGCTGACATTTGTTTTGTCCTTGTATTGTCACTACTTTTTTTGAAAGCTAGAAATTAAACATTTTCTCATCTGTTCAATTTTTAACCCCCAGTATGATGACCTCCTGAGCCAGTTCAGCAACATGCAGGTGGCCCAGTCTAGCTCGTCACACTCCCTGTCGCCACATGAGTCTACGCCCCCCCAAAGATCCAGCAGTAACATTGAGCAGTATATCCACGACCTTGACAACAACTCCTTTGAGCTGGACCTGCAGTTTACGGAAGAGGAAAAGCAGCTATTGCTGGACAAACAAACCACTGGAAATCCTTGGTAAAATGGGATTTTAAACCACTTGATGTTCCTATCTTATAGCACTGTTGATTATTGCACTCAAATGCGATAAATTATTTGACCTACTTGTTTCATTGAAAAAGATGGGATGTCACTCTGTTGTTTTGTTTACACAGGCATCAGTTTGTTGAGAATAACCTGATCCTAAAAATGGGCCCAGTGGATAAACGAAAGGTCTGTGTATTTTAACTCATATTTGACAATATATCTGAAAGTTTAAAACTTTTAAAAGCAAGTTTCCTTTTTTGCAAACCAGTTTAGCCATGAGCCATAATAATTTCAGATAGTTTATTTCCAGTTAAAGCTTGATCAGCAGCAGTGAAGTCATTTCTGTGATTCATTGCTGTTTCTGACTGCTTTGAGATAAATAATTAAAAGGAATCCTGTGCTGTCCTGTATCAGGACTCTTTGGTCCCATAGCTCCCTCTGTTGGGAATGAGTAGCTCAAGTTTGCGGCATTTCATTGCAGGGTCTGTTTGCTCGGCGGAGACAGCTGCTTCTTACTGAAGGACCACACCTGTACTACGTGGATCCTGTCAACAAGGTCCTAAAAGGGGAGATTCCTTGGTCCCTAGAGCTTCGCCCAGAGGCCAAGAACTTCAAAACCTTCTTTGTTCATACGGTACAACAATTTACCTCTGAAGTCTGTCCAGCATAACTTACTTGAGCAACTTGTTGCTACATGCCCGCTGCTCTGTCTGTTTTCAATGGAGTTCAGGTTTTTTAAGTATTTTTTTGTCTTCTGATTCTTTTAGCCTAACCGAACATATTATTTGATGGACCCCAGCGGAAATGCTGACAGATGGTGCAAGAAGATCCAGGAAGTGTGGAGAAAGATCTATCAACGGCACCAAAACCCAGGCCTATAGGAGCACAGTTCCTCCTATGGCCACTCCTCCTTAGCTCTGAGGCCAATCACTGAGCAGAGTAACACCCTCTTTAGTGCCCTTCATCACCGCAATGTAAACAAACTCTTAGAGACGCTGGCATCTAGACCTTGTTTGTTTTCCTGAGTAGAACCATGGGAAAAATACAACTTTGGATTCAGGGTTGCTTTGCTTGTTCTTTGTGCTCTCTGTGAGGCTTCTATTGCATTTTTTCCATGTATGGATGATGATAAGACTGCCACCATGCACATCTGATTTTTGTACATTCTGCAGGGGAATGAGAAGGGCAAGCTTGTCTGTAGAGTGGCACAAGCTTGGGTACCGCTAGGACTATCTTGAATGCAAGGACTGGTTTCCTGCTTCTGTGATACCATAACACAAAATCTAGCTTTTGTGAAACAGCCCATCCTGATATCTTAATTCAACCATATCCTAATCCTACATCATAAGTACAAGCTATAGTCAAGCCCCACATCTAGTGCATATACTCCATAGTTGTAACAGATACTGTATGCTGATTCAGTCACACACATTTACACACACGTATGTATGTATATGTATATATATATATATATATATATACACACACAATGTGTGTGTGTGCAATCAAATTAACATCAAGATGCAGAGTCCCATCTGCTGTGAGACCTGGGTCTGAATCAGTCTTAAGTATGAGTGATCCTCCATGGCCGTTACTGAGGATGTATCGCTAACGGGGCGAGTAAACATGCCACTAGCTTGTACTTCCTAAACATAACTTGCTTATCTTTCCTGCATGACCAGTTTTGTAGCGCAGCCTTGTCCGCTTTCCTCTCCTAGGGCACTGGAGAATATAGTTTATTCATGTTTAAAGGTGGGTATTTTTGAACACAACCATTGCAAATAATATTGGATGATTTGGCTGTTCTGTACCATTCACTGGCTATTTCTTTGTGGTGTGATTTCTTCACTTTTTCTTTTCTTTTTTCTTTTTTTGTGGGATAGTCGGCTCATGTTCAGTACGTCCTATTGAAAACAATATCTTATGTGCTGACAACCCCATGCTGAACAGAAAAACTTTTGTCAACAGAGATAAGATTCACATACTATCATTCTTGGAAGCAATCACAGTAAAAGCTGTTGTCCCTGGACAAGATGGCAGAACTGCCTAATAGGGCTCTCAATTTTCATTGAGATGTCTCACTTTTTTTTCTGATGTTTGGCCCAATAGAAATTAAAGCGTTTGATTTAACTTGTGCTCTTGTTTTAGCAATATGTATTATCATAATGCTTTTAATTTTTGACATATTACCTTAAGGTCCTTTCCAAAGGTCCTCTTCCTTCAGCTGAGTCTGTGTGTGCAGTGTGACTGGAGTATAGGTGAATAGTACCCTCTGGCCCAGGGGCTGGGGGGTTGATGTGGGTGGATGTCAGTTAAAGGATATGTTTGATCCAAATAACCGATGAAATTGCTGTATCTGTCTATAAAGTTGAGGAAATGCTCAAGAGAAGTGTTTGCCTCTGGTTAGAAAAATTGTTTGAATCAAGTTGATGGCAGTCAGTTACATTGTATATGGAATATTCTACCTGGCTTGTAACTGACTAGAACTGTGATGTACAGATGATGTATTATTAAAATCTGAAGCAAGTAATGCAATGATATTAGGATACAGTTTTTGTATTTTTATTCTTGTATAAGGTTATTTGATGGCTATTGTTTAGCCTCTAGTTCATTCTGTGTTATTTAAATTCTAATATATGAATCATATTTGGATTGAAGTCATGTTCAGGGGCCATGTTGTGTATGTATTGAGATGTAAAGCCTTTGAATGTGAATAATTATTGTAAACTATAATATTTTACAGCTTTTTTCTTACTATATCATACATTTTCTATTTGCTCAGTGATTTAATCATTCTGATAATTTAATGAATCTGTTCATTCTCTCTCTGATTATTTGTGCGCTAGGTCAGTAGATGTTGAATGATGAATTTTCCACTTAATGCTTGGTAGTCCGGTAATTAAAGCATGTAGGGATTTAGGCATACAAATAAAGCCACGTGTCCTGTCTTCTGTTAACAACCAGTCATGACACAGTAAAAGCAACAGCATATAGTGGCAATGGCATCTCATATTTTGCAGCATGTAAATAAAGTACCGGCCCACTATCAGTGTTTTTGTGTCGTGGAATTTACTACAGAAGCTCCTTAGTGCGATCGAAACAAAATGGCTAAAAGAGACATGTGCTAGTACGACCTCTTAATATTCTGTACAGGCTCAGGATTTAAAAAATATATATATATTGTATCGTCATAAATCAGGTTTGGGAGGATCTAGAATAATTTATGCAAGTCTAACAGAGCTGGTGGAGTTGTTTAGTAGGAGTGGCTGAGGAGCTCACAGACTGTTTTGCATGAGTCGTGGACTCCCAAGTTAGTGGCTGCAGCTAGATATTTCCTGTCTGCCTCAGAAAGAACTGAGGCGAGGGTGGAGGAGACGAGGAGAGGGATGGCAGAGAACAGCTCCGAGACGAGCGGCTCCGTTCACCGGAGATGTTTGGCCCATTCTCCTGCGGAAAGAAACGTTTCATCTGGAGTCGGGGCGTCGAAATGGATTCGACTAAACGTCGGGGGAACCTATTTTCTAACAACAAGACAGACGCTGTGTCGAGATCCAAAATCATTTCTGTACAGACTGAGCCAAGCTGACCCCGAGCTCGATTCCGACAAGGTAAATGCTAGGCTAGTCGAGCTAGTTAGCGCTTTACTTAGGGGCGCAGGAGGTTAATTCACTTGTACTTTTCACATAAAATACATATGAATCCCGTATAGTTTGGTATGGCTGAAAAGTGTATACACCGTCCTGTTCAGTTATACCTGTCGGTCTATGAAAAACAGTTTATTGGTAAAACGTAACGCTTAATTATGCTTTCTGTGGCTATGTAGCATTAGCCTGCTGAGCTAGCTAGATTCCGACAGTCGCCACATGATATATGATCTTGCTACTGTCTTATGTTCAGCTCATCCGTAAAGCGTGTTTAGAAGCGAAATCTCCGGGTATTACGGGCATTTTACAATATGTTCCGTGATATTTTGGCATCAGGAAATTTACTGGTACATTTGTGGAGTTTTTGTACTTTACAATTATATACAAGTAGATGGAAACTTTCCCTGTAGGAGGCCGTTGCGTTACACTTCTGTAGCTAGGTGTCAGATGTCAAATAGTGTCAACATTTTTTCTTCTCACGAAAAAACTTGCCTTTCATATCTGGTAGAGAAAAAAAACTTTATTTTCCATTTAATACAAAACGTTTTGGGGTGTGGCAACGTCATCTTAGTGTAATGGAGTGTGTGATTTCAGTCTTGAGTCAAAAAGTGCAGATTTTATTATTAGTATTGCATATAATTGTGGTTATTCAGCATATCAGGACTATAAAGTGAACCATTTTCATATTGCTTCACTTCAACTTGGGTGCTATTCTGATCCTCAGAGCTATAATCATTTTTGAATTATTACCAACACCGAAGGCTTTATTGCATGATCACTAATTTCTTTCAGTCCCTCCCCTGACTTGAGTCTTGACGTTTGTTGCGCCTCGGTTTATATTGGTACGAGACTCCCATAATGACTATATATGTTATTGCCAATTCGGGTGAGGTGTTTATGACTACAGAGGGTTCCAGATGAAGTCACTCATCTCCCTGAATGGCCTCATTTTTCCACAAGCAGGCTTCGCCATTTGCCCATCTGCAAGTTTAATACCACTATGTGCACTTGAAGGCCCCCCAGCACTGTCCCAAACAATGTATTAGTCTGTGTATACAATGTGCAGTCTGTTCTCTTTTCCATGTTTTTTTTCTTTATTTATTGTTCTCTTTAACGTGCACGTTTCAATCTTTACCCTGGCCTCTTTATTCTAAGCTAAAACCATGGCTTATCTCATATTTTCATGCAAATATCTTAATCTCTGAATAATCAGCTTGCTTTTTTGTCAAGTTAACCCCTCATAATAGATCAGCCTATCTCAATCCCTTGTCTTAAGTGCGTATCAGTCTCTTGAGCCTCTACAGCATTTCGTTTCTATCTGGTTAAAGACACACTGATAAGTAAAGCAATCAGAAAAAAATATCTTCATTAACTGATGACTTGGATTGTATGTTTTTATAGGATTCCAGCTGTTTTCACTTGGTGTAAAAAAAAAATTTTTTTGCGTTGCATGTTTTCTTCCTATTCACTGCATGTGACTAGAAAGCCTAGCAGAATTAAGTTCAAAGACGGGTAGATTTATTTTTTATATATTTTTTAGGGGAGGCAAAATTGTGTTTTCCAGCTAAGGAGATGAGTGGCTCAGTGGCTGACGTGCTTCAGCAGGACTCTTGAGGAGAGCTGCATTATTCATGTCGTTGACTGGAGCCTGTTTTACACACTGGGGGCAGACGAGGGAGAAAGTGAAGGAAGTCCTGTCACGTGTACAGGCATAACGGAACAGTCGTGTATCTTTTATGGGTGCTTTTAAAATGGCTTATCCCTGTATTGACAAATGCCACTCATAGGTGTTATGTTGGCGTGATGTTATCTCTGCTAGTGTTGTTTGGCCGCACCTTCTGTGTCACGTTTTAGGTGGGCCTTAAGCTGATCACGCTCTAAAAATTGTTCCTCATAGATACATCAATGGGCTTCTATCCTCTGGCAAACTCCTCCCTCCAAGTTACTTTGCTCAGGACCACTCAACTGGAGACCAAGCTCTTTAACTCTGAAAGCTGCATCAATTTTTCAAGCATGCCATCATTTTTGTTCCTTCAACATCTTATTCTTTTCATATTTATATCCATTTACTGCCCAAAGAAGTCTTCACTGCGGCACGTGTGAGGAGAAATATGACTGTGTTTAATGCTGGATTCAGGTTGTATGTCATGCCTGAGCACACTGTGGGAGGAAACGTAAATATTTAAAGGTGATATCATCTCCGCCTGCTCTATTTTCTTGCTGCAAGTGCTCTACAGGACACTGCAGTGTGCTATTGGCAAATCAGGTGTGACTCTTGGTTGATCTTATCACCTTTATTGGTCCAAAGCAACTTTATGCACAAAAGGTACAGATCTACAATGGGAAACACTGCTATTTTGGAGCATATACTACATCAGAGTCCGTCATCAGTGAAATTTTTTTTAGTCATTCACTATGTTCTTCTCTTACCAGTCCTTTGTTTTCTTGCTGCTGCCTAGAGAGACAGAGCTCCAGGTTGTAGTGATTTCCTGGCTTGGCTATAGAAATGCTCAGCTGGCTCTCATCATGACAGAAAAGCTTTTAGGGAACTTTTAAAAGGAGCTGTTCATAATATGCTGTCTGAAATACTCTTATTATAAATTGTACTGCACACTGATGGTGTTGACCAGAACATTGAAGAAAGCCAAGAAGACCCCCCCACCCCCCCCAAATCCTTGGTAAAAGATCAAAAGTGCACTTAAAAAACAGCATTGCATATTTTGATGAGGTTTGTTCACATAATGTAGCTCTCACCCTTGCGTGATATGCATATGATCTAAAGGAAGTGGGCCTATTTGACTATGCCATTATGGCCTGTACTCCAGAGGGACTCCTACTCTACAAGAATCAGACTTCCACTTGGCTAAATAGCTCCAATCATGTGATGCAGAAGGTCTCTTGCTACATCTTTAAGCTCTTTTCCTGCAGGGAGGGCTTGTACCTCGCTCAGTTGTATTGACGGCCGACCGCCATTGATGAAGCATTTTTCCCCCTCTCGGCCAGACGAATGAAAGGACTTCATTTGAATTGTTTTGTCTCAGTGCTGTTGCAATTTGTTTTGATAATCCTTTTAACCATGTGGCCCATAAAAACAAATTGAGTATTCACATGTGAATTACTGAAAGGGGCTGTGCAATATTGTGGAAGTAAACATGCAGATACTTGTATATTTGCTGAGTGAGGGATTGCTTTTCATTGTTAATGTGTCTGCAGAAAGCCTTTTTGGACATCATGAGCTTGAAGGGTGGGTCACTGTGGTATTTCCTGTGGGAGGATATGTATTGTGTGTAGAAGAATGATAAGGTTAATTTGCTGCATTTCCCATTGCTGTGAAGCCCCCCCCCCACCCCCTTTATAAGTAGTGTTTTATTTACAGTATTTCAAAGTTTTCTTCAGTTGAAGTTTGTCTACAAATAGCTTTTTCCTTTTCTCTGTACATGTTGTCTATAAAAGGCTTTGATAATAGTCTGAGGTCAACCACAAAAAAATTAGGGTGCCTGACCTGCTCTGACCTAATTAGGATGTTGACTATTGGCTGTATCCAATTACTCTGGTTTAAGTGGTTACTTTGAACCATTTATGTATAACTTTTTATTTCATTGGTCACTGAACACATGTGCAGTGTCTGTCAAGGTGTTTTCTTGAGGCTGTGACAATTTTGTGCCAGTACCTTCATTGTATTGCAGAGACTGAGATTCCCTAGGCATGTTTTGTTCTGCACTTTATGCTTTTTAAGTTAATAAACTCCTTCCTCCCAAATCTTTAGTTTGGTACCCCTTGTGTCTGCATATCCCAACAGCTTTCCTCACTGTTCTCTCCTGTTTGTTGCTCAGTGTTTCCCAGCCTGGGCCTCCAGAGACTTTTGTTTGCAATTAAAAACATTGTTCTCTTTGTGTAAATGGGATGGCATATGAGCCCCCATATTCATCTCTATCTGAATTGGGTCACTGTTACCCTTTGTCCCTCATAGACACTCCCACTCAAGGCACAAGCTTCACTGAAGTTATAGGTTTCCAGCAACAGGGTCTTCAATGCAAGCAGGCATTAAAGTTGCCTCAACAAAAGCATAAGTGTTCACAATGGAGCCCAGGCCTATAGACTAACCTTTTGCACTGGTTGAACTGGTGCGCCTAACTTTTTTTCTTCGATGCACCAGCACAAAAGTTAGGTGCACCCGCATTGCAATTAACACCACAGTTTTACATGTTCACTTTTTTCTTTTTAAATCATTGTCCATACAGACAATATTGGTATGATTCATCAACAATTTTGATAACAAAGTTCTTTATTTGGAGCACAGCTCTACAAGAAACATTAGAACTTACTGAAAAGTGCTATTGCTTAAAGTGTTTGACTGAGCTTCAACTTCAAACATCTCACGATATAAAAGTACAAGTGTCTTAAAGGATCCAAACTGAACATCTATCTGAAAATCTGAACAGCTCCATATCTTATGGACCTCTATTGCAATCACATGCCCCTTGGATGTACTTTCAAATGGATAATCAGTGATTAGCCAATGCAAGTGTATGTATTGACAACTAATTAGAATGTACTCAGAAACGTGCACAACTCTTGGCTCTCGTGCATGACTACGTACAACCCAAACTACGCCCATCTTCATGAAGTGGCATGCAAATAGTGAGGCCCATTTCTTGTTGATCACTCAGACTTGTATCTTTTTTTCTCCCCCAAGGGCTGGTCGCACCGGTACAACCTAAAAAATTTTGTCGTCGCACTTGTGAAAAATTAGGTCGCATATGCGACCAAATTAGGTTACATATGCGACCAAATTGGTCACACTCTAGAGCCCTGGAGCCACATTGTTTTTAGTTTCAACTTTCATCATATGACATGTCAAAAAAGATCTATCTGTTGGATTATAGTTAAAAAAAATAAGGTGAAAAATAGTTTTAATTTTAGCCCAAGGTGATCTCATGCCTTTTACACAGACTATAATTTGTTGAAATATAGGTTTTTCATCATGGGTTGACTTGTTTAGGAAGGTGAGTAATCTCACTCGGCTCTGAATTATAAACTACCAGATCATCAGACAGGGCTGTATTCAAGACCACCTTTGTCGAGTCCAGGACCAGGACCTGTCAAAAACAAGTCCAACAGACTTGAGTCTGAGTCAAAACGGGGTCCAGGACAGAAAAAAACAAGTTGTAAGCATGAAAGGATGAAGTCAATCATTTTGGGTTATTTAATCTAAAAGCAAAAACGATGTCCCAACATCCAGGATCTCTCAATATAACTATTCCCCTTGATATCACATAATCTAATCTAAATCTATGATGTAAGGTAAATGGATTGCATTTATATAGCGCTTTTCCATCTTCATGGTGCTCAAAGCGCCTTACACACACTCATATACCAGTAGGTTTCTAAGGTTCTGTCAGTCCTACTGGGAGACAAAGTCAACATTCAGTGTCTTGCCCAAGGACACTTTGACATGTGGACAGACAGAGCTAGGTGATACCTATAGTTACAGTACAAGTGATACAAAGACCAATCCACTACTATTACCACTGCTATGTACTAGTACTGAGCATTTGAGCAACTAAATTACCATAGCTCCAGTCCAGACAGACAAGAATGCCCAGTATAACCAGTTTACTCCTATGCTTGGTTTATGCCTTCACTGGGAAAACAATACTGCATCATTTTATTTACATGTGCACTAATGAGAAAGACATCTATTTTCAGAAAACATTAAAGTTTGGTTAAGTAAAAACTAACTGAGTGCAATTTAAAATGTGTCATTTCCAAACAAAATGCAGAAGTTGTTTATGGAGGACACACATTTACTTGATCCTAAAATGAACATTAACGTAAACCCTGGAGCTGCTAACCTTTGTAACACAAATACAGTATCAAACAAATGTACTTCACAACAATTTTTATATATACATATATATATATATATATATATATATATATATACATACATACATCTCCATCTCATGAAACCAGTATTCCCAGATGTACAGTAAGTGATAACTATGTCTAAAAACACATTACCTTGGCTTATCTTCCGCTGTTAGCTAATGTTAACATACCATAACACAGCCTAGCCTATGAGGCTAAGCAGCGCCTAACTCTGCAGTTAACTTACCCAGATAAATGATGTCTTTTCCCTTGAATATTGTAACAAAATAAAGATGCATGGACTCGCTCGAGTCGACGAACCATTTTTGTCAATACCAGTGGCCGAGACCAAGACAAGTCAAATACCAACGAGTCCGAGACAAAAAAAAATATGGATATGGAAGGGCATGCATCCTGTAGCAGCAGTATATGCCAGTCTAAAACATCAGATCCTGTGCCTGCATTTACTGTCTTGTTCCTGGTTCTGACACATCTGACTACTAAAGAGAGTGAATATTATTCAGTGATTCAGTTTGATTTGGTTATGTTTTTTGGTGTGTGTGTGGAATGAAACTTAAGGGCTCAAAGTTCTTAGAATGGCTCAGAAGAAGCTCTTGAAAGGTATGAAACTAAAGAGACAACCATATAAAGCAAACATTTTTACTTCAGATTTGGGATAGGAAGGATAATACTTGCAAAGTAGATTCTAAGAGTTCATATGAAAAATTAATGACAGAAGTGTCTGGGCCAGTCTGGTATTATAGTCTAAAGTTAGACCATCTCTCTTTATGGGAAATCGGCCCTTATGTGGTTTTACGTTGTGTAGTTTTGATCTCATCCATTTCCTCCACACGGGCCCACCTGTACTTAGGCTTAAACTTGTGTCAATATAGTAACGTGAGGAACTGACAGAGCAGTGAGACCAGAATAGAAATCCACTGGGCTGCTGTGATATTATTTTTTGACATGGAAAAGAGGTCAGCCAGCCAAAGGGTTTCAGAGATTCATTACAAAAAGAAATGCTCTGGGACCATTTCTCATTATTGGAAAGATTTATGGTTTTTCAATTGAAGTCATCTTCTTATGTGTGAAATGGATCTATGTAGGCTTTGACTTTTTTCCTGTAATAAGAACCTGATGTTTGAGTCTTGACTATATAAAACATTAGGTTAATTAATTAATGCAAAGATTTTTCTTGAAGCCTTGCACAAGACTGATACAAAATCAAACATTGAGTTGCGTTTGTGCATTAGCATTACATTAGCCTTTCCTCTGTTTGAGTATTTCATTAAAGGTCATGTGTGGTTAACTCCCTAAATGTCACATTATGTTGTTACAACTTTTTAGTAAACAGGTGTCGAATACATCCGCTTGACAGTGGTTCAAACTGTATGTAACGAACCAGACTGGGCCAATTGTCTGTTGTAGACCATGGTCCTTTTTTCCTTGGTCCCATTGGTGGATCTGGCTTCCTGCTCCAAATCGTTTTCTATTCTGCTCTAATTGTTTTAGTTCCCTCATCCCCCACGAGACAAAGACAGTCTAATCGCAGCACTTACAGAAATAGGGAAATACCCAATGGTTGTGAAGGAATCAGGATCAAACCCAAGGCCTTCGGGAATAGTGAAGTGATATCTTAGAACTATTGTAACAGTGTAGGTTCCATTTCTCTGTGTGAGATTATCTAAGCAGGAGTTGACCTTGTAATCCTCGTCCCTCTGGGTTATAGTCCCCAATGTACAGCACTTCTGTTTTTTTCTGCTTTATTTCATTTATGATGCACCTGGTCATTGACAATTGAAAAAAGAAGCAGTCACCAGCTGTTGGAAGATGTATTTAAAAAAGAGCTATGCTGTATGCAAGTACTAATAGAATATGTACTCGGTTGTACAAAATGTAAAATTTTGGAATGTTATATTCGTTCATTGACTTAGGGAAACTTATTTAAACTGGGATTCTGTTTCTCTCATCATATTTTAAATTTTTTAGGATGAAACTGGTGCCTATCTCATAGACAGAGACCCTACGTACTTTGGGCCAGTGCTGAACTACTTGAGGCATGGCAAACTGGTGCTCAACAGGGACCTGGCAGAGGAAGGTAACATCTGTGGAATATATTTGCATATTAGCAACATAAATGTGAACACACTAGTAAATATGTTTCAGAATTTATTTTGACAGATGTCTACACGTTAAATCTATGGAAAGGATGTGGTGCTTTGAAATTTGTGAGTGTTTCTGTTGGTTTTCCAGGAGTGTTAGAAGAAGCTGAATTCTACAACATCACATCATTAATAAAGCTCATCAAGGACAAGATCAGGGAACGTGACTGCAAAACATCACAGGTATGTGTGTGGAGATTTATCATGAGGGGTAACTGTTATTTTTTCTTGCTAGGTTATTTTAAAAAGGACTATGCTCTCTGCTGTACTATACTACTCTTTATTAACCCTTTTTCATAATTGTTTTTTGTTACAAAGCAAGTTCTAGATACCCAGGATCTTTTTTGGTTGCCTGGTTTGACAAAACTAAGCACTAAGTCACATTAAGTAACTAAATTACTCCAGTATAGGGCATTAATGACTTCAGTTTTTTTCAAGTCGACTTATCCGTCAATAAAGTCGAAGTCGAATCAACGGGTCACGATGACATCAGCAGAGGAACAATACAGACACACAGCTAAAAAAATAAAAAAAATTATACACGGACACACATCTGTCCAGCAATGAGCAGCTTGTGTTAAAACTTCACTGCAACATAACAATGTCCACTGACAGGACACAAGCATCAACATTTTAACCCCAACAAAACAAATGCTAATGTTAGTCTTGAGTTTTCTTTTAAATTTAACTGCACAACATCAGTAGGGTGAACATATGTCCGGATTTTGTCTGGACCCACGGCTCTAAAAACGGACTGTCCAAAACGTCTGTCACGGGTCCTCACTTTTTATATTAAGTGCAAAAAGTTTTGAGTCAGCAGCCGCCAAGACGCACACCACACTGTCCACATCATGTTTGGGGGAAGAAAAAAAAAAGAGCGTGTTGTCTTAATGCGTGTTGTTGCTCACACTCAGGTTAGCTAGCGGGTGATTCTTATATCACTCAGGTTAGCTAGCGGTTGCTTCTTATATCACCCAGATTAGTTAGTGAATGTCTCTTCAGATGGTTGTGCCATTATTATTTTTTTAATCTAAGGTGAAGTATTTCCATACATGTGGTGTGTATCTGTCACTCTCTTTTGTTTTGTGAGACCCACCACAACTGTCTTACCTGCAGCAGCCATGTCTGGTTTAGGTCTGTTCTTTGTTTACGCGCAGAGAGAGAAAGAATAACATGCAACTTGTCGACTTAGGCTACAGGAGTTGACGTGTCTACTAGTCGACATGTTTGTTAATGCCCTCCTCCAGTATGAAGTAAACCACCTGACACCAACAGGACTAAAGCAGAAGTTACCTTGTTGACCTCTTAGTCCTACTTTGTGATACAGGCCCTATGTCTTGCCATCAGTGGCAGCTGGTAGTAAATAAGATTGGATAAGCAGGGCAAGAGAGTACAAACACCTAATTGGCCTGTTATATATGTATATGCATATGTCTCTTATCATAAGCCACACATTTTATTTATTAATTTCATATGCCTTTGGATATTTTGTAGCATTTTAATTTGCATTTTACTTAATTATGTTACTCTGGATTAAATAATTAAAAGTGATGTGAAGTTGTTCTATTTTCATTTCATTCAGTGTGACATAAGTGTGAACTTTGTCACAACAGAAACACTATTTCCAACAACTCCCATTTCTGATCTCCTTTGTAAATCATTGTAATCCATCCTCACAGGTTCCGGTGAAGCATGTGTATCGGGTGCTGCAGTGCCAGGAGGAGGAGCTGACCCAGATGGTATCTACAATGTCTGATGGCTGGAAGTTTGAACAGGTAAATCCCTGCCTGCTGCGTTACAGCAGCAATCCTTATTTCATGTGCTTCACCCACCCCGCTATGCTCACATTGACCCAGAAACTCCAATCCTCAATATTGGAAATGGATAAAAAGCCAAACAGCAAATCACATCTTTCTCAATGTCCGCATACATGATCCGGGCATCCCTTCTGTGCTCTGATTGGTTGTTGCAGCTTGTCAGTATAGGTTACGGGCGGGCCCACCAGTCAGAGTTTCTGCTGATTGTGTCAAGGGAGGTGAAGGGAGAGGAGTCTGCTTTGCCAAACAACAGCGGAGAGGTGTGTCCCACAAATTTCTGTCCATGGGCTGGTCACTGCATGGTCCCCATGTTGTCCATAAACACCCCGTTCGCCATTGTTTGTCCCAAGTAGACACAGAGCTGTTGGTCTTTTTTTTTGTTTTTTTGAGTTGGTTCTTTTAAGTGCTCATTTGTACTGCTTGCTCACCAGTCAAGCTAGAGGAAACGTGACACCTTTTTCTTGTCTGTGATTTAATTTGATAACTTATGTTATTCACATTGCACTCAGAGTTCATAAGCTTGCCAGCAGCTTTCTGTGCTTTGCTTTAATGTAGCCATTGCAGACACTGTCCTGGGATACAGACAGTGCTTGCTGTTGAGAGGTGAAAATGTTACCAATTGATTTGTCTTCCCAGCAGGTAATTTAACTTGTAATTGAACAGGCTCCAGACATCGGAAGAGAATTGTAATGTTTAAATGATAATCTGTCCAGTTTAAAATAACATAGAAACATGACACATTTTGTTGTTGCAGTGGGCGCAATGTGTGAATGAATCTCTGAGCTTCTCCCATTAATGCTGAAATCCCATTAATCTCTTTACAAAGGTCAGATGGGAATCTCCTTGCAGTACTCCTTACAGAAAGCATAGAGCTCCAGTAGAGTCTTTTGGGGAAGATGAGCTTAGATGACCTTTCTACATAGTTTCCTTGAGGCGCCATAAATATAAAATCAAAGTGTATCCTTCTAGCTGTTGGGTGTCCTAATTTAATTTATTGCAACTTGAGTTTATACCAGTGGGACAATGGAATTCCAGGAAGGTAGTTAAGAGTATTTACTCATTTTTGCTGCAGCAGTGTGAAAGAGATCACCAACAACAACAAGTCCCTGGCAGGAGTTGCTAATGAGGCAATGCATGTCTGAACATGTACAGACAGTTTACCTGTAGCCTGCAGTTTAACATTTGCAAGTACAAGCAGTTTATTATGGAACACAACCTGCCGTTATAATTTTTTTGTGCATGAAGTTCTCTGTATTATAATTTTAAAGATCACACTCTGTCCCTATTTGTCCTCTTCTGTGTGTTTTTGTTTGGACTGATGTGACTGGGCTCAGAACATTAGAAGCTGTCATGTAAAGATGGAGGATTTCCCCACACAATTTCTTTTTCCTCACCAACATCCTCTAATGTTGGGGTGGAAAAGTTGCTCCGTTTACACCCCTTCAGTGATGTTTAATTTAGTTGAATTTGGGCTGCCCTCAGTCATCTTCCTGGCTAAATCATGGAACGGCATACGGTCAAATCTCAAGTCAGTGAACCAATGAGTAATGGGAGAGAGCTACTACTTTGTGGTTTTACTCTGGGTTTTCTGTCTGATTTTATTTATTTACTCCTTTTTTTTCTCTCTTGAAATTGATTAAACAAGCCCGGTCCAATCAAGTGAAATCCATCATTCCCACTTGATTTTCAACCAGCATGTTGTGCTTCCAGTTGTCTACTTTCCTGCACATGTAGTCTGTCAGTGACTATGTGTTTCATCATCTTCTGTCTGTAGTGTCGTTGGCTCATTTCTTTTAGTATCACTATCTTTTTACTGTGAACCACAAATGAGCATTTTTTTTTTTTTATCCTACATGGTTAATTTATGAGGAATTGAGTAAATGTTTTCCAGTTTTATGAATGTGACAATTCTTTTATGCTGTAATTTCTATACTGGCATGTCTGCAGGTCCCCAAAAAGTTATTTCAACATTTAATTTGAGCCTTTCAGTCGTTTAATTGGCATGTTTTGCCTTGTTGCACTCTGTGTGTCATCCTGACTAATGCGCAAAAGGCAAATAATCATTTAAAAAAACTGCCTTAAAATGGGAGTTGCGTAGGCCAGTTTGAAATGTGGCAAATCATGTTTATTCAATGAAACCTGTTTATTTGGGCATAAATGCCTTTCATAAGATATTGAATGGCCTTAAGTTTAAGTTGCAGGAACCTGTAGACTCAGTGCTCCCTTTTGTTTTTGTACTTTCTCATGTTTTCCAACCTTCCCATTTTTTTGGGGGGGTCTTTATTCAGTTTGTCTCTAGCTGATTCCTGCCCTGCTCTTGTGTCTCTCTAGCTTGTCAGCATAGGCTCCTCTTACAACTACGGAAACGAAGACCAAGCCGAGTTCCTGTGTGTAGTCTCCAAGGAGCTGCACAATCAGTCGTACGGGACAAACAGTGAGCCCAGTGAGAAGGCGAAGGTAAGTGTGTACGTGAGTGGGCGGTGGGGGCAGTTTTCAGATCCATCCACACAGCAAACTTCTGTGAATGATGGCCTGTGCTGGACGTTTTAAATGACTTGCATTTATGAAACATGCAACCGTGGGACTGAAAGCACCTCTAGTTTATTGATGAGAAAACTCTGAAAGAGTGCTTTGTGAGTATTCAGTCCTTCAGTTGAGAAATAAACTGAAAGCACAACCTCGAGTGATCAGGGAAAATAAAAACCTTGCACCGTCATCAATTTAAGACCTTCACACCCTGTTGAAAACAAGTCTTCTAGATGCAGGAATAAAAAGAAAAAAACATGATGATGAGACCACACAAATCAAACGGTTTTAATCCTTTTACATTTGACCTAAGATTAAAAAAGTCAAACTGTTTAATCCCAGTTGGGCCTTTAGTAAAGCATAGGTCTGTGGATTAGTAGAGCTATTGGCAAGGTCTCTGGTTTTCTCAAAGGCAGGAGACCGGTCCTGAGGAATTCAAGTTCTCAACAGCTCATCCTTGCAGGGCCTATATCCTCGATTTCAATGTGACGTAGCTCAGTTTTTTTTTTACTTGTTTTTGTACTGATATTCATCTTTCATGGTTCATATGAAGAATCCATCCTGTCTGTGAATCTTTGAAGTAAATGTAGCAACTCTAGGCACTTTTTAATGCTTTCCAGGGGCACAATACCCAGACCAGGTCCTTAAACACAAGCAATTTATGTAAATTGCTAGCAAATAATTAAAATAATTAATTCTTATTAGAGGTGGGTGATCTGGACCTACAAAAAATAATTGGTTATATCGAAGTTATTAATTTAGTCAACAAAGACATAATTAAGTATTTGGAGGATTATTTTGGAGGAAAACATCACTGATTGCTTAATTATACATTTTATGGATTCCTTAGTTGTCTATAAAAGTCACTAGTATTTTTGTGTTTTAGAACAAATGAGACTTTTGAAGATGTCATTTTGGGCTTTAATGAAACTTACATTTTTCACCATATTCTGACTTTTGATTGACAAAACATCTGAATAATGAGCAAATCACACTTTAATCGGCAATGAAAATGGTCATTCATTGCAGCCCTAATATGATCTGCTTTTCAGAAGATGGTGACACTAAATTAACACCACTGCTTAGACTTTCCTCTTGGGATAAGTATTGCTTCATAGTTGGTTTATAGCAGGGGTGTCAGACTCTGGCCCTTGAGGGCCGCAATCCCGCATGTTTTAGAGATTACTCTCTTCCAGCACACCTGGTTTAATTAATGATCGGCTCATCATCAGAGTTTGCAGATGCAGAATCATGTTGTAATGGCTTCCAGATTTGCTGGAAGAGGGAAATGTCTAAAACGTGTAGGATAACGGTCCTTGATGACTGGAGTCTTACACCTGTAGTTTTTAGGGATCCCTTATGGTTTGGAAACGTTTTTTTGTTTTTTTTTTTAAGTTTGTCTGCTTCAACCTATAGAGGTTTAGGCATATTTATTTCTAGTGAAATAGAAGTAAAAATGACAAACAGTAGTTCTTACATTCAGTATTTTTGGATGCAGACTTGATGATTTGTGCTTTTGAGATTCTCATAAATGAAAATGTTGTAAATGCAATTTTTTCATGATGCTGCTCTTATAAAATTAGCAGGTTGATTGTTATGAGAAGTACAAGCCAAAAACATTTTTATTTTTTAATTATAACTTAAGCTGTCTTAACTCCTTCAATAAACGGATACTAATCATTATTTTAATTCCAAACTAAAAATATTAAGTGGAATATTGCTGTATTTTAATCATTTACATTGTGCAAATAATCTGTTTCTAATATATCTACCCTAAAGTACATGGAATTAAAAAGAAAGATTCAACAAATGATCAATGGTCTTTTTTTTTTTATGTAAACTCGTCTTTTTGCCAGATCAAACACCTTTAATTTCCCACTCCTCTTTTATTTAACCATATTTTCCTGATTTGTGGTAAATGGATAAATGATGGAAAAGTACCCCTGGATAAGTTTGTAGCCTGTTATGTTTACATAGAGGCTAAATATCATTACTGGATGTTGACACCCACTGTTACTAATCCATTAGTTTTATTTTCTCCTTTCCAACATTTACACCTTCATTCATTTCCATTACTTTACTACATGCCTTTCTTGTCTTCTGTGCTGTCTGCATGCTGCATGTTGCTCAGAGCGAGGACGAAGAGACGGATTATGAAATGAATGACTCTGATTAGGGTTGAGCACTTATGACTCACTGGTGAGTGCTCAACTACTCGTAGTGCCTCCACCACTCACCCCCGGCTTGTCCTCTTCCTTTTCTATGCCTCCTCGATGCGCTTTACACTACTGAAATCTGGTTCACATTTGTTTTCAAAGACCACTCGAGCAGATGAGATATGTATAATATTGCAAAATGACAGAATTCAGGCTGGATATTTACATGCTTCTTTGGAACTGAATGCAATGGACCATGTTTGTTTCAGTGGTGTAAATGCGACCCCCTGTAATTATACCCATACCCACAGCCTTGGTTAATGGAGGACATACTGACTCATCAAGTGCTGCATTTTAACTCGTTGTCTGTCATTCAGTGACATTGAAATGGAAGGATGAGGTACTATGCTCCCTCTTCCATTTCATGGTCAATAGAAGTATTGCTTGCAGTATTGCCTGGACGGCACAAATATAATTGAAAGGTGGGCCACTTACAAGCTCTGGGTCATAGCTTAATAAAACGCACTCATCGGTCAATACTTATGTTGATGGAGGGTTTAGTTGCTGTTTTTTTTTCTTTGTTATGGTCATCATTTCTTGACCAGAAGTTGAGTGGTTTTGATTTACTTTTATAGTTGCAATATTAAGAAAACTGCTCAAACTTGAATCAAAACTGTTTGACATATTTTCAGTTTAACTAATGACATTTAAAGGAATTCCTTTTTTTTTTTTGCATTTTATCCAAGATTTAAAATAAGGAAAATCCAGTACAATTAACCTCAGTACAGCTGAAATGTAATGAGGATTCCAATGAAATGAAAATGTCATTATTCTGTTCTCATTGAATGATTATGTGAAAATATCCCATTTTAGTTTGTAGTGGGTCAGGAGCATCTAGTTGATGAAAGGTTACCTGCAGTTTCATCAGGCTCCTCATTGTGGCTATGACTCCTATATTAGACAGTGTTATCAAACCTTGACACAAATGTGCAGTGTTAGTTCCTGCATTTTTTATTTATCCAAAATGCTGCATATATATTCACAATGCTGTCTGTCCAGTACCAAGTTGACCCCACCCCATCCTCCACCCCTTCAGCTTTTATTCTTGCTTTTTAAACCCACCCTAACTTAGCACCGTGACCACAGTGCAAAGAAGAGAATTGGTCCTGATCCTCTCCTATTTCTCTAACCCTTGGCCAGTGCTTATTCCATCCAATGTAATTTATGTACGAGTGTAAGGAAAGTGACTTGACTTTAATTTATGAAATGCTGGAGACTTTGCATAGTTGGCAAAACTTAGCGTACATTGTGTTTTTGTTGATTTTAAATCTTTTTATGTCTCTGCAGATTCTTCAGGAAAGGGGTTCTCGGATGTGAAGAGGACTCAGTATTATGAGCTCCAGGTGTTATGATGCAAACATATCATCGTTGTGGAAGAACGTTCGGCACAATGGAGTTTTTAAAGGGGGGAGGGGGGTGTAGATTTATTTTGTGTTTTCCCTCCACTTGCGTTTTTATTTCTTGATGTAAATAAGTCTGTTTACTGACAATTTGTGCCTGTATGTTTAAACTGGACCTTTTTTGAATTAGCCGCAAGAATTTTTTTTTTTTTTTCTAATTGAAAGTATGGAATTGTAATCTACAAATGTTTTATGCTACACAATGTGGCCGTCATTGTACAAGGCCAACAGTTCACTCAGGGTCATCTATTGAGTTAATTCTTATATCCTCCAACTTTTAAGGGTCTGGTAAGGGATCAGTTTGGTCTTTATAACTCAAGTATCAAAATCATTGTTTAGATGAACTCAGATGTTAAGAAGGGAATTGTGCATTTATTTAGTGCATGTTGAGGTTTAGGCTATTCATTAATATGAAATTTACCCCCAAAACAAATGGATAAAATGTTGTTCAAATAGTTCAAACAGTTGAGTTTTAATTTATGATCATGAGGTTTTGACTCTTAACAATATTATCAATGGTTCATAGACAAACGATAAGAAAAAAAAAAGTACTTTAAGAATTTTCTACAAGGTTTTGCAGGTGGAAGCTGATGGAACTGTTATGGTTGTGGCTTCCACCTGCCTAACAGAATATATGTGTTGCAGGATAGGGGCATTAGTTTATCACTTATTAAATGCAGACGGTCGGTCCTTACTAAGCAAGCAGGAATATCTGAAACACAACTTCACTGTGCAGAATCCCACACATCTGACGAGTAAAGCTGTGGGTACTATTGAATTGCATATGGTATCATGTTGCATGTCATGCAACTCAACAGTCTTTAAATTCACCTCATGTTCATAAATCTAAAGTTAACTGGAAAAGGTTTTTTAATGTAAAATGTTTTACAGTCTCTTTTCCTTTTTTTTTTTTCCTTTTTTTTTTTAATATAAAAACATTGTTGCACTGCAATGATGTTTTACTTCCTGTCAGAGGATTAAAAAAAATACCTACAGGAAAAATTAATATTTACTAGAATCCCACTCACTTCTATATGTTCTGTAGTTAGTGTTTTTATTTTTGAGGGAATATCTGATTAAAAAAAAAAAGTGGTGTTTGGCGTGGACGTCTTGGGGACTGGAACTGTTTGAAGGTAGTGGTGAAGGAGATTATGTTCATATCTAGAGAATTTTGCTTTGATGTACATAATCCAAATTCAATATTAATATTTAACTCCTTAAAAACTGCACGTTTTGTACACTGTATAGAAGACACAACTTCAGGTAGAAGTTGTTTATACTGGATCTTTGAAAATGAAAAAATCTTGACCATGTTAAAGTCTGTTTTGCATTGTTTGTACAGGATTAGAGATTTCAGATTTAGGATTGAAACAGCTAATGCAGATTATGGTATCTTTCACTGAGGACATGCCGGGGACATGTTTTGATAACCAATAACAAAGCTATACTTGGCTGGCTATGAAGTTGACTGTTACATTTAAAATGTATTTTTTCCTGCAGTGTGATAGATTTCTTCTAAGCATTTTGAATTTGTGTAGATTTCGTACACAGCATTACAAGTACTACAGTGGAAGCAACACTGTGCACACTGCTTACAAGCCTGTAATGTTGGCAATGTAAATACTGCATTTTAGAACACTTTTTTTAATAGATGTTGTTTTGAGGCTTGATGTGTGGTTTTTGATAGGTTGGATATTTCATTCACAATTAATTGTTTAGTGTTGCCTTTTTCCCCAATGACCAAAATCCAATGTCTTGTGTATTCTACACATTGATCAGTGTCAGGGACAAGTAAACTTTTCTTAATGCTGGCACACTTTGTACATAAAGAGTTAATGACACAAAAACCTCCATTTACTCACATGAACACGCATACACTTGAGTAAACCAATTTTATATTGTCGGGGAAGCAAGTATGGATGCATGTTTTGATATACATATACACATATTACATACACAAGGGCTTTTAAAGTGCAAAATTTGAGATCTGCAAAGAGGTTCAATCAAAGTAGACTGGATTTCCTGCCAGAGCTAGGCTATGTTTACATTTGCTATAGTATTCTGAAGCCTTCCAACTATGTACTGTCTTGCACTCCCTCACACATGTTGACATGGCTCGGACTTGTGTGACAACACCAATCGTAACCCCACTCCATTATAAACTATTTACTCAAACATTCTGACTAATGTTAAGTTACTCCATCCGTATATGACAGCCTTTGTGTGAGCGTTGTAGACAATCTTTCTTCCTGTCTTTTTGGTGGCAGAGAGGGTCACTTTTAATAAGGTCAACTTTTACATTTGTTGGCTCAGAGCAACCGTTTATGTAGGTTTTCTGAATCTTATTTTGCAAAGAGATTTAGTGTTCTGCCTTCCTCACTCTGTTTGATATACTCTAGTGTTTGACCCTTCTACATTATATATAATTCCCTTCACAAGCAGGTTGTCTTGTCAAGCATTTGGCTGTGATAATCATTTCATGTGATGGACAAACTTATCAAATCTGTAGCCTAATACTTATAAGTGCCCAATTTTGCATTCAAGTCATAAGCCACAGACCACTGTAATGCATGGTTGAGGATAATCACAGTTTTAATCAGAGGGAGTGAATGTGTCATTTTTTTTCTCAGTCTACAAATTACATTGATTATGGTTCTCATATCACTACATAGATCACTTCTTCATAATCTTATGCAATGTTTAAACTGTACAAACTAACTGAGGTTAAGGGTATAATGGATCTATATGGTCTTGCATAAGATAAACTCAATAAAAATGTCATTGATATATTTGTGTCTGTTTATTTCGGGGTTGGAGTTATTTGAGCACTACTATATAGAACCTTTGTTTATAAGATTTCTTACATTTCTACTAATGTCCTTTTATGTTCTGTCATACACATTAAATGGTGTTACTAATTTCAATTTCACTCATTAGAGACGTAAAACCGCACAGGCGCCTTAAAAGAATGACGAGATCACCATTGGTAAACAGCGCCCCCCTGTGGTTATTCTCTAAACGTTTTCGTTGTGGCATAGTTGGCCAAATGTTTGCCTGCTCAAATCTGCATGGCATTCTCTTATTAGACTTTTTCTCCTAAGAATCTGAAGTAATTAAGAAAAATGTTTGGACATGTCTCCCTCTACAGACCGAATAAGTTATAAACACTACCTAAGTCAAATCCACACTTTTATTATTTCAAATGTGAGAGAAAATGGCACAGATGTAAACGGTCTCGAGTCTGATCAAAGATGGTATATTAGACAAGCTAGAAATCCGATGAGTGTTTTACATGACCCTAGCGTTTTGCGCCTGCGCTTTCAGTATATTTGGAACGTGATAAATACAACCTTAATATATTGAAGCAATAAAAACCAAATGTATCCAAGATATACATGACAATACTCAAAGCGTCACTATTTTAGATTTTGAAACATGAGTTGTATTCTCCAACTTGACAGCTCGCTCTCTAGAAGGTCCGTATATTGCACTGATAATGACAATTAATAATTACAGGTTGTTAATTTAACGAATTGTCTGTTATTATAAATTCTCACATTGTTAAATCCAAACCATTAAACACACTTAAATGACGAAGACGCGCTCTCAGCCTCCTAAAGTATATAAGTCAAAAACGGAAGTACTCGACGGATGACTTTCTCATTTCACCCTGTCTGTGTCTGGTTGGAGTCGGAGCGGTTGGTTTTTCAGGAGGGAAACTTTACAAGGTTTAACGGGATTTGAGCACGATTAATTCATTTCGTGTAATTACTAGAGCAAATACAGCCACATTGAAAGGTAGGAGTACGCCACGATTGCGGAACATGTACATTCTGTCGTGTATTACGATATTTTACCCGCTTCAGTTTGCGCCATTTTCGCTAGTTTTGTAATGCACAAATGTGCGCCTTTTAGCTCTGGCGTTCTTTGTCCCTTTTCTTTAATGGGTTATGGTTTGGTTACCAATTGCACAATATTTCATATCTACGTTGAGTATTCGTAGGGAAACTGTGTTTTGCGTTAAAAGAAGAGCAGGGATCACTTTTCTGTGATCCAAATTTCTATCCAAATCAAGTGCAATTGCGCATTTTTGTGCTGCATCAGGCCGTGTCAGTCGCTAACAGCACCAGCGCCTGTTGGGATATAGCACAATTCTGGCGCACACGAGTTAGCTTATTTAGCTAACCGGTTAGCTTGTTAATAAGATACCCTCGATAGTCTGTATTTAAATGTTTGCGTTCACAGAAAGTTTATATTGACATCAAATGAACATCACACAGATTGGTCGTGAATTATTTCTTTCCAGAGTCTTTTTAAGAAGGAAACCTAGAGAGGCAGAAAAGGCATTGTTTGGCATGTATCCCCACCAGCTAACTTGGCTAGCACCCTTTAGCATGCCAGATGTGTTTGATCCAACACAGATAAAACATGACTTCAATACAGAGTCATACTTGTTGTTTGCGCAGTGTTTAAAGTTTGTCACAACTTGACTGTGGCTCAAGTTGATAAGTATTTCGTCCTCTTGGCTGATGGCGTTACGTTTTTGTTTGTTTCTTGTCATTACCCCTAAAGCACTAATTCTTGGTAATTAGATGTGCAAATTATGGGGTCTAATCCTTGGTTTCACACAAAACCGGATTTGATTTTTGGACATCAGGATAGTTAATCTGATTGGTATTTCTCCCTTTTTTTGAAAGGCATTCACTTGTCAAAGGAACTGAGAAACATAACAAAATGTGTTCAACAGTTCTCTACAATCGGCTACACAAAACCAAGATGTTGTGTAAAAAAAAAAAAAGTCAGTAAACATGTTAAATTATGTCATTTGGGAAATAGGTGGTAAATTGTATGACATCTTTGCCCAATAATTAATTTAAATGAGCACTTGGGTTATTGATCATCAAGCAATTCATTGGTTTTTGCTCAAATAAATTGCACAATGCCTTCACTTTAGGCTTGATATTGGATATGGTCTCATTCAATGTAATTTTTTTAATTTATTTATTTTCCTCAGGAGTCCACAAATCATGTCTGGCATTGCATTGAGCCGGCTTGCCCAGGAGCGCAAAGCATGGCGGAAGGACCATCCATTTGTAAGTTGGGTCATATGGGGTGCACCTGTTGTGGGTCATGATGCTGAGCCACCTGCATCACTAGTTGGTGCGTGTGGGATCTTCCGCTATATAATGATGCCAAACTGTTTCCTCTTATTCTTTTTCTTAGGGATTTGTTGCCGTCCCAACAAAAAATCCAGATGGAACCATGAATCTCATGAATTGGGAATGTGCTATTCCTGGCAAGAAAGGGGTAATATTTGTTTTTTAGTTTTTGTTATATGTTTAATTTATATACCAACCATCAGTGTGTAAAATGTAACAATTAATTTGACATTTTTTATGATAAGTCTTTACTATAATTGCACAGGTATACTAAATACATGGTACAGTTAAATTGAAGTCCTACTCCCAATAGTACAATAAAAGACATGCATCAATATGAACCGATCAAAATGTATTCACAGGTTATAAAGGCTGTGTGCAGAATTATGCACATGTAATATACTAATGAAAATATAATTAAGAAGTGTTTAATTTTAGTTTCACAGTTTTGGGTATGAATGAAAATCATCTTAAACCCTCTCTGGACACTGAATTGACAGTGACCAAGCTATAAAACTTGCATTTGGTTGGTGAAAATGTTTTGTTTAGCTGTTAAAATGAATGCATCTCCCTCAGACTCCATGGGAAGGAGGCCTTTTCAAACTTCGCATGTTGTTCAAGGACGACTATCCTTCTTCACCTCCAAAATGTGAGTCATGTCTGATCCACTTACAGTATAAATACAAATGTTTTAGTTTTCTCTTTTGCTTAAGCAGATGGTTTGAAAATGTATCTGTAAGTGAGTAGCAAAACATTTTCACAAAGTCCTACACAAATAGTAGATTTTTCTGTAATTAAAGCAAGGTGACTAACTTGGTAACAAAGTTCTCCACAGGGATGTTTGGTTGGATATCTGACAGAGTAACATGTCAGCTCATTTCTGAACTTCCTTCTATATGGATCAGATGGCTATTGGGCCTGAATTTGGCTGTTGTCACAGAAATTTTAAGGTTTCTGCCAAATGGCAAAGAGTTACTTTTTACTTGTATTTACTCAAATTGAGCTATTTTAACATTTGACTGAATATAAATGGTGACCCATTATGTGATACAACAATTTCATCAGCACAATAGATGTGCACAAGGCCAGGCATTCTTTCATACATTATCTCAACAACCGGGACCTTGGTGGCAGCTGTGTCTGATTTTGAAGGTCACATTTAAATATCATTAAGGCACTGGTTACATGAATAACGGAAACTGTTGTCTTTCTAATGAAATGTTTCAGTCACTTTATACTGTGGGGGAGCAGTGACATTTTAAGTTTGTTTTTCTTGTCCGACATTTGTAATGAATCTGCTGTAAAAATGTACTTAACATTTTGTTTCAGGTAAATTTGAGCCACCACTGTTCCATCCAAATGTGTATCCATCAGGCACAGTGTGCCTATCAATTCTAGAAGAGGACAAGGACTGGAGACCAGCCATCACAATAAAGCAGGTCAGGCTGATGACTGTACATGTCATTTACATTTCAGTTTTCCCAACTTAAAGGAATTACCCATCTCATTTATATGCGAGTATTGATATTGATCATCTTTTCTTGAACTATTCCTGTAAATTAATTTTAATAGGCTACAGTCAGTATTTATGATGTAGGTTATAAAATGTAAAAAAGGAAGATTTTTTTTAATGTGCATACATATATATATTTATATAGCAAGCACTAATAGAATTTCACTGAAGCCCGTGTATGTCTTGAAGCACATTTTAAAATTGGCTCAATATTGTTTGTTTTCAGGATGGAAACAATCTGCATTTGCAGTGAAAATGAAAATTGTGTTGTTCCTTAGAGTAACGCCAACTTAGAACTTAAAGATTTATTTTTAACCTTACAGTCTAATGCATTGGGTAACGTATATTTCAATGATATTTTGACTCCGTATTTTGGGTGATTGTAAATGAGTGATAAATGCATGTTCTTCTCTTCAGGGTTTTTTGGCTACATGTAAGGCCCAGTAGTCTATCTGATAGTTCTGAGCAAGATATTTTTTTTTTATTAAAAATGCCATTCAGTTTATTTAATGGGATGTATGTGAGTAATAGTAATGATTGTAGAGATTATGAATATAGTTATTATTTCCAGTATCGAGTCTTTAATTTTAAACTCCTCCATAGCATTTCTTGTCTCATTGGTTATGATTTTTCAGATCTTATTAGGTATCCAGGAACTCCTAAATGAGCCAAATATCCAGGATCCAGCCCAAGCAGAGGCCTACACAATCTACTGGTAAGTGGTTCTGAACTTGAGCACATTGCCTCTTGATCTTTTTAACGTCACATGGCTATGCTTACTAAAGAAAAAAGATCTACATAGTGAAGTGTATCAGAAAAGGCCTCTATAGAGTCAAGGTACTCATTCTGTTGTGTACATAACCAGTCAGACGCATCTAAAAGGTTGTTTGCAGTGTTTTGCAGTAAAACTGCAGTAGATTAAGTGTAAAGTCGACGCATTCAGGTATTGGATTTAATAATTATTTACATCCAGATAAAACTTGGCTTATTTGCACATGCATGCATTCACTGTCCTGTTACTATTGCAGACTGAAATTAATATATTGGTGACTAGAATGATTCCATATTTATGGGACGGTGATTAAACACATTCTGTGAATGATTAAGGTATAAAGAGTAGAGGGTTCTGATCAACACCTCTTCTCTGGAACTACTAGTTGATTGACTTTTAAAAAGTTATATGTAGCTTCCAATTTCTATGAAGTTTAACAGTTTTTACATTTTTGAAATATTGGGGGGGGGGGGGTCCTTTTCCATAAATTTAAATGGATGTATCAATACTGTTACTATTGACCACTGATGGGAAGTTGTATATGGACTTGCATTTGAGTCTGTGACCTTGAAAGGTTCAACTCTCTCCTATTGGGAGCTAGCTCTCCAGCTTCAAGATCACAGTATTAACGGCTGTCAAACTCGAGAACCTCACAAATTACATTTATTGACTCTTGTTAAGACATGCTGGTGAGATACAGGCCCATTGGTCATGGTTTCTAATGCTCTAAAGGTGAATTTTGTAATCAAATTGGACAGTGGGAGATGGTCATTCTGCTAATTCATGGTATTTATTATTCCCTTTCAGCCAAAACAGAGTAGAATATGAAAAAAGAGTTCGAGCACAAGCCAAAAAATTCTCTCCATCGTAAAGACGAAGTCACTCTTGGCTGTGGCAGAAGGAATGGGTTTAACAAGAATCACCTCCCCGCTCAGTCTCTCAATGAATGTGCTCCTCTCACATCGAGACTTGCTTAAAGACTTCTATTTAAACTCCACACATTCTGTGCCATCCGCCCTCCTGACCTATCAACTTTTTGTTCTTAATTGCCGGTTGGCACATTATGCTGGGAGGGGATGGGTGCTTCAGCACCCCAGTCATTTCTTTTTAAACATTGTCTTATGTGGTGCAAGGGACACAGTTCGGTACCAGTTTCGTCAAGTTCATTGCAAGCTGGCTGTCATCAATGTTCAAGAAAGAAAGTGTCTTTTTGTTTTACTTTGCTCTCTCACAGGGTCTTTTACTTTGTTTCCCCCTTTATTTTCCATACATTTAATGTAAAATTAGCTTATTTCATTGTCAGTATTTCGACTGCTGTATAATGAATGGCACTTTTATACTGTTGTATCTCACTAGTGTCTCTAGTTGGCTCTGTCTAATTCTCTTTCCCAGGTTTTCTATTCAGCATGCTGTAATATATAATAGAATCTGCTGCCTTGGCTGTCTTTTTTGTTATTCAGAGTGTTTTGCTTTGGAATAAATAAAAATGGCCACAATGACTGGGGCAGGTAGGCTTACTTCTGTATCAGACTAAGGTTATATGGTGCTTTGTTCATGTATGTGTTGGCGTAAATAAAACTTTCTACGAAACCTGTGCAGTGTCTTTTTTTTTTTCCTTTTCTTTTTTTAAGCAAGCAAACTACTAAGAAATAAACAAATAGAATACTACATTAAAACAGTGGATTGAATACAACCTAACTCATTAATAGCCATACAGTTACATGATGTCAGGTATTTACATTGAAGTACATGCTGATAGTGGTTTTATGGTCTCACAGTTAATCTTTCTACACAAAGCTGTCATATTTCTTCAATGACATCATCGCCAGTGATCATCTGTGGAGGGGGTTTTTCTGCAGGACCTCTGTGGTGGTGTGTTGGGACCATCCCATACTGCTGCAGTGAAGTCAGGGTGCAGTACTCGTTGCAGTACCAGGAAGGACTTTTCTCCAGAGACTGGTCACTGCAGAGCCAACAGCCAGAGTCTCCTTCAGTGGGGTTGGAGAACTCTGAGCCAAGGCTGGTACTCTGCAGGGAGCTCACAGCATATGGGACACCCGGTACAGCTGCATCACAAGTCCCCAGCTCCATCAGGTTACTGTATGTGCTGCCTTCAGCCAGGTAGGGGTGAGCCTGGGGTGGGCAGCATTCTTCCTCTGCACACTTTGTCAGGGTGTCGATCTGAAGTGTATCCTCTGTCTTCAGCACGTCTGAGTTTTCATGCATCACCACCCAACTCTGTGATCACAGCTTTATTTACTGATGCACTCATGAGTTATTAGTATGATACATGAAGGGCTAAACTTACCTTGAAATCTCCATGGCAATCGCTGTACAGGGTTTGGAAATATGGTACAGGAGTTGGGATGAAAACTTTTTGCTTCCACCTGTAATTGTGAGCAGAAATTGAGTATGCAATCTACCACCATATCCTCAAAGATTATACACTGCTGTACAAAAATTCCTGGGCAGTCTTTAGTTTTTTTCCCAAGGGAAGATAAATCTTTGTTATTGCATAGACATGCCAAGTACACAGTACAAAGAAATTGGGACTCTGCTCCTCATGGTGCAAACATAGAAGGTATGCAACAATAAAAACAGAACAAAATATATGCAGATGTATAATGTTATTCAATACACTATAAAATCCTGATAGGCTGTTGTCAAAAGAAGGGTTGTGATGGGGGTGTTTATTTCTAATAAAAAATGTGCACAGTTTTGAAACATGGACAAAATCAGAACTTGGAAGCTTCGGCAGGTCAAGTTAGTATTTAGTGTGACCTCTATTTGTTTTCAGTAGATCTTACAACTCATCTTAAATATATTTCACACCTGTTGAATGTCCCAGAGGTTTTGTCGTCTCATAAATTTGTCTGCCTCTATGATCCCATATCACTTCTACAATGCAAGCAGTCGCAAAGGCCTTCGCGACCACCTCCCCGTGCGACGTCTGAGTCAAATTTCAGCCAGATCGGTGTTTGTAGGTGATTTTGTAGGGGGTGCTATAGAGCAAAATCGCAATTTCTATTGATAATTTCTATTTCTATTGACTGGTGTAGACCGGGGGCATCAACGTCTGAGTCAAATTTCAGCCAAATCTGTTCGTATGTCCGAACTACAGCCATTTTAATAAAAGTACATTTCTAGGGGGCGCTATAGTACAAAATCAGAATGTCTTTAGCTAAATGGATGTAGACCTGGGAGATAGACGTCTGTGTCATCGTAGCACAAAAACTATGCAACCCCCCCCCAAATTGGATAACTTTTGATGTCCCACTTGTCTAGATAGTGTTCACCGATTTTGAGCTAATTTGGCCCAACGGTCAAGGAGGAGTTCGTCAAATTCCGATGACAGCAAGAGAGATAGAGATTATGTAACTGCAGATAAAGTAATACGATTTGTACAAAATGAAACTATTGTTTTCCTGACATAATACATGTGCTAATAGTGCAGTTGAAGTATACTGAGGAATGGAGTGTGTTGCACATCTTAAAAAGGGTTACAACGATTCCTTTATATACAGATAAACACTCTCTGGACTCAAATTGTGTCTACACTACAAAAATATTCTGGTTTTTTTTCTGTTTTATCTCACTACATCTTTTCTTGAGGCACATCAGGGTGTGCCCTGTTTTTGCTTCTTGTGTCTAATCATTATCACTTATCCTGGTGTGTGTGTGGTATGTTAAAATTAAGAGACATCACATACTTTGACATTAAGTCACAAGCTCTGTTACGTTATAATAATAAAAAAAGAGAGATATAGTACAAAATTGAACTACAGCAAATGTGTTACAACCATATCAGGTTTTCCCTACTTTAATGTAATTTAACTTTATATTTTAACATCACAACATGGCGGAGGTAAAATTACTTTCTCATTTACTAAATCTGTGTTATAGCTTTATTTACCTTACATTACTTTTGCATATATCTCTTTGTTCGGTGAAATCAATAGAACTCAAAATGAGTTGATTTCTGATCAATTGAAGGATTAAATGTTGCATTGTGGGTTGAATTTTTTCTTTTAACTAAACTCCTGAAAAGTTGACTTGACTTTTCAAAGTTCTCAAACTAAATATATGATGTTAGATTATGATGGATTATGGTAGAATAGGCATCAACTGCAATAAATTGCAGTAATGTTACAATTACATAAATCAAAAACTATTAACAGGGAACATTTCACAGCACAATAACTACTTTTACTTTTCATATTAAGAACATTTTATAGATATTACTATTTTATGCAGCATTTTCTTTTAATTGATTATTGTTTAGGGACATGTATAAATATAGAGTTCATGTAAAATCATATTCAATCAGTGGTGATTTGACCAAAATTTGTAATAGGACCTTACTTTTTCAGAGCAAAGTACAATATTAACACCACTGGCAGGATCACACAAATAGGGACGATCATCAACAGCATCTCTAGAGTGAATCCATTTGTTTGGGCATCATCTGTTTGAGGGAGAAAGAAACAGACCAAAAAAAAATAAATCAACCCCCAAAAGCAGAAATTCAGTGAATTTCAATTTGTTGATGTGGTTTGTCGGAAGACCTGAGGTACCTCTTATGGGTGGTTGAGTCCTCCAGTGAACCTCAGACGACCAGTCGCTCCACTGTCCTTTGTAATGATACTGATTGGGGCTGGACCGCAGTTTGGCAGCATACTCAGTGTCTGGCTGCAGTTTATCATCATCAATAGAGAAGTCTGTGCTTACTATGCTGACATCAATGGCTGTTGCCTGGAGTGTGAGGACATAATAAGAGCCCACTCAGGATAGAAATGTGATGTATGAGGGCCTATTTGTACCACTTATTAGGATTTCAAACCACATTATGTTCAGCTTATACATACAGACACATTTCCTTCCACACAAAGACAGTCAGGGGTCAAAGATACAGTACAGAGGAAGTGACAGGAAGTGGAAGTTGCATAAGCTAAGAAGTGAGAAATTTATTTCACAACTATTACTTAATTACCATACTGCAACAACTAGAGCTAACCACAATTATTTTTGCATAATCATGGCATTCATCTCCTTTCACCTGTATACTGTAAACATAACAAACTGAAAATATCATGAAGTTTCACTACTGCTGCTTCATTTTCATTTTTCATATCAGTCATTTCTTTGAGTATTTACTTTATTTATGTTAAATGTAGTATAAGTAAACAAGAATATCAGGTTTATTTATGTGTTTTTCTTCATTAGTAGTATTGTATGCATATAAATAAACTAACGTTAAGTGCATCCTTTACCAGTGGCATAAAATGACCAGAAAAAATTAGTTGACAGTATTTGTCAACTAATTCTTCTTCAATGCATGTGAGAAACACATGGGAAAAATCTTGTGAATTTCAATTTGTTAAAATTCACAAGATTTTTATCCTAATGTAACATAATGTAGAATAACATAATATAACATGACATAACATACAACAAATAATGTAACATAACAGCTTATCACATACAATATATTGCCAAAAATATTTACTCACCTACCTTGAAATATACTTAAGTGACATCCGATTTTTAAGAGGAGGGGGGGCACTTAACTCTAATGCAGTGGTGATGACAATAATTTTTTTGTATGAAATGAATGGTGTGGCAGCAAGGCACAGTGCCACCTTATCAGTGGAAAGGCTCCATTGTCCAAAATCTCTTGCTTTTCAGCACCAAGAGATTTTGGACAAAGAGACTTTGAACATTTCCATGCTTCTAAGTTTGTGGGAACTGTTTGGGGATTGCCCCTTCTTGTTTCTGTGCACCAGTGCACAAAGTAAGATGCATAAAGACATGGATGAGAGAGTTTCATGTGTATAAACTTGACTGGCCTGAACAGAGTCCTGACCTCAACCACATGGAACACTTTTGGGATGAATTAGATGTGTGATCTCACAAATGCTTCTGGGAGGAATGGTAAAAAAAAAAAAAAAAATCCAATAAACACATTCCTAAACTTTGTGGAAAACCTTCCCAAAAGAGTTGAAATTGTTACAGCTGGATTAAACCTGATTGGTTAAGAATAGGATGTCAAATTCACATGCAAGTCAGGACAGGTGAGTAAATACTTTTGGCAATATAGTGCAAAACAATAATGTATAACAATAATGTAACATATCATAACATGACATGACATGACATAAGATGTAACAAAATATGATTACTCATTGATCCTACATTGTGTTTGTCTTCAGTTTTGTAGTATTGCAGCTGATATATGAGGTGGTTGACCAGCTTTGTGTAGCGTCTATATTCCTCATAAGTGCTTTTCCAGGCAAAATGGTGTCGACTTAAGTTGTGGTAAAATGTGAGGCAGCATGGTGGATTTGGTTTAACTGATCAGAAGAAACATGTAGGAGAGAAATCAAATAGAAGCAGACTTTTATATGTACCAACAGAGAGGTATTATAGAGGTATGGGGCTCACTGTTTTTCACAGGTCCGTACGACTCCTCCAGTAGATTGCAGTTTTCAGATCCATTAGTTTTTCTGTGACAGAGTAAGATTTCATATTCATCTCCATCCATAAAAGATATGCCACGACGTGTACTGGGCATGGTGTTCACAGAGCAGAAGTAATCCTTGTTGGCCTTTGACATAATACACTTAAAGGCATTTCTGAATAATGAAGAGAAGAAGAAAAAATTATGACACACAACACCATTGCTTTTAAAGTAACAAGGAATACTATTATGTTTAAAGAGTCTCACATATCATCTTCTATAGAAAGCCAGAAGGGGCTGTCAATGTCTGTGGTGTTTCCTGGTTGTGTGAGGTTTGTTAAAGAGCAGTTGATGATGGATATGTAGTCATTAACACAATGGAGCCTCTGTTTCACTCCTAAAAAAAAATCAACAGGTACAGTATTATTTGCACTGTATCAAGTGAAGACACATTTGATCTAAACAGGAAAGACAAATTTTAAAAATGACATGTTTCACTTTCTGAATATTACATTAAGAGCATTAAAATGATGGATCTCTGTGTAAAGTTTTGTAGGTATTTTTTTTATAAATACGGAGAAGACCATTTTAACTTGTTGACCTCCTTAGGTTAAAATAGCATTAGATTGAAATCTCTGATGAGTTAAACTGGTTACTTTTATTAACTGACTAACTAGTTTCCTGTAATTTTTCAAAATCCATAGTCAATATGCCTATTTTAAAGAAAAATAAGTTATAGATGATTCATCCATAATGAGTCAGTGCTACTTTATGGCTGTTCCAAAATTTTTTTTCTTCTATATTTAAGTTTTCTTACGTAATTGATCACCATTTATTATGACATAATCTTCTATATTTTGTGTTTTTTCAGTGAACATCAGGTATTTTAATTTAATGATTGTGTCAGGGGTGGCCAACCCTGGTCTTGGAGAGCCATTATCCTGCATGTTTTAAATGTTTCCCTCTTCAAGCACACCTGCACACCTAATGGTCATTATTAGACTTCTGCAGAGCTTGATGATTTCCTGATCATTTGAATCACGTATGTTGGAAGAGGGACAAATCTAAAACATGCTCTGCAGGGCCAGGGTTGGCCAACCTGATGTAGATATTCATACAACTCAGATTAAAGTTGACGGTTATATCAAAACAGAGAAAACTGAAGAAAAAGTGTATTTTTCAGCAAAATATATCATTAACTGAACATAATCTCCATCTACTGTCATTGGTCAAACTCCATGGGTTTTACTGGTGAATTAATCTTATAGAATAGGGGTGGGGTAAATGCATCAGGTGTGATGGAAGGGGGAAATATCTAAAACATGCAGGACAGATGACAGTGTTTCCATGTACACTGTGGAGACCCTGAATGTCCAAATGGTTCATATCTGATGATCACGAAAAGATTAAAATAAAATGCAATTTTACATGTATTGAATGCATTAGTGAACAAGTGGTGCCAGGCACAACAAACCTCGGTCCCTGCAAATGTTTTACCTTATTTGCTGCAATGAACTGGAGACTCATACAGGGTGTACCCCGCCTTCACCCATTGTAGCTGGATTAGGCCCCCAGCGACCCCCGTGAGGATTAAGGATAAAGCAGTTCAGACAACGGGGGGGCAGGGGGATTACATTTATATAGCAAATGAATGTATACACAAAGTGTGTACAGTGAAACCATTATTCATTCACTCACACTCTGCTGGTGGTAATAGTAATCACACCTGCCCTGGGGCTGCAAATTTGCACCGACGACCCCTCGGACCATCACCAAATATTCATATGCATCTATACACCAGTGTGAGTAGCAACACTGGAGGCATGTAGGGTGAAGTGTCTTGCCCAAGGACACAACAGCACATGATTAGGACAGTGTGGGATTCAAACTGCCAACTGTTTAATTATTGGACATCCCACTCTACCTTAGTGGATCAACAAGTATCAAACATTTTACATTAAGAGATGATTTTGGTCATTAGTGGCTGTTTGGGTCTGTATGGATTCAATCAAAAACCTTCAGACACCAGTGGTTGTGGTCCAAAGGTCAATAAATGTGGATAACTATAGGAAAAGTCAATCACATGTTTTATAGTTTGTATAAAATGGCTAACACTCTTTTCATCCTACCTTAAAATCATGTCTAAATCAAACCATAGATTCACAGTATCCACTAGTCACTGTATTACTAAGCCAGTGATGAATGTTATAAAGAGATTGTTATTGTAATATTGAATCATGGAGGATGTTTTGGGTTTGGAAGTAAATATATCTGCATTAAAATGATGGATTACTTAAAATATGTATCTATTTTTTTAAAATAATGTTATTATCATTATTGTCGGCTATGGCTCTACACCCCGTTTACTCTCTTGTCATCTGCGGTTCACACAAAAAAATTAAAGAACTGAAAACTAAACACTGCATTTTGCAAGTCACCATCATTGACATTGTGACTGAGCCAGTGATGAATATTTCAAATATTTCAATACAAAATGTGCTATTGTCTAATGGAGTTGTTCCTTCTGATTCTGAAGATGGATAGAAGACTGTCTAATCCTTATTCTGTGCAAAAACATCTTAAGACTTTCAGTGAAAATTCATATCTTTCTGTCATTTTTTTTTTTTGGCTTTCAAAGTTTTTATTGTGTTCCTCAACTCACTTGCTAGTGAAATAATAACACAAAATTGAAGTTAAACACTCATTCTACATTTTTGAATAATTTAAACTCGATTTTAAATTTCACAAAATCTCTCAATTGCTCATAGCCTACCAGTAGCAGCAATATTAAAATCACACAATTGCACTGATCATTTTCCCTTTATATTAAGCTACTTCCACAGCCCATCAGTTAGTCAAATGCATACAAGCTGTATAAGTGAATATTTTAACATATGCAGAACACTTGAAAGGACGACCTGAGATAAGATTACCATCAGGATAGACAATGTTGTGAGATGTGAGCAGGATGATGATGAGCAGATTCAGCCACTGTGCAGAATTCAGATCCATCGCATCGGTCCACCTGGGTATCACCTCAGTCCTGTGTGCACTTGGTTAAGTCATGACACTCTCAACAGAACTGATTTGAATGAAAACGGAAAGAGGGAGACATCAGTCTTTCACGCAGATACCTATCGCCTCTCATGTGACCTTGGTGGAGAGGATGTGCTGAGCAGTTTTAAAATGGAAAGTGTGTGAAAGGGGTGAGACTATAACTGAACCAAACCTGCAGTAATGTTCAATATCACACTCTGTGTTCAATAGTCTGTCGAGACACTTTATTTCATAAAGTTTGCATTACTAAAACTGACTGTAGATGTTATTTTAACTCTTAAAAATTCAAAACCTTGAAAATTCCTCCTACCTCTGTGCAGTGAAATCAATATAAGTCAACTAAGATGAATGTACATGATTCTTTTAATGCCCTTAAAATGTCTTCATGTGTCTGAAATAACCAAGACGCAGTGTAACAACACGTACATCACAGTCACATCAGTACTGTGGATTATATTTGACTGAACAGCTGACTGACATTGTACTAAAAATACACACAACAAGCTCCGTTGAATCATTTTTAATTACCCATTTAGCAAAACATTGTGCTGTTAATGTCTGTTAAGTGAGGTATTCCTTAAATCTCACAATCAAGTATCGATGAATATAAAATACAACAATTTCAGAGATAAAAAAAACATACAACAGCACTACAAATTGTCAATTTGATGGATACTTCTTTATAGATTACGCAGTGAACATCATTAATTTCTGTCTTTATCCATAAAGAGGATGTTTGCTTTGAATAGTTTTGCACTAAAAATGTTTCATTTGTCAAAATGTGAAATGTATGTGATCACAGAATTTATTATAAAAAGACATTCTGTGTGACATATGAATATGAAGTTAACCCATATTTTGTAATTGACTTTTAGATTAGTTTTTAGTACACTATCAGTGAAGGGAAAAAACATTCAATTTGATAATTCTGTAACATACAAACATGTTGAGCAATGAGTGGAGCACCTAAGTGTATTTCTGGTGATTCTGTAAAAGATAAGAACTGGCAGAGAAGTCATTTTCCACAGAGTTCACTGATTGCATGACATTTTGTTGATATAGTTTGTAAATAAACTGATTTACATACTGTTTCTTACTCTACTGGTTTTATAAAGTAGTAGATGTACTTATAAGCTTGAACATTAAGCTGGCATACTGGAGATATCTTGTATGTTTGAGCCTCTTTTTCAGTTCCATCTGTTAAAGAGTGAAAACTGGTGGCGCATTGTTCATTTTTCATCTTGGCTACGTTATATGTTAAGTTTCTAGCAGACATTAGACAAGTACAAATTTCTAACATGGCTCAGTTGTTTTTTTTTTTTAGAATAATGTCAAGAGCATTTACACAGGAAACAGGTAAACACAGGTTTCATTTTAACTGGGTTTGCTCTTAAAATAATCTTGACAAGTATGATTTACTTTACCACAGAGGGTATTTATATGTACTGAAAGTTATATGACTATCACGCTGTGCTAAGAAGCAGTGTGAAGTAACCATATGCTTGTTCTGAGCTACAAAGTTCTTGTGAGATGGAAATATTTTCAAGTCTTCATATTGTGCAAGAGGAGAAACCATTAAATTATGTTCTCTGTCTGTATCTGCATCTTGTGACAGTTCCTGTGTAACTGATAGTGATAGATTTTTTTTGGTGGGTTTTTTTTTTTATGTATCCTTTTTTGATAAGGGCTCTAATATGATCAGGAACAGAGTTATGAGAGATTAGGCTTTTAAAAATGAACTGGTTGACCTTAAGATATAAAAGACTGATTACTATGACTATCATTTAAGATTCTGTTCAGCTTCTAACAACAAGTAGTGACCCTATAATGGAAAAAAACCCACCAGACCTGTAGGCAATTTAAAAAAAAAAAAAAAGAAATTACATGTAGAACAGCATACATTTTAACATTACCATTTTATTTTTCAGTAGTTATCTTGAATGTACATGTGTTTTGCACATCTTACACTCTGTTTAAAGCAAAATATACATATTTACTAATTTAATGTAAATGAAAAATAGTAGTTAAATAATACTGAGCCCATAAAATTAGCCTCAGAAAAATAAGTAGAACTATCTCCACTTCTACTTAGGTAATACTCTATGTACAATTTATTGTAATGCACCTTGACAGAACTTTAAATATTCTGTAGAAAATGGTCAATGTAGTTCATATTTGAGTGACATTTCCTCTGTGAAGACAGCAGGCATACTGACATGTGTCACTCACAGGCCAGTTTACCATCAAAGGATGACAGCGTGATGGCGAAGGCTTGCAGGGCACACATGGGGAAGGTGTAATCCATGGAGAACACGTCCTCTGCTACACGGCCAAACTGCATGACTATGTAATCGTCTGAGACAGAGATCAGCAGGAGGGCAGACAAAAGGGACACGCAAAGTCGTAAAGTAAGAGACATGGAAAAAAGTCAGACATTGGTCTCATGATGGATAAGACATATGTTACCATTGTCAGGATGAATGATCTGGAAGTTTTTGACAGAGGCCTGGGTGACACGACCATGGAAGTTCAGCACATATGACTGAGTCTGTTCGTTCCAGCTGGGGGATTTATTCACCAGGGTGACCAGTTTATCTGTGTTACCATTTGCATGACGGGTAAGGAGAGTCTCAAGTTCCTGGGAAAAAAAGGATATTTTACATTAATCTGTGAATTTAGTTTTTACATTAAAGGTTCAGGATGTGATTTATATATATATATATATATATATATATATATATATATATAATATCTAGAGGTGAACAACGGGCTAAGTACTCTCCCATCCTAACTTCACACAAAAATGAAAGAAAAACTTGAAGTCCCATCTTCCAGCTGGTGTTATTCATTTATTTATTTGGTCAATTTTGAATTTATTATGTCCATGTCATGACCTCTGCTCCATTGACCTTTCCCCCAGTACTGTCCCCACTCACCTGGCCCCGCACTGTGCAGCTGCAAGCCGTTCCTCATCTGTGGCTATAAAAGCAGTGAGGCTTGCAGTTGCCATTGCGGGACCATTCTATAATGTCACCTCCATAACACGGACACTTTCCCCATCTCCTCAGTCACCATAACCCGGACATTCATCATCACCACAGACTCTGGCCGTTCGTTCCCAGGGTTTGGTTTTGTCTCTGTCTTGTCTTTATGTTGTGTTTTTGTTATTAAATTCTTTTTCCTTCAACACTGTGCAATGGAGTCCTCCTTCACCACACCCCGATCCTGACAGTCCAGTCCAAACCAACATGGATATTTTCTATGTGGGTATTTTTTCAAAATTTTAAAAGAATTCAGTTCACACAACGTTCTTTGAATAAAATATCTCTGTTCACACTAGAACACAAAAGTCATTAATGGCACAAACACTGACACAAATTAATTCTGGTAGACTTTACATTGGGGCCATCATCAAAAAAAGTGTAGCACAGTGTATTTGTTGTTGTTTTACTCATATATGCTGTTGGTAGCTTTTTCACTGAACCCAAGAGCTCTACCTCAATTTTATTGTACTTGGTACAATGACAATAAAAAGATTCTGATATGGGCAAACACATGTGAGGTCACCATGGAAACTGTGGAGAAACCCACATGGGACATATGCAACCCAAATGTAAACTTTCTGGGACCCACATGGACATGCTGGCTGGGTGGTAGGCCGAGTTGTTCAATGACTGAAGGGTTGACAGTTTTAATCCTGGGTCTGAGTGTCAAAGTGTCCTTGGGCAAGACACTGAACCCGAAATTGCTCCCAGTAGGTCTGGCAGCACGTTGCATGGCAGCAGCTGCCTTCTGGTGTATGTGTGTGTGTGGAGGGGTGAATTTGAGGCTATTGTAAAGCACTTTGAACACCATGGAGGTTAAAAAAGCACTATATAAGTGCAGTGTATTTACACTGACTTATTCATCCACATGAGCTTTATCCTCTTGAGACTGAGCAGTGCATTTTCGCCTCTGTGGGGGGGCGAGAGTTTACATGTGATTATTATTATTATTATTTTAAAAGGCTGTTCGTTGCAAAGGATATTTATAAAAAACAAACCAATATAATTATCTGACAAAAAAGATTGCATTTTCTGTTTTCATGTATTGATGTGTGATGCCATCCCTGCCCACACAGATACATAGAAACTGGAATATTAAAAAATGTGCACTCTGGAAACCAGCTTAAAAATCCAGGATAAGATGGTAGTGAAGGACATAATAACCTCTTGAGGCTCAGCAATGCATTTTTGTCCACTATAGAGGACATTAGTTTTACTGCTTTACTTTAAAAAGGACATTATTACCTCCACCAAGGAGGTTATGGTTTTGCCAGAGTTTGTCTGTCTGTTTGTCTGTTAGTTAGCAAGATAATAAAAAAAACTTATGGACGGATTTTGATTAAATTTACGGGGTAGGTTGGAAATGGGGAGATCGATAAATGTGTGTGTGGGGTGGGGGGTATCTGCACTCTCAGAGTGCTTTTCTAGTATTACAAATATTTTATAAAAATTGATCTGAAAAAACTGTTGCACCATGCGGTTTGCAATTAAGGCAATTATTTCATGTAAAATGGTAAGAATGTTTACTTACTGTGTGTCAAGAGGTTAACTCTCGTCTACACTCAAACACAGCAGATAATATAAATGCATCTTAATACTTGATGTGATTTCTATAAAAGCTCATTCTAAGCAAGTTAAACGCTAATAAAAACATGATGTTGAATATAATATTCCAGATCCTTACCTGATCTTACATGCTGGACTTGTCTTGAAAATTAACAACAGTACTAGATGTGTAACATTTGGAACCTTACGTTTTTCGGACAAATGGACACTCTTTCATCGTTCATCATGCCTGGAATGATCACTGTCATTTTCCTGGGACCCTTAAAACCCAACACATTTGTCTCCTAGAACAAAACAAAAGTGTTACAAGTTTTATTTTCTAACAAAGTGTGTGTATTTCTGTGTCATTTTGGGAGACAACTTTGATCCATTTTGAAAACAAGCATTCATTTAGTATTTATACATCCATGAGTAAATGATTTTGGTATTTTTCAGCCAAAATCAAAGGTTCTCTATGTAGCCATAATTGTGAGCACAATAAGCTTGCACTCACGTAGCAAATTGCTGCCAGCTCTTGCCGCACTGATTCACACTCTTTGATGAAAGGTTTTTTCTCTGGGTTTTCTCCTCCATCGTAAACTGTGAATTTTGTACCTAGGACATTGGACCTAAAACAGACTGGTTTCATTAGAGGTGATACTCTTCTCAATGAGGTAAAAGCTAAAAGGTCTGTAATTGGGAACACTTCTTTGGGATGCAACAGAATTTTAAAACTTTAAAAATGCTTGTTCTAATGGAAAAAAAAAACAATTGTTATGAAAACTAACAGCTCTATTTCTATATAATGAATATATCTATGGATGTTTGTATGGCTATTGACTTAACTTACTCTATGACAGGATTTTTATCTGTTAACTGTCAGTATAAAGGTTCTTCCTGTTTTTTTCCTCCTGTAACTGTGTTACTGTGAATCTGAAAACACACTAACTGTGTTACTGTGTTTTTAGATATGCTTTTATTAGTTCCCTATAGTGCAATGTTTTTTCAACTGTGGGTTTACCTGGAATTCAAATGAGGCCACCAGAAATATGTTTAGTAATTTATTTAAACAATCAAATAAATAAAACTGTACTAATAAAAAAAAAAAAAACATATGGTGAGTTGAGAGAGACAATTATAATAGATAAAGACAAGATAAACTGTGAAGCTGAAACTGAAGTACTGTGGTTCTGTTTATATGTCAAATATTCATTGTGGTTGGTTTCAGATACTGTAGCTCTATCATAATTCATAGTTTGAGTTATTGTTTTCACTATTAGTTATTAGCCTTGTAAATATAATTTAAACTGACCATATATATATATATATATATATATATATATATATATATATATATATATATATATATATATATATATATATATATATCCTGACCAAGGAAAATGAAATTCTCACTTTGTACAGTAATAATCTACACCTGGCGTTTCTGCCTCCATCCATAATAATATACATTACATATCCTAAATATCATCCAAAATAAAGATGCATTTGTTGTTAAAATGGGGTCATGAGCCAAAATAGGTTAGGAACCAGTGCTATAATGTGTTCCCTACACTGTCTAATTATGCTTTATATATATATTAAATGTTTCTAGCATTTTCTACAAATGAGTATAAATGTGAGCTAAATACATTAATATTGAATCTTCAATTTTATGTTTTAACAAAATGATTTGTTCTCATTAAATATGAAGTGGTCTGTACCTTAATTTTCCAATGTAGCTGCTTGTGTCTCTGGATAGATCTGTTGGGTCAGTGGAGATGAGATAGTTGGATGTTTTGCATTTTTTTCTTTTTCTTCCAGCCATTAGAAATATCTGAATACAACACAATAAAGAATATTACAGAACAGAAGAAAACAGTGAGTTGTGATGAATCGGCTAAGGAAAATTAGGTTGTAGACTTTGATCTAAAAAAAAAGTCTGAATTATGTCTTGGTTTTTGATAAAGCGCTGACCCTCTTGCCATCCCCCTTCTCCATGTGTAGGTAGTACGTCGGGTAAATGCCCTTCTCCATCCCTCTCCTGTCTCTGGTGACTCGACACTGGATTGTTACATCTCTGGGAGCTGGGCGCAAGGCAAACTTCTCCAGATCCTCCACTAAGATTGGAGAAGTTGACTGAAAGAAAGTTTTATAATGAAAAGTTTTATCTATGACAGCAAAATAAAAGCCAGTTTCAAATACTTTTGGACAGAATTCTGAATTTTCCAGGTGATGTGTGTATTATTTGTAGCAATTATTTAATAAAAGCATGAAACTTAAACAACTGCAAATATAGTCCTAAACCACAGATGTCAACACAGAAATGCTAATGTCCATCCATAGTTTTTAAGGGTAATTACAATGACACTATCCATATCCAACATTAAAAGATATTCAGGTGAAAGAGAAGCAGAACAAATCAATGTAGAAAAGACCGTAAAGAATAGGTTAAAAATAATAAACCAACCAAACAAATGGCCCTTTGAAATAAGTAAATATGTGTTTAGCAGATTTCAAACTGAAATTATATTGAATATTGTTCTACATTTTACAATCACTGGAATGTAAAATTTTAAAAAGGGTAAAGTTTAATATCTACGAGCTTTAGGTTGATTTAGGATGGTATATTGATAAAACTTTGACATAATATTCATAAAATCACATGAAAATGATAATCATGTTGACTTGAACTGTTTATGTTCACTTTGTAGTCGGTTGATCCAATGTTAGACTATATTACTGTCACTTACTATTTCTGAATATAGAACAGAGTGTCCTTTTGAGTAAAAAGCCCAAATGCAAACAGTGGTGGTAATAAGGGGCTTTAGCGCTAGATCTCACTAAAACCAAACACTGAACCACACACTCTCTCTATACAGCATGCACACAATAGACAGGAAATTTAAAGTCTACCTAGGTTATTATATGCTACATTTTCCATCACACACCTGAACACTTTATAATGTTACATATGCATGTATAATAGATATGATGGAAATGTATAATATAGTTATGTTCAAGTGATAATATGTTTGTCATAATGCATTTCTGGATGACCTACATTTCTGAAAATATTCAATGTTTCAGGTCATTTTCACACATCACCTATGGACTATTACTTGTAATGTCTCACTCTTTCATTTGATTCACTTCCTGATGTCGAACTCTTCCTGTAGTTGGAGTTGAGGGAAGCTAGACTATGTGTCGACCTCTCTCCTTTGTTTGACTTTTTTTCTTTTTTCTCCTTCTCTGGTATGTCTTCATCTTTACTCTCGTCACTTATTTGGCATCTAGCTGTGGAGATGAAGCATGTGATTCACTGAATGAATCCATATGGTATATTTTATTCTTAATGGAGACAGTGGACAGACACAGACTGTCACTCACATGTGTCGAGTTGTTTTTTCCTCTTGGGTGATGGAGTGGCATGTCTCTGTGCCTCATCTTTATCTTCATCATCACTTGTATTACAATTATTCTTTTGCAAACTTGTCACTTGTTCAACCGATTCTGTGTCTTGAGCTGACGCATCTGATAAGGACTTCTCTGCAAAGGAAGACAGCCTTTAATGCTTTGTAGTATGAACATTATAATACATTAGGAACTTTCATTTCTAGAAACATTGCCCATTTTGTCTGATTTTCAATGAAGAAAAAATGCATTTGAAGAATATATGTAGTTGACTTGGACATTCCAGCAAAGGTTTGCAAAATACCCCAGGAAGATACCAAGGCTGTTTTACGTGTTTTAATGTAAATTCCCTTCCACAACTCCTCAAGTTAAGTGTATTAAAGTCTATGCTAAATTTGATTAAATTTAGGAACAGATTAAATCCACTTTAAGATGATTAAATCCCAATCATCTTATCTTTGCTTAGCTAAAGTTCTTTAAACTAGAATAAAAGTGTATGATTAACTGACTTTTATTCTAGTTTTATGAACTCAAACCAATTTGTTGACGCCCTCAACTGATTATTATGTTTTGTATAGTTTGGTTATATTGTATATACGGTTAAGCATAATATTCTTTAGTGTTACAAAGTAAACTACACACACTTTTCTTACTTTTACGTTCTTGTGTCTTGTTAGTCTTTTGTGTGTCTTCAGATTCTTTCATTTTGTCCTTCTTAGTTTTTTTCCCTTTTTTGTCTTTATCCATGACTTTCTCTGTTTCCTCAGCTTCTTCTGTTGCTGAAAAAAAGAAGCAGTGCAATGATCATCCGTAATGTTTTAAAGCAAAGTTTTAAATATGCTAAACCAGTGGTTCTTAACTCTGGTCCTCAAGGACCCCTTATCCTGCATGTTTTAGGTGTTTCCCTCTTACAGTACACTTGAAAGTCATTATTAGTCTTCTGCAGAGCTGGATGATAGGCTGATCATGTGAATTAGGTGTGTTGGAAGAGGGAAACATCTAAAACATGCAGGATAGGGATCCTCGAAGACCATGGTTAAGTACCACTGTGCTAAACACACATACCAAAATGATTAAATAACTAGACTTTAAAATACTTTCTACCAGACATTTCCATAAAACAGCATCACAATAAATAATAAATAAAATATAAATGGTGATATCTATATATTCTTACGTTTGGCTTTTTCTTTTTTCATATCTTTCTTCTTTATCTTTTTCCCTTCTGGTGGAAAATCACTCTGTATTTCATGCTTTAGATCACGTTCCTTGTCAATCTCCAAGTCCATTGTGTTGGGTGTCATTGGAGGTATCTCATCTGGCGGTACAGGTGATGTGATGTCACATTCACCCAGCGTGATTTCATCCACTGGATTGTCATGAGCATGTTCAACTTGATCTATAATAATTTAAAAAAAAAAAAAAAAAACATTGATGGTGAGGCGCTGTGGAGTTAGATCCATATTCACCCATTTTTAAAACTCACCAGTCAGAGAAGTGTTACTCAGAGATTGACTGATCAACAGAGGTGTCTCATCAGAGTTTGCTTTGTGCTTTCGGTTCTTTTGGCGAGTATCCCGATTAGCCACCACCATTTGAGTATCAGTCCTCTTCTTCTGCTGTCTTTTGATCAAAAGAGTCCGCTGCAGGGAAATGAAACATTTTGTCTTCATATCTATATAAATATCTTATACATACATATATATATATATATATATATATATATATATATATATAGTGAAAATACAATCTAAAGTTCTTTATTTCAGAAGATTTTTGTATTAACAATTAAATCAAATCTAGCTGTAGTTTTTACAGAAAGAGTGTGCCAACAAAACCAAATTTGTATTTAGAAATTGTTTTGAGAAAATAAAACTGTAAATTGAAAAACAATGTGGTGTCATTTAAATTGCAAGACCACAATGTTAAAATAACAACATTTAAAAATAAATAAAGAAATGAGCAATAAAGAAATAAACATTTAATAATTTAAGATTTTAAATATGTAAAATAACAGGTGGCTGTGGTTCAGTTGGTAGAGTGGATTGACCAGCGACCAAAGGCTTGACAGTTTGAATCCAGGCTGTTCACATGTCCAAGTGTTCTTACAAAACTCTGAAGACACTGAACCCTAAATTACTCCTACTTTAGGGACCATGGCAGGTCTATGTACAGACACTTAATTTACTATGTACATGTTTAAAATCTTCAATTACGTGTTACTCTGTAAATATAATATGGTTTTTATAGGCTTATTCTAGCAACCACAGCTCTTCCATGAGAAAAAACTGTTTTTATACAATACACTTACTCCAATAAAGACTTTTTTAACATGTAATGTTATGATGATGATAAATCATTGCCCTTATTTATGTAACCCGTTTACATAAATTGTCTTTTTTTTTTTTTAACTTAATGTCATTTCAATCAAGAAAGAATAGACCAAGAATTTAATTTATAACAGTATTGTGGTCATGACAGCCAGCAAAACAATTCACAAGGCATCAGACAAGGCTGCAGCCATACATATATACATACAAACCCAAAATGATAGATGAGCGTACAGAATCATACAATGTGCAAAGGCTAATCAACTTAATTGTCAGAAGTGGCATTTTCAGCAATCAGACATCACTTAAATTCACAAATGTGTTGACCAGTTCAAAATACAGGAAAAAGTAATCTAAAACAATAATTTTCTCTGCCCAGTACGGTCCATTTTTTATCAATAGTTTGTATGAACAGTATGTTTTAGATTTATCAGGTGTAGTTCAGAGATGTATTTGTATGTTGTAAATAGTATGCTATCATTAACATTAAATCAGGATTAAGAACATTAGTAATGCAATGAAAATGTAGTAATTTTACTGGTTTGGGGTATTTGCTGAATATAAGCTGCATTGGCTCTAAACTGTATGACAACAGGTGGTTTAGACACAAGTCACACAAAACACAAGACTCATCGTAGTCAATAAAATACACTTCTTTGTGACATCTATTTGTAAATCTCTGTTTATGTTTCACCATTAACATAGACTATATATATATATATATATATATATATATATATATATATATATATATATATATCCTATGCAGACTGTTATTTAAAGAGAACAGAGCAGAGACAAAAACATCTAATTATCCACTATATGCTTGAGTCTAAAGTATAATTTGTCTAATTGAAATTTTAAAAAAATCAGGTAGTTATTTTACCTGATTATCCAGTTTCTGTTGTCGTATATCAGGGTCTTCCATGTTTAAAGCAACAATAAATGTCACTGCCAAATTACAAAAGCTAGTGTTTTTAAAAAAAGAGAAAAAAAAAGAATAAAAGAAAACAGTGGAAAAAGTGAAAGAATTGTTCAGTATAATGATAGATTATTTGTCCTAAAGAAAAATGACAGTAACTAAATGTACTACAGGTTGCCTGAGTGCACTTGCCCAGTCCAACTGATGGTCTGTCCACCTGCATGTAGCAGAAGGCAAAGTGGATTAAAGGGGGATAATGTTCTTAAAGTACACTGCACAGCTCAGTCAGTATGGACAACCAAGTCAGGGGGGACAAGACCAGCCTTCCAAGACTGCTTTTTGGATGGGTACTACTACTACTGGTATATATATATATATATATATATATATATATATATATATATATATATATATATATATATATATATATATATATATATATATATATATATATATATATATATATATATATATATAAAGAGAGAGAGAGAGAGAGAGAGAGAGAGAGAGAGAGAGAGATAGATAGATAGATAGATAGATAGATAGATAGATAGATAGATAGATAGATAGATAGATAGATAGATAGATAGATAGATAGATAGATAGATAGATAGATAGATAGATAGATAGATATAGATATAGATATAGATATAGATATAGATATAGATATAGATATAGATATAGATATAGATATAGATATAGATATAGATATAGATATAGATATAGATAAAAGTGCAGGAGTTTCCACTGTCAAATTAGGCCATATTAGCCAGTTTGCCGCAGTTTAGCACTACTTACCACTACAGAGACCACAGACAGTCCGGGGCGCAAAAAGTGAAACGCTGTTGTCATCTCATACTACTTCAAATATCCCACGAAAAAACACGGATTTGCATATAATACACCACCGTATCCTTACTGTCCTACAGTAACATTAATATGCCTCCAGGACACTAACTCCAAGACCAAAAACATTCCAGAATGACTAAACAAAAGGTTCCACAGAAGTTATAAACCGTAAAGGTTGATGTCGTTGCTATGGAGACAGCTGTCATTGTTACCAGTAGCAACAACTCTACACCTTTAAACTAAAAACAATGTATTATTTATTTATTTATTTATTTATTTATTTATTTATTTATTTATTTATTTATTTATTTATTTATTTCGCTACATGCAAATATTAATTTGAAAAACTTTGGGGAAAACCCCCCTGAATCAAATAACCATTAGCAACGGTCCATAAGTAAATAAATACAAAAATCATACATATTTTTTCCTACTTACTCAAGCCATTATTTATTTTATGTTATGTTGTGTTATTTGAGTGTAGTTTCATTGGGTTTAGCATTAAACCGGAAATAGAAGTGCATTTGGAATTGCGGTTGCTAGGATACGTAGAAGCAGCCAAACAGTCCTGACGAATGTCGAAAACATCTATTCTTGGTAATTAAACATCCTAAAAGATTGAGATTTCATTGCAGTGTGTTAGAGAAATATGTTGAATATTTTCTGTATGATGACAATATTTAACCAATTGCATTTTTTGGGGGGGGGGGGGTCTCCAGGTTGCTCAACGAAGGACTCCGCCGTTACGGGAAAAACACAGATGGCTATAACATTCAAAGTAGGCTATACGTTTATTCAGCAGCTAGAAAGCTCTCCTTATACCTACTTTACCATGAAGACTAATGTTTATGTACCGTCAACTATGCTTGCATTGTTTTCTAGGCATCACAAGCTCCGAAAGCTAAAGTAATGCTGTGGTAAGAACTGCATTGTATTAACTTGAGCTCAACCAAAATGTCTAACCTTAAATAATTTCACTTTTCGGTTTTCTTTTGTTCAGACAAGATTGGTTTACGTTATCTACTTGACAGATTTTTAGGAAGAGTGGAGTCTAGAGTACTACATCAAAAATACGTTGTCTGAACAAAATTTTAAAAATACAACTTTAATCGCTTAAAGAGAAGACAGAATGAACACTATTAGCTTTAAATAATTTCCTTTTGTTTGTAGGACAGATGTAAGCTATCATGACATGGAGGAGATTGACAGACTTCAGTCCACACCAGATCTGGAAAGGTGTCTCATCCAATTAATGACAATCAAATATATCTATTTAATGTGTGTTTCCAGTTACGTTTCCCCTCACATGTCTTTGTATCTGTCACAGTATTTTATGCAGTTTATTTCAAGTTGACCTCCCTGAACCAAAAAGAGGAGTTCTGCTGGAGCTGTATGTCCAAACTGTACTTTTTTGTAGAGAACACAGCTTTAAAAAAGAACAAACCTCTGCTCTCCTGTCTATCATTAAGTCCATTCATGAGGTCAATGTAGGTATGTAGTCAGTAAATTAATAATATGAGGTTTAATGAAATGATTATATATATATATATATATATATATATATATATATATATATATATATATATATATATATATATATATATATATATATATATATATATATATATACATATATATATATATATATATATATATATATATATATATATAATTCTTTCATGTATTTGTTTATATGTTGCTTGCTGGTATTTATTAGCTTTATTTACTTTTGATAATATGTTAAGACTTGACTCTCTTGCAGGAACTCTACTCAATATTGAGCAGTCTTATGCATACTGCAATGAGCTCCTGCTTTGTCACTCAGTTAGGGTGAGTAAATTGCGCAAATGAAGTCTGTTCTTTTTCTGTATGATTTTCAACATATAATATTCCTTCATTGTAATCTGTCTGCTTTTCACGTTCCGGTGCCTCTGTCCACTATAGCGACCTCCCTTTAGCATAAGCCTTTTCAGCTCTGAGGAAGTGACACATGTCTTGAAGTACATCCACAACAACTATATGAGACACTATAAACTCTATAAATATATTTTTACTCCACAGGTAAGAATGGAAAAATAAAACTATTTTATACAAACTAGAATATGAGCAAATTTCATTGTTATTTAATGGCATTCATGCTCTAAACAAGAGGTGAAAAAGACACAATCCTTGACTTCTGACAAGCTTTTTCCCATTCTCTCGTATCACAGCGGAAACTTGATCTATCTTTGACTTACATTGGGATTTCAGATGAGGATGAACAAACTCTTGAAGATTCTGTCATTCCAGGTAATGACAAATTTGCAATTTTGGCTTTCAATAATATATGAATAATCTTTTTACCTGTTTGACTAGCTAAAAATAAATTGATGGAGTTCTTCCAAATCTTCAAACATAATTATTGTCATAGATATGATGTGTGATATCTTTGTGGTAAAACATTTTGTTCTATATCAGGGTTTCCAAATAAATATTCATATAATTTCACAAAATTATCATGATGAATCAAATAATTATGTCTGTGATATTTCTGATCTAGTATAAGATTGAAGAAGTCAAAGGATTTTGTAATTTTATAGTATTCTTTGCAGCCAGTCAAATGGAAAAAATATAAATGCAAGCGATTCATAATGATAATAATGAAATGTTTGATCAATATTGAAATATGCAAGACAAAAATAAAGAAAAACAACTTAATATTATTTGGGTCTTAGCAGATGCAAGACAAGTCCATCAATATCACTCATATATATTCATTATTGTAATATAAAATTATGTCACAATAATTGTCTTCATCATTTCCCATTTCTATTAAAAATGTCTATGGTTCTACAAAAACAAAAATGAAAAATCTTGAAACTGTGTTGACACATTGTTTTAACCAATAATCCATGTTATTTTGAAGACATGGTATACACATTTCCCAATGATTATATATATATATATATAATTTTTTGCTTTTTCTGCAGCAGATGATAAAAAAGTGTTGGAAGAACAAGTAGATGTTAGGTCTCCTGAAATACAGGAATCATCTGCAGAGCCAACAGGTGCCACACTCGGTAGGAACAACTGTTCACGCAACTGGGTGTATTTTATCTAAATTAAATATACACAAAGTGTTTAATGGTTTCCATCTTATTTACAGATTCAAAATCAGAGCTGAGAGCACTGATACAACAAGAAGTCAGAGAGCAGATGATGATTGTGTCTGGGCAACTGGACCAGCGAGTGAAGGACAACCAGAGAGCCAAAAAATAAGTTTCTCGTGCATTTTTCATACAAGCATTCAATTCACACAAAATAAAGACAGTCGACTATGTTCTGACTAATATGTTTGTTTTATTGTCGAAGAAATCCTTTTCTTCATGTACAATGTATATATACATTTGTAAAATTACAGTACATTTTTAAGACAGGCACTTTCACAGGAAGTGCTAAAAAGAATGAATTAAGTAGGGAATGCACATTAATGCTATTTTTAATAGGTAATAATAACAGTTTTCACAGTCCGTGTAAGGGAACTTCCATATAAGGAATGTCTGCATGCATAACAAACAAAAAATGAATTTTTCACACATCCTCTGATAGATATATTTATATTCAAGACGTGTATCAAAGTTAGCTTTAAAATATATCATCACAGTGCATTAATAGCCACTCCAGTCACACAATGCTTGAAAATGTATCATATCCTCAGTTATAACTGCGAATGAGTGAATAAAATTCTTGAAATATAAAAGAAATCTATGTAGCTAGGTTACATGTTGTTTGTCAAGTGATTGTGCAATGAGTCCTGTGTCAAAGTGCCACTGCAAAACATATTGACATGAAGACTTTCAAACCACAAACTAGGATCAAAAGGCAGATAAGGACTATTGCGTTGTGCATGCTTATCTTAAAATTGCAGAGCCACTGTGTGCATTAAGGCACAGAAACTTCCTAGTTCCTGAATTTTCTAACATACATTAATTTTGTGAGACAAACACAGACAGGACATTACATGCAGATTAAATTAAAATCAACACTATTAGGAATGAGGTTGACCTTTTAAGTTTCAAAGTCTTCCAGATCCAGCAGCATGATCTTAGCTGTGTTCTGAAAGAGGGCGGCCCGGTTCTGCTGCTCACCTTTCTTTACCCAGTGCCCATAGATCCGGAAAGCACAGCCATCAATGAGTTTACGGACGCCACGAAGGGAATAAGGATCTCGGGCAAGCACTTCCCGGGTTAGTGGGCGAACTCTTCGGTAACGGCTGTACATCCTGATACAGGCCTGCACTGTAACGATCAAAACCTGAGGAGACAACAAAGGGAAGTGAATGAGATGCTCTGTGAGTGTGACATCCATTGCCATGAGAAAAGTGAAGTCCAGATTATATCTCACCCTAAAGGATTTTCTGGGGCTGAACAGGCGTACATTATCTTTCTGATACTGTCTGAAGAAAGAATGTGCCAAGGCTTGCTCGGCTGTCAGACGGGTGGCCGGGTCCACCACCAGCAGCCTGGATATCTGAGCACCAAAACAGAAAATAAATAAAACACATCATACCTGTTCAGACCTAGCATTAATATCTGACGTGATATTGCATGCGATACTTGAATATCAGTGTCCACTTCTAACTGCATGTGTCCATACCTGATCTGATTTCCCCATTTGTTAAGCATATGAAGGTTATTCTACAACCTAAGACAAAGCTTGCATTCCCTTAATTTCAATAGATGGTATGTGCAATGTTTATTTCCAGATTAATTCACTATGTTGCTTGAAGGCCTCTGGTTGCAGCTGTTAAGGTTTAAATATATGTGCTTATTACTAGTTATATAAGGTGAACCATGAATCAATCACTACACCTTAACTATCAACTTTCTATGTGTCTTTAATAGTTCTCTTCCATTACATATCCTGCACTGGTTGAATCTTCTATCCCCCCCAAGATGTTGATACTTTATAGAGTGTCTCGAAAAAATGTTCCAAGTATTACTCTGTATTTCCTCAAGACTTTTCAGGCACTGCACATACACTGAAAATGTAAGCAAATATTTAAGGCTGTTTGAAAATGTGAGATGCATTTGGTAAACAAGACGAAACACCTCAGATAGGCAGTTCTTCACTGCATCCCGAGATAGATGCATTTTCAGACTACTACAAAAATGTGGTCAGTGTTTCGCAGACACCTCTGAATGTGTTCTGAGTATGTTCAGACTGTCTGCACTAAACATACCAATACCAATTTGCATATTATTAGTAATAAATGGATGGATATATTTGGAAAATGGACCCCAACTGAAACTCCACTATACTAAAAAGATTCCTTAATTGTGCTGAACACTGTGACACTGAATGTTCACCATTGAGAACATACTTACAAACTAACCACAAGGTTTATTAGAAACCGCAGAATATCAGCTTACCAGATCTTTCACAGTGTCAGACCTATCATCCCACTCAGGGGAGCTGAACTGATAGCGACCTTCCATAATCATTCTCAGCATCAGCATCTGTTTGCGATGCCAGAATGGTGGTGAACCAGCCAATAATGTGAAGAGGATTACTCCACATGCCCATCTAATTGACATACAACAGACATGTAGGACAATATAAACAAATCAGAATTAGACAGAAATAAGAGGTCAAAACCCACAATCCCTGCATTTACATAAAATATTAAAACACTGACATAAATATTACTTCCAATGAACGTTATCAACAAATTAAAAAGACTTACAAATCAACCTCTTTGCCGTAGCCTTGGTGTGTTTCATCCATTGAGCATTTCAATATTTCGGGGGCCAAATAACCAGGGGTCCCACAGAGCTCTAATCATAACAAAAGAGAGTGGAGGTGATGAAACAGGGTGAGAGCATTGGTCTTCATTTGTCTGTGTCACTAAAAGTACCTCTAAGTTTCTCGCCAGGCTCTAGCTGCACTGAAAAGCCAAAGTCAGACAGTTTGATGTGGCCATGATCATCCAGGAGAATGTTCTCAGGTTTCAGGTCACGGTGGATAATGTTAAGGGAGTGAAGGTACTGAACAGCTTCCAGCAGAGCTCGCATCATACTCCTGTGGAAAGAAATTCATATATTCTATATTACTTAAAGTCAGTTTTAAATTGTACTTCTTTTTGATGTGTTTCATGTCAAACAATAGTAGATGACTTAACTTTAATGTCAAAACCAACAAAGAATGTGCTAAACCAGGAGCCAACAATCCTGGTCCTCGAGGGCCGCTATCCTGCATGTTTTAGATGTATCCTAAACTAACACATCTGATTCAAATGATCAGCCTATCATCAAGCTCTGCAGAAGACTGATAATGAGACTCAGGTTTGTTAAAAGACGGAAACCGCTAAAACATGCAGGACAGTGGCCCTCGAGGACCAGGATTGAGCATCTCTGTCAAACTGACCAGTAAGACTGTAATACTTATTTTGAAATTACTTATAATTATTCTATCTTTTGAAAGATGGATGTAAGTGTAAATATGCATTTATTAATCACATAGGTATCTTAAAGGAGATACTTTTTGTGAAACAGATTTTAGCATCTCTGTCAGTGCCTTTAAAAAAAAAAAAATCAGTGATGAAGATCCAAAGACAGGCAGGTCTCCCTTGGAAAAATAGATCATTGATCTCAATGGGACACACCTGGTTATATAAAGGTCAAATAAAAATAAAAAAGATCTGGACTTGGTCCCTAAGCACTACCAATGGAAGCTCACTGCTCCTAATATGCTAATGGTAATACTAATCATGAATACTAATGCTTAATTCTGCATGTATTATGATGGGTTAAATGTGGATAGAATTTCCCTGTGGTGATAATTAAATGAGTTTAATTTTAAACTTTTATTCTACATATAAAGTGCATATTTAGCAGGGAGAAGTGAGAACAACGTCTCCACTCAACAAGATTCTTCTTTCAAATGAATCATGTTTTTGAGGGACTATAGAAGCCTGGAAACTCACAAAACTATGCATATACAGCATACATTGTGAAAATTGTTATATTGATACCATGAGTATGAGAAAATGGATCAATAACAAGGTATTAAAATTAATTATTATTATTTATTTATATAAAAGTATAAAAGTCAATTAAGGGTCTGAATGAGGATGGACCAAATTTGATACATGTACAAAACAGCTTATTTGATCTATACCCTAAATCCAACTGTAAATCAGTCATTTTGGCTTGAAATGTCCAAAAACACAAGAGAATGATTATCTGTGCTTACAGCTTTAATAATTTACTCTGTATGAGACATAAATAAAATCAATGTGCTGATGCTGAAACTCACCTTGTCTCCTTCTCATTCAGAGTAACTCTTTCAGTGAGGTAGTCAAACAGTTCTCCTCGCCTCATGCTGACAACAAAAGACAAATACCATATACAAATAGCTGAATATATCCTGTTCTGATTGAATAAATATTCATAACTTAAGACATATTAGAACAATATTTATTTGCTTATTGTTTGTCTTCATACTCACAGGTCAAACACCAAAAATATGAAGGTTGTTGACTCATAGGAATCAATAAGAGTGACTAAAGAGAGTCAAAGGAACATGAACACTTTCATTACTATGATTTTTCTACATCAAAGAGTAATTCTTATAGTCAAAGAGAGCCTCTCATACTTATTGAGGAGTGTCCTTTCACCATGTTGAGGACTTGAATCTCTTTCAGTGTAGAGGTTTTCACTTCCTCTAGCTGCTGGGCAGTCATCTTCTCTGCGGTTATCTCAATAATCTTAACTGCCAGCTCCTGCCCTGTGTGTCTGTGCACACATCTGCGCACAACACTGCTCACCCCCCTGAATTCAACAACCAGCATGGAATACAAGATCAAAAAGAGACACTTCAAGGATTATATCAAGTTTGGTTATTACATTGGACTTACCTGCCAATCACCTCTTTAGGGTCATATTTCTGGTAAAATTCTTTGGCCCCCACCCAGTCCGGCAATTCATCCCCAACGACAATATCTTTAGTCATAGTGACACCATATAAATCTGTAACAACATAGTTTTGATCACACTTTGTAAAATGCTGCATGCCCTGTCTCACATAGGGAAAACTCTTGACTTAAAAGTTGAAATACTACATTCAAGACCTCACATAGTTAGAGGAAGGCATGCAAGTATAATTAACAAAATTACCTTAGTGTATGATAAATCAAAGGTCACACTAAATGGTCATGATCAGGATTCATGAAACTACTACATTAATATGTACAGAAGATATTATTTGTCAAGTGTAAATCCCTTACATACTGTTAGGCCATTTAATCTACATAAATATATCATGACTGTCATATGTTTGCAGTGCCACTGACCTGTGAGAACCATGTATTTCTAAATGTCAACTTTTCATAAATTCAGGCAAAACAAAGCCTGCTTACAGCTTTGACACAATTAATTTTCATAGTTTATATGTACTCCAAGAGGGAACCACTTGGGTGTATTTAGTCAGTTTGAGAAGGACAGGGATATAATATGTAAACCTACAGTTTCACAAACAAGCAAAACGAACACATTAGGAGTTTTCACAAAACAAGAAGGGCAATCTAAAATACACCTGTCAAATACGTGTGGTGGAATACAAAATATAATATTTAAAACTAAGATGCAGTGAAGTAAAGGTTTAAGGTTTCGTACATAGGTGAATCGATTGCCTGTAATTTACAGTTTTTCGCACAGCTGAATGAAAGTGCAGTACTTGGTTACATTCTTCCACAGCTATGTAATAAAAGGAACTTCTCTAACCCATAACTCGGAAGTATCTTGTTTCGCTCTTATTTCACTCAACATAGCCAGGTTTAATTACATGTATTCTACGATTGAACTACCACAAGTATTTTAAAACAACTGTAATGTGCATACACTATTTGTCCTTGGTGCATCACACTAATGTTAGCTTGCTAGGTGTTGACTTTGGCCTCTTTAGAGCTGCAGATTCACTGACATAACGGACGGAAGTTACTCACAATATATGCAATAGATCGACGATAAGACAAAAGACCACGATTATTATTACAATGCCATCTCAGCTCGACGAGACTAATGTGAAGTCACATCTGTATGATATTCAACAGCAGCATCAGCGGCGGTGTTGAAAGCAGTTAGCTTATGTCTGAACATTGTTTACATTCCGCTTATATCCTTGTCACTTCGTGTACCGGTGCTGCCTCTATGAGGTCGGAGTGAGTATTGCAGGTTAGGTGAACTGTCTTTTTATATTCTTTAGCTACACTGCATGGAATCTCTAATACTGAACCTTAAGATATATCGGATTGGTTAAAGGATCACTAATTATACTGTAATACAAATAGATAATCAGGCACGAAGAATTTAAAATAATTTTTGTAATCAATGAAATGCGCAGCGGAAGTCCAATTCGTCACATCCTGTAGTTTCCCTGGATGTCCTGAGCTACATTTTCAGTTGCTCCTTGTTAAGGTTTGTATCAGTAATGGAATCAGAAACCGGGTTTTATATATGTCTCTGTGTGTAGGTGTTCTGTAAGGGATGTTTCACATGGTCAGTGACGATCAGGGAGAACAAGTGCCGACTATGATGCATTCTCGGCGCTTAACAAAAACCGCTTTTAAGCTAACCATCTCGGAATTAATGTTAGCATTAGCTTATTTCGATCAGCAAACTTGTCTGTGTGCGTTTTCTTTAGTCGAAAATGTACAACGCAATAACCCTGGTGGGTTTCAGAAAGGTGATTAGATCAGTTAAGAGGCCGGAGATATAGGTTTCTGTTAATACAGTGCCTCTCAGTTGGAAAACAGTGGTCCTGCACTTGTCACGCGAGCAAAGCTAATGATGTCGGAAGTCATCAAAACGAATTGTACACCACTGTAGTGTTAGATATAATAAAGCTCCGAGGTCTGCAACATTCTAGAATAATTTAAAAGTTCGAGTAATTCATTAAAAATACTTGCAAATACTTTTGCGTTTATATATATATATATATATATATATATATATATATATATATATATATATATATATATATATATATATATATATATATATATATGAATGAGATGCCTCTTAAGATTGATTACACTCATACTTTAATATCTTGCTATTACAGGGGAAGGAAGGATGTCAGGTGCTGGGGGAGGCAAGCGCCCCTTGGGAGGGGACAGCCCCCCTGGCCCACCTGAGAAGAAGAGCAAAAAAGAGGAGAAAACCACCACTACTCTCATTGAGCCCATTCGCATAGCTGGAGTCTCCTCAACAGTGAGTCAAGTTTCCTTCCAGGTATATTGCAGAATTGTTTTATGCTCTTAACATGGTTTCTGTATTCAATCTTTGTAGGAAGAAATGGACATGAAGGTACTCCAGTTCAAGAACAAGAAGTTGTGTGAGCGGCTGGAGCAGAGACAGGCAATGGAGGATGAGTTACGTGAGAAAATTGAGAAACTGGAGAAGAGGCAAGCCACTGATGACACCACCCTACTGATTGTCAACCGCTACTGGTCTCAGGTACTGTAGTACATTTGATTACACTGATAACCTAATTAACAATTATTGCCAGCTCAATTATTATGGACTACGTGTAGAAGCCAGTAGTTGTCAGTATTCACATTTATCACATCTAAATGTACCATAATATTACCAGTTTACTGTGTTTTCCACAAGACAAATTCATAGAAAGTCACAATATTTAATAGTTTTGAAGAGTGCTTTTTTATCGTATGTACAAAACATTAAATGTTTTTAAATCTTTGTGTACTGCTATACAGTTGGAAGAAAACATGCATGTCCTGCGCAAACGTATTGAGCCAGAAGCTCCAGTACCCTCTACTCCTGCCCAATCTTCTGCCCCTCTTCCTGACCCTTCACCAATGGAGGAAGATGGCATGAATCTGGTTTCCCCAGCCACTGCTGTGCCACCACCTCCCCTCCCAGAGACACAGAATGAAGGGGAACAGTCAGAACAGCAACAAGAAGAACGACAGGATGAGCGGCAGGATGAGAAACAGCAGCAGCCTCCTCCTCCTGAAGGGTCGGAGGACTTGTTGACACCTACAGAGCCAATACACGAACCACCAACAGGTAAGAACATTTTAGAATATTTTAGAAATAACTTTTAGCACCTTTTCAAGGTTACCCACACCTCCAAGTATCAAAGGCCAGAAAAATGGATAACACTTCTGGACACACCTTTAACATGCAACAGCAATGTTTTATACAGTAGTTGAAACTGAATTTTGGGGCTTGAACTGTGTCTTTTAGCACTTTTCAAATCTTTGCCAAAGTAGTAAGACCATGTGGTTATATCAGTTTTGCCTAAAGTATGATTGTTGATTCAGTGGCATCTCACTTATTAGACATCATGGGTACCCAGCTAAGACTTATGCAGTACCCTTTTTGTAGAAATTCCTTCAGACTTTTTGAATCCCTTTTTATGTACAAAAGAGGGGTGGGTACCAACTCATTTCACCTTTTGTCACTGTTTTTCTCTGGTTAATATAATACCTGTAAATGTTTATATAACAGTGAAGCCTATAAAACTGTTGTCATTTAAGAGTTCTAAAAGCTGTTTTGATTCTAAGTTTGGGTATAGTTTTGAAGGCCTTTGACTCTGCTGCTGGCACATTAGATTTCTGTGTTTATTAGAATCATAATTGAGCACAAGTTAAACAAAAATTGTCATCCTAAAAATAACAATGTAAACTTAACCTGTCACTATCGGACCCCAGGAAGAATAGCTGCAGTCTTGCTGCAGCTAATGGGGATCCAAATAAAACTATAAACTATAAACTTTTCAATCAAACCTTCTTGTTACAATGATGGTGCCTAGTATATTTTTTTTCATGCGCATTTGCAGAAAGTCTGACATAATTTACTCAAGCTTTAAAGTGTGCTTTTAAGTCATACACTAGACTACAAACCATTTACAGCAAGTCTATGTCTGACTTTGATTCTGACACACCACTTGAAAACGTTGCTGTTAGAGGATGAAATATTGAAACTTTAATTTCATCCTTAATAATGTTGGTTTAAAAAAAACTTTTGATGATTTTCTCCTGAATTTGGGGCCATATTTGCTCTCCCTTCCTCATCTTTGAACCTTGCCTCAGGTTTTAGAACATATTAAATTGGATACATTGAATAAATGGAAGGTGAACAGACTAAACCTCACACTGTCTGTATTGAAACCTAAGCCATACTAAATTTCAATAACTACTACTATCACTACTGCTTATACTTCACTACTTTGTGTTTTGTTCTTTATGTACATTTTCACACTATTCCTATCTATGCTGATTTAGAATTGTAAGTCTTTTTAATGGGGCATGCATTTCACCTTTTTTCAGGTGACATAAATGGTTAACTTCTGATTTAGTTCAACATTATTGAAAACAATTTCCTGTTGTGTGTAGCTGCACCTCCACCTCCTCCACCTATAAGTGAGAATGCCAAGGGTTTCCTAACTACGTTGGAGCACAGCAGTGAGGAGGAGCTCACGCTCCACCTCCAGGACCGAATGCAGTTCAGTAAAGAAGCCATTGCCTGCCTGGTTTGTGCCTTTGACAGGTTGCATAGTCGCATGGATGATATGTGCAAACAAGTCCAGGCCACAGGTAACTATTGATACATGACGAGTATGTTGGTGCAGTCTCAGACGTTGGGGCAAATAAGTTATAACAAAAGAAAAATACAAAAATGCTATATTACACATTCAGTTATATAAGGGAATACATATACAAAACTGACCAAAGAAAATAAGTTGGCAACAGTGGATAAGGTGCTTCAAGCAAAACAAATTATTTTAAAGATCAATTTAAGCTGCTAATTTGGTTAAATGTGAAATGACTGAGCTCCCAGCATGAATATATATATATAGTATTTTTTAATAAGTTTTGTTGTACTTACATGTGATACTGGTTAGCCTCTAACGTGGTCTTATTTGGCAGCATCTGAAGATGATGGTCAGTCTGAAATCATTAATGTAAACCAAACTGTGCTGGAGGAAAACAGACGACTGAGAGACTTGGCAACCCTCCTGCAAGGTCGACATCATAAAATGTCCATGGAGGTATGATACTGTTGTCATTACAGTAGATTGATGTAAATGTGTGTGAATAATTGAAAGAAATCGCCAATGAATAGGCTGAAGCTATGTTGTGTCATTTTTTGTAGTATAATGAATTGGTGGACAAAGTGACCAGTTCTGAGACCAAGGTGTCTGAGATGGAGACAACTGTGGAGGACCTACAGTGGGACATTGAGAAGCTCCGCAATAGGGAACAAAAGCTTAATAAGCATCTTGCAGAGGCAATGGAGCAGGTATATCTTTAGATAGTGCTGTTATTATTTATAAATGAAGAGGAAAAAGCAGTATCTGTTGATGTTCTATGTGTTAGCTTATTTTCCTGACATGTGTCCTGTGTTTGTAGTTAAAGTCTGGGTACAGCAGCACTGGCAGTTCAGGAGGACTACCGGGTGGCCAGATTACACTGAACATTCAGAAGGTGAGTATTTACACAAAGCGCTTCTCTAGAATGAAGTAATATGCAACATTTTTTAACAGATCCCATAATGTTCACACGTTTGTAGGTAAGCCTAGTATTGTATACTTGTGTAGTATACTTTACTCTTTGCACATTTATCCCATCTTTAACATGTTTTTTGTTGTTTATGTGTCAGTTTGAGAGTCTCAATGCAGAGTTGGAGCACAACCAGGAGTTGGCTAACAGCCGAATGGCAGAATTGGAGAAGCTGCAGTTAGAGCTACAAGAAGCTGTTAGAGAAAGTGAAAAACTTAAGGTAAAAATCAAATCTTTGTCAGATTAATGACAAGAACTTTGGCCAAACTGTAGTTTGGTTTCATTGCTATGTTAAACTGCATCTTGTGTCAACAGATGGACTTAAGAAATATTCCAGAAGAGGTAGTGAAGGAAACCCTTGAGTACAAATGTCTGCAGTCTCAATTCTCCCTGTTGTACAATGAGTCTCTTGGAGTGAAAACCCAGCTGGATGAGGCACGGGCCCTTCTGCTCACTGCCAAGAATGCCCACCTCCGTCAAATTGAGCATATGGAGGTAGGTTTTGTTTGCATATTGCTAAAGGTCATCTCATTGTTTCCACTACCCAGCAGAATATTTAACAGTGGCTTGCTGATTTTAACCATTTAGAGTGACGAGCTGTCCCTTCAGAAGAAACTGCGGACAGAAGTCATCCAGCTAGAAGACACTTTGGCCCAGGTCCGCAAAGAGTATGAGATGTTGCGCATTGAGTTTGAGCAGAACTTGGCTGCAAATGAGCAAGCAGGTAGGTTTAAAAACACAATCATACTATAAGGAGCAGGAACATAATTTTTCGGGTGCACCAGTGTACAGTAAACTGAAAAGTCAATGTTAAAGTTTCATTGTATTATGTTTAGTAACATCTTGTAGAGAAATTACAGATCGCAACCAATTTAATATCCTCCATCCATCCGCAGCGGATGGAGTTAACAATGGGAAGTGACAATCGTGCACCTTAATATGGGATGTGATTGACTACAAAAACACAATAACAGGAATAGGAAGTGTACTCAGAGCTACTGTAGAAACATGTCAGACATATCACCTGTAGTATGTTAACAGGAAAATTAGTGATACTTTATTTTTTAGCAAATATCACATATGTATGGGAACGGTGCATATGCAGTCATTTGTGTCAAGAGGTCATTTATGTGTCATCCAAGTATTGTTATCATTTACAGCATCAGTTGATGTTGAATGACTCAAAACCCAACCACATCTTTGTTTTGTTTTCTGTTGGCTCTCAGGGCCAATCAACAGGGAAATGCGACATTTAATCAGCAGTCTGCAGAACCACAATTTACAGTTGAAAGGTGATGTGCAGCGCTTCAAGAGGAAGTTGCGGGAAACTCAAGTGGAGATAAATAAGGTAGAAATTCAGAGGTTTAATTGTGATCCAATTCTTCTGAATATTGTACATTTTCTATCACTATCCGGAAATGAAATAAGATACAAATTTATTTTTTTTACATTTTTCTTTGACAGTTACGTTGTCAGACTGGAGACACTGGGGTTCTGATTCTTGAGGAGACAACAAATGACAGCATTGATGTTAAGAAAGAGGAAGATGAGGACCAGGAAGAGGAGGAGGAGAGGAGGAAGGAACTGGAAAGACAGCGAGCCAGGGAGCGAGAGAGGGAAAGGGAGGCTGAGCGAGAAAGGGAGAGGGAACGGGAGCGAGAGCGACAACGCAGTGATGAGATGAAGAGGAAGGACTCTGATACGCTGAAGATTATCCGAGTAGAACTCAAGTACAGCACCTTCTAATTCATTTTTTGGTTTAATTTAGATGGGCATTATAAACAAAAATACCATTTGACTACTGGAGTGTTGCATGAATAGGCAAAATATAACCCATTGCAAAAATAGTTTGGGGTAGGGGGTTGCTTAGATGGTACATTTGCATATGGGCAAGGGACCTGTGGCATTAAAATGATGAAATACAACAAAAGAAAATGGCGCATAAAAGTACACTTTACTTAATAAAATCTTGCCATTATTGGTTTTACAGTTCTTTACTGTATTGAGAATTACTCTAAAACAGTGACATGCGGATGGCAGAATAGAGGAGAGTGGCAACTGAAATAGTCACCCTGTAGTCGGATCAACTCAGCAGAGTACATCATTTGAGTCAGAATAGGTGGATGGTAGGACTGAACCCTGTGATCACAATCATGAAGTGACAGGGGGCTCTCTTGTGGACATTTCCAGGAAGTTACTTGAGGGAATTACTCACTGTTTATAGTGTTGTGACCTTAAAAAAAAGTGTGGGGAGACAACTCAACGGCTTTTTCTTGTTCTACCAAATTTAGAAATATCTACTACAGTATGTAAACTTGAATTCAAAATGGTTAGGCAATGTGCATCACAATCAGAAGAATGCTGGTATGTTTTCAAATCACTTAATTATCCATGTGATGTACTTAGAAATTATATACATTGATTATTTACCCGCTCATCTCCATAAGACAAGAGCCTAATTGTTCAGGTAGTCAGGTCACAAATCCCTTGTTTTCATGAAGTCCTAAACTCGTCAAAATGTAAAACGTATAGCAAGCTGCAATCACTTTTTCAAATATATAATTTCAAGTGTTTATAGTCTCTGCCTCTCAGCCTCTCACCAGCTGACGTCACTGAAGTTTTAGCATGTCCATTGGTCAGAGTTCAGGTTGTAGATCTGGGCTCTAGTAACATGCTCTCCCTTTTACTGTTTAATGGTGATTTGGTTTTTGCAATGCTGAAGCACACAACAGCTAGTTATATCAAAAGTCAGACTATCTGATAAAGCTCTTTTGCACTAATAGCAGTGTCCTTTAACAAATGTGTGAATATAAGCTAAGAAGTACTCAACTAATCATGGTGGTTTGATGGGTTTTACTAATGTAGTAATCTTGTTGTTGGTGCTGTTTGTCAGGAAAGCCCAGGAGTCGCAGAAAGAGATGAAGCTCTTGTTGGACATGTACAAATCTGCCCCAAAGGAGCAGAGGGACAAAGTGCAACTCATGGCAGCTGAACGCAAATCTAAAGCTGAGGTTTGTGATGCTTTTAATAACACTTTTGTAAAGCAAATTTTCAGCGCCAGCCATACTTGGATGAATTACTTAGTCACTGTTTCTTAAACTACTCAGGTGGAGGAGTTGAGGATGAGAGTGCGAGAGTTAGAGGAGAGGGAGAGGAAGGAGAGCAAGAAACTGGCTGATGAAGACGCCCTGAGGAAGATCAGAGTGGCAGAAGAGACTATTGAGCATCTACAGAAGAAATTAGCTGCTACTAAGCAGGTAACTACTTTTTTTTTTAATTATTTGAAACCTCAGAATTTGTGAGAGGCAACATCTGACAACTCAGTAAAGGCCACATCTTATTTTCATGACTGAGATCCTCATTTCTAGAACCATGTGACCTTTAGAACATAGGTTCTTGAAGTCTACCTGTCATAAGATTTGAAATACTCATAAAAAACATCACACTAGCAAACAGAAGAACCCAATGAAGGTGTTGATTTTTACATGTTACACTTTGGAGTACCACAAATGTAAAAAAAAAAAAAAGGGTTAAGAATGAAACTATAGCAATGACTGTCAGATTTGAATAGGAACATGTTCTTCAAATCTCATATGAAGAAAGAGGAAATGAAAGCTGACTTTGTGCACAGCAGTTTAAATTGATCAGCTGGTTAACTTCCACTAGTGTCTTGGTTTCATGCAGTCATACATGGTAACATAATCATTTACATTTTCACTTGCATGTAAGTAAAAGCATTCAGTAAAACTTAAAAACTATTTTGCAGCTTCGCTTAGGTAACATTTTATTTTGAAACGCATATGTATTAGTGAGTTGTGTGTTTTTCGTCTCCCTTTGACCTTTTATCATCAGCTTTGTGGTCGTGTGAACCTGTGTCACAAGAGAGAGAAGATCATGTTTCATGTAAACGTAAAACTTTGGGTGGGAGAGAGAATCCTCTTGGTTGAGTCACTGATAAATACTAGATCTGAGGTCACTTACTTGGCTTTGCTGCCCTGTAAATGTTGAGACACTCTTGGAATTTCATTAGTAACGCAGAAGAAGAAATAAGAGATCAGACTCTCATGACATTGAGAATATAAAACTTGTATCTGACTTGGGTCACATATTGTTTCAGTAATGTCATTGGAATTGTTGAATTAAAGTTATGTGGATGGTGGATACACCCAGACTAGATAGTGTAATATTCTTGCCATGATAATATTCATTCAGCTGTTGACCTTGTGCCATATTGAATATGATCAGTCTTGAGAGGCTTAGTTGTTAATATGAATCATATTGTTTTAACCCAGGCAGCATGAACTGTTACTCTTCTTTGGGTTACATTGTGACAGTTAACTGTGGTGCAAAGCAGTAAACTCTTATAAAAAAATAAACTTTAGTTTTTTCATAAGCATCCAGATTAGGATTAAACCAAATATTTAAAGTAACAAAAATGTAGATGATGTTCTTGTTTGTTGCTCTGTTGTACTGTTACATTGTATTAAGATGAAGGAGGCAGATGTTAAGATATGCTAGCCTGCAGTTCCTCATGCTTGGGAAGTCTAGCAGAACACTTTAATTATCATAGGGTAAAACAAAGTCTAGACCCATGCCCAAAAGCACATGTTCAGCTCTTTACCCTCACCCCTTACCTGGTACAATGTTAACTACAGCGAGTAGATTATATTGGAGTCAGATGTATCTGATTAGTCCCCCACCCCCCAGGTTCATGGCTGCCAGTGTTTAACTTTGCAGATTGCCAAATGTATCCAATAAAAAACCTACTTGTGAGTTCATATGACTTTTGTTTATAGGCCCAAGTTGGCTTATAAATGGGCAGCATGCAAACTGAAGTGAAGGGAGCAAAGTTAAATTTATATCAGTGTTTATAGCAGAGAAACAAAGTCAGGTGTGGCTGCACCTCAATACGTAATTATGAATGAGCTAGTAGAAGTGAAAGGAGAAGAATAACATCACATACTATAATGACAACACAGAAAGACTGAGCTGTAAATGAATACCAAAGACAAAAACATTTAGATCTCATTTTCTTGGATAAGACTGATATGTTTTTTATGAACAAAATCCTACAGAATATTAATATACTTGTGAAAATGTTATGACTGACAGTATTTTTATGTCATTTTAGTTGCTAAACATGCTATTGAAATTACACACCTGTCCATTAAAAAGAACTTTGGCTGATAAAAATGACCATAAAGATTAAGTTAATAAAACTTCATAAAATGTAGCTTTTTGGAAAATTGTATTGTTCTGGTCATGTTCAAACAAAACTGAAAGACAACCAACAATAAGTACAGACTGATGGAAACTGTACAGCTTCTCTGATGCTTTAGAGAGCACCCATATCGTGTTATGTGGTGTGTGCAGATGAATGAAACCTCCTCTCACTGGAAAAAAAACAGCTACTAGAAGTATTAAGTTAAAACTGCTTCTGTTAATGGAGCCATCTAACATGACATGTTTATGGCTCCATATCCATTTACTAAGTATGACATCCATTAACCATTATGACATAATCGAAATTTCGTTCCACTGGGTACCTGTCTGGTACATGTTGAATGACAATAAAGGAATCTTGAATCTTGAAATAAAAGCTCGGCAAATAAGTGAATGCTTTTGTAAATATTAGAGTTTGAGTCTGTTGGCAGGAAAATGTGCCACTTGGAAAAATAAAAAGGCAATGAAAAGCCATTCTGATTAACTAAGAAATACATAAAGCCACCAGCAGACATCTGCCTTCACCAAATATTGTTCTGAAATCCCTTCAGGAACATCACCACTGTCTGCCCCCAACATGACCTGCACTGACAACTAGTTCTTAAACTGCATTCACATTGGTCTTAAATTGAGCCCCTTGAAACCCTGTTTATTGCCTGTTCTTGACTCGTGCTGTCTTTGATCACTGTGTCTTATGAGGAGGAGGAAGCTCTGCTGAGTGAGATGGACGTAACAGGCCAGGCCTTTGAGGACATGCAGGAGCAGAACAGTCGACTGCTGCAGCAGTTGCGGGAAAAGGACGACGCCAATTTCAAACTGATGAGTGAACGAATTAAGTCCAACCAGATTTACAAGCTGCTGAAAGAAGAGAAGGAGGAGCTGGCTGACCAAGTTCTCACCTTCAAAACCCAGGTGAAGTGTGTTCAGGAAGAGATTATGTACATTATTTACAAAAAGGTTATTAATAAAAGGTGGTTTTATTCAATGTCTAAATGTGGGATTTATTTTCAGTTTAATTTTAGAAATGCATTAATGGTTATTGTTATTTTGGAGAATTGACTACTTTTTCTTTAGATTTGATTTGGTTTTAGTGTGTTTTTATGCAGCTAGTGTGTTGCTCTATCATTGTCGTTGAGCATTTTAATGACATGAATCAAAAAGCATCACAGGAGGGAAAGAAATGAATTTTCTCTGCATTTGTACATTGACTTAGTTTTTTTAGGATATTATTCATTATCATTTTTATCTATTTATATCTATAGTTCTATTCTTAGTTTTTATGCATATATAATAACCCTGGTATGGAGGCACTAAACTGATTTTTCTCAATGGTTTCTTAGGTGGATGCACAGCTGCTTGTTGTGCAGAAACTAGAAGAAAAAGAGGGTGTCCTCCAGAGTACGCTGGCCACTCTGGAAAAAGAGCTGGCTCTCCGGACACAAGCACTGGAACTCAACAAGAGGAAGGTGAGACGAGAAACGCCGTCAACCATAATGGCCCCGCGCTGAACCTATCAGCAGGGCGACTTGATTGCTGCCAGATGTTTCTATAAACCGAGCAAGTGGATCTGGACAATAGCATGTGCCAGAAGTCACAGTTTTCCATATCATCACTTTCTTGTTGGTATGTTCAGGTGCTTGTGGGAAATGCGTACATCTGAGATTTGGGATTTGGCTCTCACTAAAAATGCATTAATGAGCTAGATGATCAGCAAATAAAACCTGGTTTCTGTATTGATAGACACGTTTGAAAAAAAATCAAGACTACAGTATATTTGTGACATTTCTGGCAAATGTCTGTCTGTTGATGGTGAACGCTTATAAGATTTCCGGAGTTCACTGGGGCACAGTTAATAAGGGCATGTGGTTGCTCACATAAACTCTATTGCATTCAGTTTTATTTTCCCAAGTACGAGCAACCATATAAATTTAAACCTGCAGTCTGTTAACAATAAAAGTACAGAAACACACATGAAAGGGATGTCTTACTTTAAATGAAACCAGTAGTTGCCTGCAAGCTAAGAAGAAGATCTAAATACTTATTGTATGCTGTGGAAAATGGTTGTCATGGATGTTGCGTTTACAGAGCAGCAAATAAGCAAACATGCAAAACCAGCATTGTTGACTATCATTAATTAGATCAGACTCATCCTCTAAAGGTAAAGCACAAAGGACAAGTTCTGCACATATGGGTTTATCCAAGCATACTCTACCACCACCACCACCACGTTACTGCTCTGGAATCTCATCATTACATCTTTTTTTTTATTGAGTGTGTCCGGTTTCTTCCCTGCTGCAGGCAGTGGAGGCTGCCCAGCTGGCAGAAGACCTGAAGGTGCAGCTGGAGCACACGCAAGCCAAGCTTAAGGAGATCCAGGTCTCTGTGGCTGAGAACCGCACTGCCCGGGAGAGGGAGAGTAGCAACCTGAAAAGAGCGCAGGTATGCATTATTTCTGTGGCGGAGGTCTCATTAATCGAGTTTCCATTTCAATGTACTGCAAATTTGAATCAAATTCTCAGAAAATCAGAGAAATGCCAATGCAGATTTCTGTTTTTTGTCCATCATGATAAGGAGTACGTACATACAGTTGGTAGTAGTGCTTGAGTACAGTAAATTGCATGAGGTAAAATGCCGAGTCTGAGGCAACAATTACTAGTTAAGAATTAATTAATTATCCCATCTTTATTGTTTGGTTCACCAATAAATGATGAATCAAACTCAGTTAATGGGTTTTATACAGTATTGATGTTCCATTTTCTCTAGATCAGGGGGAAGTTGCGCAGCAGCACATGCTGACAACTACCAAAACTAGCAACAATATGTCCACACTGTATCACTAACTGCATAAAATATTTTTGTTTAACACACATCTGGATTATAGTATCGGTATACTTTTCTTCTTCAAACTAAAACTCAGATGTTATTTTTGACAGTCAGTCTAAATAACACTCATTAGGTTTACATGCACATCTAAGCCGAACCATTTGCAATAACCGAGCTGAGGATTTAACTTGACTTTCTGAGAAATTCCAGCATACATGCACGTTAGGATAATTGAATTATTGAGTAAGGTATGTTCAACTCTGAGACACTATGTGGCACTACGAGCCGTTTCACATTGGCATTAGTCCAGATAGTATCGTGGACAAAGGACAATTAGTAACCTAACATGGCAGATTTGAAGCAGGCATAGTAGAAGGACAAGACCAAGCGAGGATATGGACGACAACAATGCAGCAGCTCAGTGCATTTCGTACACACGACACCCTAATTGTTTTCCACGTAAGCTGCATGCAAAGATATGTGGCAGTGATATTAGCACAAGGCTATTTTTTTAGCTCATCCAGATGAAGTCTGATGAGCTATTGCAGTCGGGCTTGTCCGTCGTCCACAATTCACTAACATTTCTTCTTCTCCCTCATTCCTTAACAGATTTAAATTGTGATTGATTCATTAGATAGATCTAAGCACTGGGCACAAAATGTATCACTGTCAAAATGTGCCTTTGTAAACAATTTATTTACAACTTTATTTATTTTTCCAGTTGCTCACTAAATTCACCACTCTTCCCTCAGTTCTCAACAGATTGTATTTCCCATTGATTCACTGAGTTCAGTTTCATTCCAGATCAAAGAAATTAATTGTCCCAATATTAGTTTCCACCAACAACCTCCTGTGTAGCATTTAACAGTTTTAACCACAGTTATATGTCATCACCCAGTTACCTACTTTTGTTCAGTCAGATGTTACCCCAGAAGAGTTTTGGGGGCTTCCTATACCATTCACACTGTTTTTGGCAGTTGTTGATGAAAAACACACATCAGAATTGATTTTATGATCTATTGAATGACTCCCTTTTGTTGATAGCAAGACATCACAGTTGTGAGGTCCGGATGAGCACAGGGACATTCGCACTATTTCTCTTCGTTGTTCCTTGTCTTCTGCTACTGTGTTTATGTCGTTACTCTGGTCACTTCTGGAAGGGGCAATAGCCATGCTAGTCAATAGTCGAGCTAACCAAGGTTTGCACGTACATGCCGAAGAGCTGGACTTAGAACTGCATTACCTGGCACGAATAGTCTGATTTCAAAAACTCTAGTTCAGTTCGATTAGCGTCTGACTAAGGTGCATACATGGCTTTTAAAACTTCAATATTTTCCGAACTAAGGCATTCAAATTCCTTTGACTGTGAATAAACATACTCTCTTATAACATGCTGCATCGGCCAATAGTTTACATTATAGCTCTGTTTTTACACAGAAAACAGCCATAGTAAAACCACAAATCACCTTTTTTACCCGTAGTTTTTGTCATCAGTAGCTGCACTAAAGATTTTTTTGAAATTGTCGAGACAAGGTCAGAACTGTCACGGTTTACTCTGAACTGTGGAACAACAAATGACAACTCAGCAAAAATTATTACATCACATAATAACATATATTTCCATCACTCACAATAAACCTTCACCCATGTAGAGGAAACACTAATTCTAGATGTATCACTTTGTCACTTTCTAACTCTTTGGTTGAAGTCCCTCTGACATGGGAGACTGGTAGAGTGACTCACCACTCCCTCTAGTGGTCACATTGATATGAAGAAATTCAGTTCATATCCACTCAGCATCACAACAGAGGTGTTTATTTTCAGCACTCGTGATAATTTCAGGTCATTTATTCATATTTACATATATTTATGAAGTATTACATAGTGCCCCCTTTAATGGTGGTTTTAAATGGTCATTTATTCCATAATTCATGTTCCCAGCATGTGAGCCTTCACATGCGTTTTCTTTTGGCATGTTGAATTTTCTGGCTTTCCTGGCTTTCCTATTGCAAATGCAATTTTTTTTTTCAGATTTTTCAGTGTTTCCACTCTGGCTTTTTTTTTTTATTATTGAAAATACAAATAAACACTGTTGGAAGGGGGTGTTTCTGTTGTTGGAGGAAGCTTTAACATGATGTTTCCTGACTTTTTTTTTTTTTTTTGTAGGAGGATCTGTCCAGGCTGAGACGAAAGCTGGAGAAACAGAAGAAGGTGGAGGTGTACTCCGATGCAGACGAGATCCTGCAGGAGGAAATCAACCAGTACAAGGTGAGAAATACAAACCTTTGTTTATGTGCAAAGAAATTTATGACTTTAATTAACCTCCGTTAGTGACTAAGGAATGCCAAACACACCAGCAGCATTCTGGCACCGTCTGCAATACACTGCTGTCAACAGAAGTGTAATAATCAAGTGAAAGTGTAATGTGTCGTAAAGCAAATTATTACAACTTTTGTAATTGGTTGATAAGTTGGCAATGGCTGTTTTTTCATTTCTACCCCATTTCCTTAGGGGCTTGGGCCACAAAGTGAGCTTAAACCTCTACAGGAATGTTATGGCCACTTAGTGCTTTGGGGACATTGAGCAGCACACTTATTACAGCCTCTAGTAGTATTAGCAGTGTTACCATCCAATGAATAAGATTAATAGCCATATGTTTAAGGTGTGATTTCACTCTTAAATAATGTTTTTTCTGTTTCCAGGCCAAGCTTCGCTGCCCCTGCTGCAACATGCGAGACAAGGAAACCGTGCTCACCAAGTGTTTCCACGTTTTCTGCTACGAATGTCTGAAGATGCGGTATGACACTCGACAGAGGAAGTGTCCCAAGTGCAACTGTGCCTTTGGAGCCAATGACTTTCACCGCATCTACATCACCTAATCCACGTAGAGACAGAGGAGTATAAAAACCGTAGAGAACCAAAGGAGAGAAAGAAATGACAAAGGAACTTAAGGTTGTGTGGAATATCAGATAAGTTTCTTGTTGAAAAGACTTTGCATCATTGCCAGTTGGCAATTAATTTGGTGACCAAACAGATAGTGACATGTCTGACTGAGAGTGTTGTGCTGTAGTTAATAAACACAGTTGTTTGTGCACACAGTGATATTCTTACATGTTGAGCTGCTCTGCACTAATTCCTGTCATTTGTGTAACATCCTCTTTTATGAAACCGTGCCCACTTTAAAATATTTCTGTAGAGGTTTTTTTTGTTGTTTTTTTTTTTTTCTAATGTATTGAAAACTTAAGTGGTAAATCTTCCTGCAGTGTTTCTTTGAATTGTTTTGTCCTGCTGCTTTTGGAAATCCCTCACACTCAGTGAAGCTGGAATCTAAACTTCAAAATTAAAAAAAGAAAAGAAGAAGCATCCTTTTCAGAGTTTAGGATCACATGTGTAAAAGTAAATATGTTTCCAATATATGAAGTTAAACAGCAGGAATTGCCCAACCTCCTTAGTTAGGCTATAGTATTAACAATGCCTGAAAGACGTCAGCTAGTTTGGCACTCGGTCAGTACATACAGGAGTGTTTGGATCACCTTGGGCAAGGTCCTCAGTGTGTGTTCATCCTGTTGCCATGGTTCCTATTGGAGAGTTTGACACAACATCTGCAGCTTATAGTGCCTCATTACTGATGAAATCACTCCAGTGGAAAGTCAGCTCATATGGGTGTCCTTAGTGGGCTGTGCTGCTCCAGGTCCTCTCAGTCCGCTTTCCTAAAGGTTAGCCGTGACAGTCGAGTACAAAAACATCTGTCTTAACAACATGGTTCGTGGCTAATTGAGCCAATGAAATCCCTTTTCCTCTGTTCTGATGATGTGAACTATTTACTGGGAGGTTGGTTTCACGTCTGTTTGACGTTAGCTCTTGTGGGAAAGGCAGTTTGCACCATGTAGTGCACATAAAAAGTTCCAGGCTGCAGAGACAAACAGTGAATATGTGAAGAAGAAAAAAAAAAAAAAAGTTTATCAGGCATTTGGGAACAGTTATCTGAGACCTTCACAGGAGTTTGCCAGGGGTTGGCAAAAATAAGAATCATTTCAGTGGTTGTTTACTCATGAATGTGCATAACCTGTCATAAATAAATTAGTAGTTTTCACTTTGTGCAATGTGATCATTTGTATGCCACAGAGCACAAAAGTTGTAGTGGGGTTGGATAATGCGTGAGACAATGCTGTGACAGAGGCCAGGCTGATAGCACTCCAGGCATGCGTCCACTGGCTTTTGTTATTGCATATTTGTGCTGCTGCTGCAGCAGGCTACACCCAACCCCAGACATTAATAACACCACCCTGCGTCAGTCAGGGACACTCACTAGTCAAATGTGAAGTTTCCAAAAACAAGGCTTTACTCTGAGCTGTGTGTGTCAGCAGCAGAGAGGAGAGAGAGATAACAAAAAACAAAACAACCCCCCCCCTTCAAAAAAAAAAAAAACCTTACAACTAATACCTTTGTGCGTAAAAGGCGCAAAATGCTGATTTTTTTTTTTCTGGTGAATGTCATCTGTTTTTCCCTCAGTTGCTGTTCCTCTTTTCTCTGTGTATGGGACCCTATCTCATGCCAGAAACTTGTGTTTTTTGGCAGTGAGGACGGAATGACGTCGACAGGCGTGGTAATAACAATGAGAACACTATTAAGTCCAGACTACACAGACCCTCCGGCAGAGAAAAAACGTCAAGGTGTGGCAATAAAACCTAAAAAAAAATTAAATAAATAAAGTAAACTGTCTTTTTTTTACGTCCCCAACTAAAGGTGATTTAATTGAGAGTTTCGCTTGAAGTGAAACAAATGAAACCCGCACAGTGGTAGTGGAGTTTCCTGTGAGTCGGGGAGTGCGCACAGAGAATCCGAGCAGTACAGTACATAGGAAATGACTCATAGGAGTTGAACTGTTAGCGTGGGTGTGTGCGCTATTAAAACAAGGCGCAGACTCCTCCGTGTGACTCACTCACTCTGATGCTCGCTTTTCCATGCTGAAAACCCCAGCACGGATTGTTAATCAGATGAACTTTCGGGAATTGTGTAGCGGACATCGAACAGCTTTTTACCCGCAGACATCATGGCTTCAAACGCGGTGCGCGCGCTGTGCGGACTTATTATAGCGGCTGTGACCAATTTCCATGGTGTTAACGCACAGAAAAGTAAGTAAAATTAATGCGTTTTGGATTGTTTTTTTTTTTTACACGTTTGATTGATTTTTTTTTCTTCTGTCTATTCACATGACTCTTATGAGCGATTAAATATTTTCTTGTTTTTTTTTTCCCCCCTGAGTTTTATCTACCAAAAAAAAAACAGTTGGATGTCCTTGTGTGTGTGTGTGTGTGTGTGTGTGTGTGTGTGTGTGTGTGTGTGTGTGTGTGTGTGTGTGTGTGTGTGTGAACATGGATGTGAGCCTAGTGGTCTGGTCTCTTCTAATGGAGTTAGATAAGTGGGTCTGCTTACAGAGCCGCTTCCTTTACCAGCTGCATTTCTCACCGGTTCCGCATTCCGATCGCCTTATTTCACCTCATCCATCCGTGCCCCTGGGTGAGAAAAGACTGGCCACATGGTGAGGCTGCACTGTCTAAAGTCCATTTTCTACTCCGATCCATTTTTCTTCACTCTTTAACCAAATACTTTGCAGAGAGAGAAAGACAGAGAGGGAGCATTTGACTTAGTTCCACAGCTCTCTGAAAGTCTGGAGCTGATCCCAATGGAAAACACCAGAGTCAGATGGAATAAGAGCATAAAACACTGTGTAATCAGACAGGTTTAAACCATTTCCTCAGGCATTAATTCAACTAAAGGCATTTTAAACTCAAAACATGTCTGATCTAAATCTATCAGTGTGAGCCCATCTCTACATCTGGACATCAGCTGTTGGTCCACCCACCCCCTTCCAGTTTATGACAAAATACAACACCCCCACACCCTCAAACACCCTTTGTCAGGCTAGGTGCTGAGATTTACCAAGGTCCTTTGGGTAGAAACACAAATAATGGCTCCAAACTGTTTCCTTACGTCCCTGATTCTACATACAGAGCCATGGGAAAGTCAAAGCCCTCACTGTGCTTTATATACAAGTCTCTTTTTTTTTTCATGTTCATTTTCAATTTTTGGAGTTTGGCTGTTCAGAGTTTGTCAGGATGTTTTCATGTTAGGCTGCAGAAGGTGGAAAGTTTCTCAAGTGTTCACCTAAAATGTAAATTTGGACCTGCCAGTTGGATTTTTCTGGCGCCAGACATGATTTAATTATGAAACTTCTACAAGTGTAGTGAAAAAGTAGAAGCCATCACTGCAGAGGAACTCAAAACTTGCCTTTTAGACACATAACTTTATTGTCATTATACAGTGTTGGCCATACAATTGAAATGTTGTTTTCAGACACATCCCCCCCCTTATTTATACACATTAATAATAATCTGTGACAATTAACATACAGAAACTCACTTACACTTTATTAAAAAATCTGTCAAATCAGCACCAATCAGAACCACTTTATGAGAAGAGGTAAAAATGTTGTATTCCAACTACATGGGCAACAGTGTATTTATATAGAAAGAACCTGAAGCAACAATAAAACAATAGAAAACAATAAAGTACTAAATCAGGCAACAGGAAGTTAGTTCATAATCAGAGACAGTGCAGGTAATGGAAGAGGCTGTGTGTGTGTGTGTGTGTGTGTGTGTGTGTGTGTGTGTGTGTACACGTACACACACACACACACACACAAAAGGAGCAGATTATACAGATATTTAATGAATGAGCATGAAACATTTTTCTTGGTTTTACAAATGTCTGAGTGGGATAAAAGAGGTGATTAGAGTGATTGAATTTTTTTCCAATTATCTTATTTCTTTTTCAACATTTCAGTAACATAAACAGACAAGGAAACAAAGGAAGAAGAAAGAAACAAATAACAAAAGAAAATAAAGTACATAACAAGTTAAATCAAATCACTCCATGGTCACACTTCACTCATTATAAATGTTATGCAGGTATGTCAAACTGTATTATAGTGATAGCTGTCAGATAAATAAAAGGTTCCCATAGTCTCCTGGGTTAATCTCCATTATCCTCTAGGGTGCATGTGTGTTGTTCCGGTGTTGAAATTTAATTTAAGATTTGTTTAAACAAATTAAATGAGGTCTGTGCTGATTCCAGTTGAGTATTGGAGTGATTTCTGATGAGGTTATTTAATAATTTTTTTGTTAAAACTCATTGTAGTCAAAACTCTCCTTCACTCAAGAACATTTTTTTTTTCATGTTCCTTCTCAACATGTAGAGTTTCACAGTGCAAAATGATGTCTGACACACTGTCAGGATGTTTTTTAAAATAGTAGAAAATGCATTTCATAGCTTCTCAAATGTTGGAGAGAGGTGAAGGAGATTTGATTTGAACCATTTCTAATCAGATTTCTTCATATTTTTGTTGGAAAAACCACATTGGATACACATTATTAACTGAAGAAAAGTTTTCATTTTGTCCAGAAAAGGTTTTGTAATGACCAACTCCAAAAGTACTGAAAAAAAAAGACAAATGCAAATAAAGTTCCTCAAATTAAACATCAATTTTAGGCTTTTATCTTATCTGAGCAGTAGGACATGAGGTTTTAGGGTTTGGTCAGAGGTAAACCAACAGTCACAGTTCAGTTCCTTCCACTGACCTTTTGAACGCTTAAGCGAAAGTCCAGCTGCACCCAGAGAATGAAGTCATCAGGAGAAATGCTATGCTTACAAGATCTGCGACACATTTTTTACTGTGACCACTGCTATGAAGTGAGTCAGTGGAGCTGAGAATGATGAAGAGTCTCTGAGGGAGCGAACATGTGGCTGTAACATAACCAGATAGTTTCACAGTGAAAGGGTCAAATACCTTTAACATGACTTTTGGAGCAGGTGCCTGTTTTTCCATTAATGACCTCTTGTTAACGTCCTCTGTAATGGAACCGTACGCTGTAGCCTCGTGTTCAGTCATCATGTTAGTCTGGATTTCTTTCCCCTTAACAAATTGGATGATCATTCTAGATCGGGGGTCAGTTTTCATTCTCTTTGGTAGTGATGAGATGAATCAGCTTCATCTGAAATATTACACAACTGCAGATGCATCAAGGGATTTGCTCCACTTTTTTTTTTTTTTCCCCCCACATCTTGACAAATCATCAGCCCTTTTCCCTATTGGTGATGAGAGCTAAAACAAGTGTTTAGCTACAAAAATGGTTTTATGTTTATATTTCATTATTTACTGCAACAAAAGTGTATTAAGTGGCCAGGGTCTGTATTATTTACTGTTATATACAGACACAGAGGAAGTAAAAAGCAGTAATACTCTGTAAAAAATACAAATAAAAAATCCATCACTACAAGTAAATGTTGTGTTTAGTTTAGAAAAAGTCTGTATTATTGGGTTTGGATGGTTTGTCAATGTTTTAGACTTATATGTGATGTTTTTACTTCCTTTATTTCTGCTGCTTTAATGCATATGTTGAAATTTTCTGTTGTAGATGTTTAAATCTCAATGAATGTTTAGTTTAATCTCCAGAAATGCATCATATTCAATAAGATCATCACATGTTAAACTTAGAACTGTGTACCGCTGAAGAGTCAACTTTTCATGATCTCAGGAAAACAGCTCCATTTTCAGCTTTGTGACTACGTTCTCCAACAAGGGCTTAAGAACCTTAACCCATGAAGACCCACAGTTACTTTTGTGGCAAATCACAAATGAATTTTTCGTGTATATTTACCCTTTCTTAAGTGATTTATCACCATTTATTGTAATATTATCTTCCTTATTTTGCATTTATTCAGTAAAAATCTGGTATTTTTCTATATTTAGTTCACTGATTATGCAGGGGTTCATGACAATTCCAAGTTAAATCAAAGGTTGTTATGTCAGAAACAGAGAAAACTTTGAATAAAGTGACTTTTTCAGTGAAATCTATCATTTACTAAAGCCAGTGTGTACATCCTCCACTGTCAAATCTATGGGTTTTAATAGTGAATCAACATAGTAGAAGATGATAGTATTTCCAAGGAAACTATGGAGCCTCTGAACATCTAAATGGGTCACATCTGATGACCATGAAAAGATGACTAACAGTATTTTACACCTGTTATTTACATGCATTGTTGGGATTAGTGGATCCAGAAGAAGAACAGAACAGAACATCCCACCCTAGGGAATTTTTTTAGTTACTGCAGCAAAAAATAAAGTGCAGGTATAAAATAGCAGAGAAGTATATATACAGTATTTAAATTATATACCTTATTTACATTGCATTGCATGATGGTTATAAGTGTATGTTTGGGGTTACTGTCTGATGGCTTTGTGGACGGATGACCTGTGGAAATGCTTCTTCTTGAAGGGGGGGTGTAACAGTCTGGTTCTTTACGGGTTAATAGAGCTCTTAATCCACTCAGTTTATCACAAACATTCAACTAGAGGTCGACCAATAGTGACTTTTGAGGCTTTATGTAATAGCTATAATTTGGAGCAGGAAAAAATAGATGATTAATACATTAAATACTTAGCCTTGTAAAGTCTGAACCATTAAATTGTTGACAGAAAATTCTTGCACTTTAAAACTGGAGCCTTTATTGGTCGTTCTGAAAAACCCCCAAAAAACCTGTTTTTTCTCCCAAAATATGAATTTCAGTTGCGTATTATATTTCAGGGGTTTTCAAATAGTGAGGTGGGTCTCCCTTGAGGGGCGCCAGAAGACTTAAGGAGAGGTGCGTCATGAGAAAAAAAAAAAACGAACAAAAAACATTAAATATGTAAACATGTGGTTACCTAACTACAGTACATGTGAGGGGCAAAATGACACCTGAAGTGAAAATGACAGAAAATCTTAAGATGTGTTAAAAGAAACATTAAAAGGAGATGTTAATATATATATTAAAGGTAAAAAAAAAAACCCACACATTTTAAAATGTCTTAAAAGAGGCATAAAAACATACACAGATGTTAAAATTTGTTTTTAAAAAAGAGAAACACAAATATGTTAAAATATGGAAGGTAAAAAAAGGATTTAAAAAGAGGCTGAAAACACAAAAACATGTCTGTCTGAAAACAGATGTTAAAATATGTTTAAAAAGATAGTAAAATACACAGAGATGTTAAAATATGTTAAGGGTATTTAAGGACATATAGAGATAAAGATAAAGATGTTTAAAATCTTTAAAAAAATCTATAGTTTATGAAATAATACATCCAAAAAATATGCTTTTCGGTTCTTTTAGGGGAGGGCACTATCCCACAATTTGAAAACCACTGTCAAATTTTATACATCAAGTCTCAATGCTCAAATATTGTTATTTTTGAACAAACAAAAACATAATCTAATGCAAACATGTATAATAAATTGCTAATTCCTTTTCAAAATTGTCAAAGTTCTGCTTTGTTCGTCTTTAATGACAGTCTTATAGTGTCACAGAAAAAGCTTCTGGTGAATGAATTCCTCCCCTCTAGTGGATTATATGTGTTTTACATGTATCTAATTGTATACATCAGGTTTTTCAAGGCCAAAAATATCACACTGCTTATGTAGAGGGCTTCAAAACTCATGATGTGCTCAGTTTTGTAAGGTTAGATTAATACATTTATAAATCACTGAACCTGAGCATCAAAGTAATACTACTACTACTACTACTACTACTACTACTACTACTACTACTACTAATAATAATAATACTAATAATAATGGATTGGATTCATATAGTGCTTTTTTGGCCACTCAAAACATTTCACATTAGTGACGCATTATTCATTCACTCTCACATACACCCTCTGGTGGTGATAAAGTACATTTGTTGCTACAGCTGCCCTGGGGCAGACTGACAGGAGCGTGGCAGCCATTTTGCGCCTCCTTACCTCCAGTGTGAGTGACACTGGAGGTAAGGAGGGTGAAGTGTCTTTCCCAAGGACACAACGGTCTGACTCGGACAGAGTGGGATTCAAACCACCAACCCTTTGGTTATTGGACAACCTGTCTTGTTAAACATTTTTGAGCTATTTTTTTTTCTCTCAATTGTTAAAACAATTTACAAAGTTAACAGTAAGTTATCGGCCACAGCTGGAACCAGATTCTGATGTTAATAAAAGGTGGGAAGTAACAAAGTAAAAGTACTTTGTTACTGTACTTAAGTAGATTTTTGAGGTATCTGTACTTTATTTGAGTATTTCTTTTTCTGGCAACTTTTTGCTTTTACTTTTGACATTTGTTCATAAATATCTGTACTTTATACTCCTTACATTCTTAGAATAGACTTCTTACTCTTTCAAACTAAACAGATGTAACAGGATGAAAAATAAATCACTTCAGAGGGAAAATTAGTGGAGGAGAGAAATTATGACTTTATATATCATGATTATGACTTTTATTTCATAATTTTGACTCCAGCTCATAATTATGCATTTCTTATCTAATATTTATGACTTTATCTCATAATTTTGACATTGTGTCTCATAATTTGGACTTTTTATCTCATAATTACGCTTTTTATAATCTAACATATGACTTTTTTCCCTCATAATGCTGACTTTTTAATCTAAATTGTGCCCCCCCCCCCTAAATTTCCTGCCCATACACACAAAGCTGAGGACAGTGACCTGATCAAACACATTATCTACACAGTAACCCACTTTTAAATGCTTTATTTTTGGATGCTTTTGAAACTTTTTATGATGTTTCCTGGGTAAATACGTTTTATTTAATCCATCCCAGTTTTACTTTTTACCTTTTTTTTTTTACTTTATTACAATTGAGAAGATGTACTTTAGTAGAGTACTGTTTCACATAAATAGCTTTACTTCTACTTAAGTACAGAATGTGAGTACTTTTACCACCTCTGCTTATTAGCACAGATTACATGGATACATTGATAAATGTGTCTGCAACATCAACACATTTGGAGATATGAAGGAGATGAAAAACTATCTGAAAAATTTGCCACTGAAATACAGCAGATTAGGGGTATGAAGGAGCACAAAATGTTAATATGGAAGTAAACTACAATCATTCAACTAAAAGGACTTAGTTACAGTCCACCACTGCTTATTTGATATTAAAACAAAACTTTTATTAGACATAAGTCATATTTATACCTGACAATTAGCTTTATTACAGTGGGAAGGAGCTGAAATGAATTACCCAGATAAAAAAATACAATTCAAACCTTCCTTCTGCAGCTCTCTCATCTCAGTCCAAACCAGAACACTAGATATAAAAATAGATTAACCTGACATTGTTTCCCATTGCTGTGTGAAAATGAAACATTTCCAAACTTCTGAGCCAAAACATGAAGTAAAACAGAAGAGTGTCTGTGAATTTTAACAATAATTACTGCTGTCAGTGGTGCATTTATGATGTTGAAATTATGCATCAAAGGTTAGATTTTTTTTTTTACAATGTGAAAACACACAGAAGGGGGTAGAATTTAGTTTCCGCAGACAACTAGAATTACAATATGATGAATGATAGTTATGGATTTTGATCATATATTCCAAAAAGTGCCAAATTGTCGAGGACATTTTCAATATTTCCAGATTAAAGTATCGATCCAACTGGAAAACTGAGAAGATTCCTGAAAAATAAGCAGCACACACAGGTGAAGTTTAGTTTTTTATGTAATTACTGCATACCTCCACATACTGAATGGAAATTAACTGATACTGCCAGGGTCCTTCTTGTTGTGAGGCATGAATGCAAACCACTGCAACACCTTGCTGTCGATCTAAAATAGTAGTTTAGAAAAAGTTTTGTAAAAGGAAAATGCATTGTGGGTATCTGAAAAGCATTAACTTCTGCCACTATAGACACAATGTAAAATATTGTCACTGTTTGGTAGAAATCTCTTAACGCTTTAACTCCTGAGACTTTAGCAGTTCCACAGTAAAAAATAAATAGAATAAAATAAACAACAAATGAACAAAAACAGTCAAAGTGATTAATAATAAATGAAGCAAAATGAATAAAACTAAATAACAAAAACAAAATAATACGTAACATGAACAACGTAAGATGCAAACAGAGCAAAATGTAAGAAAATGACTAAAATAAAAAAAATAAATGAACAAAAATAAACAAAATAAGCAACAAAAAAGTAATATATATTTATAAAATAACAAATAGCATGAAACAATTTGCAAAACACTTGAGTACAAAAATATTAAAAAGAAAGAACTTGTATTGTAATTTGATTCCAGTCGTTTTAGTTTTGGCTCTTTTTTTTTTTTTTTTTCTCAGTCAGTTGCTTTTTCACATCTGTTTATTTTATTTATTTATTTATAGCTCAGTTCCATCGACAAAACTCAGTAAAAACATATTTTTTTAAATGGAAGTTTTCTCCATTTTTAAACTAAACCATCCATTCAGAATGCATCAGGGGTTAAAGAATTAAATCCAAAATGGTTATTTTTCAAGACATGGAAAAACAATGTATATTCTAAGAAAATTAATGTAGTTAAGTAATGTAGTCACATGCTTTTTCAACTCTTTTCACTTATGAGGTTTCTGCTCATCAGTGATTATATATTATATACTTTTGGTACTGATTATTCATATATATTAATTATCTCTAACTACCTCTAACCACAACAAGGCCAATGTTTCAGTACAACCATAGCAACCATGGCTGTTTTTCTTTCCTCCAACTGTTGATGCTATATGTTGTCATGGCGATCATTATTATATTAACTCTTTGATACTGGTCACTACAGTGGACACTTATTCCATAGCGGTTCTATATTCATTGGTTTTGTTGGTTGTTTATCTTCCAGTACACTATAATTCATATGATTATTTAACTTTGCTGTTTTTGATGGGCAAAATAATCTATTATTATTATTTTTTTAAATTTTTTTTACATGTATAATAACTAAAGTAATAACTAATATAAGAGCATGTTAAAATGTGATAAAACATCAGATTAGTTGAATGATTAAAAAAAAATCTATTTCTGATGTTGGGTTTTAAATACATGTTTCATTGTAATTCCAGAAAAAAATATGTTAATATAAAAAAATTTCAATCACATTGTGTTTTTCATGCCTAAAGAAGAATAAGAATAAAAACATTTAGGAAAGAAATCTTGACTAAGGTTCTTGTAATTCATGCAAGAATCAAATCACTTCTCACTAAAACCCTATTATCACGTATTCTGGTGAAAACAATGAGCTTGTCTGACTGATTTCACAGCATTAGTCACTTGGTGATGTTACCACAATTTCCTATAATTTCATTTAACAACGTTCTCTTTAAGTCAGACTCATCTCTGTCAACCTTTTGATATTACTTTCAATACAAATGAAAAAACAACTTGTGGTGACTCCTATTTGAGTTCAGGGTGGTTCCTTGCTACAGTCTTTGACGCAAATAAAGTCATCCATGCAAATACAAATGTCAACGAGGAGGAAAAATGATTATTATCACCTTATTGACTGAATATCTCCAGGATATTTCCCTGTTAGATTATCTATATCCCTGTCACGTTACAGTTTTTGCTCAAGTGATTTTTTTCCCTCAATTTCTTGTCACGATTGTTTAGTTTTTATTTTTTTAAATCCACAGTTAAAACCTGCAAACAAATGAAATAACTTTTAGCAATGCTTCTGTTGTCTTTGCTGAGCTCATTGTTGCCATGGGCTGTCACATCTTCTCATCTCATTCTTTCTCTATCATCTGGGAAGTGCACAGCTTTAATTGTTCAGCTGTCTGGCAGCCATAAAAATAGATGAAGCTTCACGGAGGTAGACATTCTCAGACTTCTCTCCCACAGACACAGTGGTTAATTCTCTGGAAACTGTGTACGTACCACTAACACAAAAACAATTCAGAGGAAGAAAGATGAAAGAAACACATACTGATCTTCACACGCTGCCTAGTTCTACATGCACATGAAACTGTGTAGTAACTCTTTCATTGCATCAGTGTTCTGGTTATAAGGAATTTCCCAGTTTCGTTTTAGAAGAAGAAAAAGAAAAAAATCACAGAGGTCCTCAGGTATTGGTTTCAATTCACGTCCTGTGCAGCTGTAGCAGAAACCAGCTGATTATGTGAAGCATATGGTGATGTTTTAGAAATTTAAATCTCAGTGAAGGAATTTTGGTGGGTTTTCAAGTATTTGTACGAGTTTCAGATCACGTCTCCACACACCCTGCTACTGCAACATGTCATATGCATACGGTGGATTAAACATTTCATAAACCCTAAAAATGAGACATTTGATTGAATTGTACTTTTTAATAAAAATATTTATTTATTATTATTATTACTATTATTATTATTATTAATAATTAATTTTTTAAATTAATTTATTTATTTTTGTGATTGAATTGTACTTTTTTTTTTAAAAAAAAAAGTAATTTATTTTTTAACATTTATTTCTTTATTTTTTATTTTTCTGATTGAATTGTACTTTAAAAAAAAAAAAGATTATTATTTTGTTTATTTATTTTTTAAATGTATTTATTTATTTTTCTGATTGAATTGTACTAATCTTCTGTTATTTGTTTCTGTGTGCAGGTCAGTGTGGCAATTCAGAGTTTTGGAATTCAGATTTGGATGTTTGTGTACCATGTGCATCATGCAAACAATACCCAAAGACCCCATCATGCAACACATGTAAGACAGCTGACATTTGAACTCGTGGCACCAGTGAAAGACGTATTCACTCAAATGATCCTTTGTTCTTTTTAAAGGTAAATCTGTTGATGAGACACCGGATGTGTGGAAGCTGGCCGCCATCACCAGTTTCTCAGTGTTGGCGGTTGTGTTGGTCGGAGCTGCGTTGATTATTGGAGTCATGGTGCATCGACGGAAATCACACAAACGGCCTTTACGTGGTGAGGGTTTTAAAATTTATTTATATTTCATTATTCTACGGTCCTCTAGAATGTTGCGACCGCTCCCATTCACTTTGAATTAACGTCTCCAGCGTTCTGCAGGTGGATTTTTTTTGTTCGATAACCGCCAGCTGCGCCATTAACACCCGCTGCCAATGGCAACGGGTTTTGTCACTTCATATTCAGGGCACCATATCACTCCGCAGGTAGTTCGGCCACTTTGAAAGTAAATATTTGCTACGTTATAACAGTTATTTTATCCAACCTGTTAGAGTAGTAGGAGTAATAATCTGTAATAACCCGTAGAATAATAATGTATTGCCCACGCGTGACTATAGACAAATATTTCCAGACGGACCGAACAACACCCTGAACACCCCCCAGGCGGAGGGGTGTTGGGCAATACATTATCCCTTACTTATTTTACATATGTATTGATGCAGTAGATGTAATTGCAGCCTAAAGTGCAAGGAAAAGGTATGACTACATTGGAGACTCTTTAACCCTTTAACTCCTGAGACTTTAACAGTTCCAGTAAAAAAACCCCAACTAAAATAAGTAACAAAATGGACAATAACAACCAAAAATGTATAATGAACCAACCAAATAATAAGTGATATGAACAAAAGAAGACACAAATGGCAGAAAAGTGAAGAAAAATAATAAAATACAAAATTAAATGTAGAAATATAAAACGAAATAAGGAACAAAATGAACAGAAACTAATACATGTTTACAAAATAATAACTTAACTTAGTTAAAATAAAGTATAAATAAATAATATTGTAATTTGGTTCCAGTCGTTTTAGTTTTGGCTTTTTTCCTTTTTCTAAATCAGTTGCTTTTTTTTTTTCTTTTTTTTTTTGTTTTTACACCTGTTTATTTCCATATATCCGCTCCATGAACAAAACTCAGTAAAATCACAGTAAACAAACAGTCATTTCTGAATATTGAAACTAAACCATCCTTTCAGAACTCGTCATCGCTGACACATCAGGGGTTAAAGGGTTAATGTACAAAAACTGAAATACTGGCAGTTTCTCAAAGTCAAGAAGGAATCTTACATTGATTCATTCACATAATACTGCTCCATTAAACTTAATGGTAGGTTTGTTCCAATGTCCTGAATGTGTCTGTGGAACCTCTGTGGAACCTCCTATTACCCCTAACAGCTCAAGACACTCCTGTTCAAGCAACCAGTTGACACCGCTACAAAACTGATTGTATTTTATGTATTTTTAAATATTAAAATTTTGTTTTAAATTGTATTTTATTGTATTTTGCAGTTTGTGACTGTGAAAGGTTCTCTATAAATACAATTTACTTACATACTTATTATTTTCATTAAATTATTATTTACATTGTATTACACATTTAATAAAAAAAAAAAAAAGTCTAGTAGGAGTAGTTATGCATAGATACAAGGAACGTAAAGGAAAACTAAAATAACCTGTGTACATTATAAATAGATATAAATAGAATAATTGATGAATTATTACAATGATTAAAATATGTTACAATTCTCTAGACAAACATATCCCTAAGTTATACAATACAATAAGAATGTAAAAAATAAGGTGTAAGGTGTAAGGTGTCGTCCATGTAAGATGACACAATTAAATAAAATGTTTAAACTTCACCCCCTAGTTTCTGAAAACTAATATATAGGTAATTCATAGACAGTAAAAGCCAAAATTTTACATTTGAACATTATTAAACCAATCAATTTCCGAGCTATGGCAAATTAATTTTTTCCCTTTTCTGCAGAAAAGGCCATAGCAGCTTAATTTCGTAATACTGTAACTCAGCAATGATGGTCTGATTAAAAAAAAAGAACAAAAAATAGGGTATTTCTGTAAGAGGGAGACCATAATGAATCTAAATCTAACATTCATTTGTATATTCGGGTACATTTGAGATGGATGACCTTCTGATTTATATTTTGACTTTGAAATCGACACTGTGGGACATGCCCAACCTCTTTGACATCATTGTGAAAAATGTGGCACTGTGTCAACTTGGAGGAGTTTTATTTTATATACTTGAACAAATTGAGATAGAATATAGGCCTGCCTTGGGATTCCTAGTCAATTCTGTTTATTAAAAGTGAAGTATATGTGCATACAGAGCCTACATGTACCTTGTCCAGCTGTGGTATCATCTTGTCTATAGGTTTATACAGTATTTATGTCTGATAAATGAGTTAATGAAGTATGAATCTGTGGTGGGACATTTTCACTCAGTAGTCTGTTGGATTCATGGATGTATTGATCAGTGGGGAATAAGTCTTGGATGGCATACCAAGGAGCTGACTTAGCTACCTAGGAGTGATCCCTGACTTTTAGAAACAGCTGTAGTTTCAGGCTATTTCACAAAATGTGGCTGCATTTGACAAAACGTTCCCATGTGTAGAAACCATGAGTCCAACACAAGAATGAACTATTGTACATTTAGACATGTTATAATAGTGCAGGAATATGCTAACAGTATTTTTTTTTATCTATTACAGAACCCATTGAAGAAACTGCGGGGCCACTTTATCAGGCGTAACATTACAGTACGTATCATTTTGACTGTCATAACAAGGTTTACAACATTCTAATTATCTCTGATTTAGGCTTTTGGATAAATATGTGGTCGTACTGAAGTGTGTTCGCTAAATATCTGTGGGTAAAAGTACATGAAATCTACTGGTTTAAACATAAGGTGTTTTGTAGACACATGGTCAACATATGGTCAACTTTAGACAAAAATAATCTGCAGTGTTTTTGGAATGATAGCATAAAAAATATTTTTATTTTAAAGCTTGCTACAAGGTTGTTGTTAACCGTCTACAACTACACAAATTCATGGAATTATTTAAATGAATAAATTGCATATTTTTAGTTTGTAAAACTCAGTTGACTTGCTGTGTATGATGTCAGAATCAGAAACTGGAGAAAGCTATGTGGATACTGAAAAGAATACAGTTGTACTTATCTTGGAATATAAAGTAGTGACAAAAATGTTAGTGTTAAAGTTCTGCTCATATTCAAGTTAAGTCCAGGAAGTCTCTAAATCCAGCATGAGACCTCAAATATGTATTTGATAATACCTGATGCTGGAAGATCTCATCTGAATGCTGTTCTGTGATTGGTTGTTCCACTGTTATGCAGCTGAAAATCCCTTGAAAAGGATTATGGTCAACATTAGGGTTGGTACATTCTGCTGCTTCTACTCAGGACGAACAGACTAACAGTAACTGTGAATGAATACTAAATTAAACATGATGAAGCGCTCATCAAACATGACAGAGTTTATATGGTTATGTCAGAGGCATTATTTTTCACATTTAAATATTAAATAAATTGTACATATAAAGAACTTACAAAATAAGAAGTAAAAGAAGAGAATAGAATAACAGATATCTCTTCATCCATTAGTCCAAAACTGACCAATGTCTACAATTTTTTGTAATGAAAATAACTTCTTCAGACATTAAATGTGCTAAATCTTACATACTTTAATAATATCAATCAAAAAACAAATGACAAAAGTGCTGGTTTGCTCATGTTTTTAATATGGTGTGTTATTCCACATATATGCTGGTTTATGTACATGTATACAATGGATTTGTAAATATTCCACAAGAAAGAACCTGTAAAGTGAATGGATCATAATGTGCACAGTGTTTTGAAGTAGATCTGAGACCAATATTCCTTTAGACTAAAACCTATTCTCTTGTTCATTCTAACAATTTTACATTTTGACCCCAGACTTATCTTGTAAACTTGAGCCAACCAGCATTTAAGGCTTGAGTTTTGTTTATCAGTAACACACATGTGGTAACATTTCATTAGTTTTATTCTGGGAGCATTTTACTTGTTGACCAGTGTATTTTATATTGACATTGTATGATAATTAAGCAGAACACTGGTGTTTTTCTGGGCTATGCTACTGTAGACATGCACTTATTTTAACTGTCACTGCCCACTCCTGTTTCTATTCTGTTTTTCTATAGTTTTCTATCAGTAAGCATTGGTTGCCTTGTCTTTAATATAGAATAATATGTTTCATCTGGTTATTTTAGACCCCATATATTACACTTTCTTAGTCTGAGAGTGGATCATTTTACCGAAAGTTAAATAAAATTTTTTTTTACTGTGATAACTAAAGAAAGCTACTATTTTCATTGTCCAGATGATTTTTTTCCCCCTCACTACATCGCATTTTTACCAAGTTAAGACCCTATTTTAATAGAATTGTGGATGTTTCTCAGGATATTTATTCATAGTTAATTAAATGACCATGTACACGTCTCAAAAATAATTATTTTATCAACTAAACTGAAGGAAAACATACAAAAATGTTATTGTGGAGCCTCTTAATGTCCAAATAGACAAAAAAACAACAACAAATGAGCGGAGAAACTCCACCTTTTTTTTTTTTTCTTTTTTTTTTTTACACTTTTCAGCTTTTGGGAGTTAATTTAATTTGCATTATTTCAAATTAAGTATGTTGTTAGAATCAGAAATCGTAGAAGGCTGATTGTTATGTGAATACTGAAAAAAGGTACAGTTTTGTTTTGAGAATTGAGAATATTGCAATAACTGTGAACTACAGTGGAATATTCATAGCAGATACATTAATTTGTGTTGCTGTGTAGCTGTATTTTAAACATTTAGTGGCCAAAGTTGCAATATTGAGACAAGCAACATGAAAAGAAACAGACTGCTTTTTGAGATCTTCATATCAAAATTGAATAAAACATAAACAAAACCTCACCTGCCTAAAGGGTTAACATAGTATATAGTAATACAAACAATCATACCAGAGTGGAACCACTTTTTTTGGTCATGTTGGTCCAAATATAATAAGTGTTCTATAGCACAATGACAGAAAATAAAACCCATACACATTTAATTACATTTCATTACAACTATAAACTGTTCATGTTTTTGTCGTAACCATGGAAACCTAAGCCAGTCTCATACCCTCCACAGCCTCATCTTCTTCTGGAAACAGATGTGACGGCACCACAGAGCGACTGGTCCAGAGCTGGATGGAGGAACCTCTGCACCATGAACTACATACTCTGACAGCAGGGTATCTCTCTTTAACATGAATTGGACCATTTTTTAATTTATTACACTGTTCGGTGAAGAGATGTGTACAGTTCTCATGCTCAGCGTAGGTCCAGAGGATTTACAAAGAGCAACTCACACCTCGGAATAGTAACATTATACTAGTGGTATCAATTTCATCTGTGTGTGCCTTTATATTCCACTTAACTGAGGTTTTAATCCTGAAGACTTGTGTTGGTTTGCAGGTTTTAATATTTAGATAAAACTATAATGAAATGGATGTTTTCCGAACCTGTACTGTGCTGCCCCCCCTCCCAGCATGACTCTGATGAATGTAACAGAGTTAGATGGAGATGGTCTGCTGGTGTCTTACCACAACAAACAGCCTCTTACAGATGAATCACATGTGAGCTAGACGATAATGTCAGGCACATTAAGGCCATATGAATGTAGCTACTTGTAGGTGAAATGTATCTAGCCTTTGTCCCTGCCAGTGCCTTCATGTATCTGTTCTTTTAGGAGTCTGATACAGCGATTGTTATGATATTAAGGGAGCAAACTGTGTTCGTGCACTGTTACTGGGTCTCCTGAGTCCAAAACAGACCCTTTATTACAGGTTATTTTACAATACTGTGTCATAACTTTGATTTTTTTTTTTTTTTTTTTTTTAGGCGATTTTAGCAGAATTTTCAATATCGCAGCCCATGAATTCATGAGTTATTGTCCCACTGGTAAATAACTCGGACAGGATGTTTGAAACACTAGACGTACAATCCAAAACTGCTAACATGTGGGAATGTTTCAAGAGGAAAGTATTGTAGTGATGAAAACTGCACCTAGTTTTTTTTTTTTAGGTGGAGCTACACAATTACAATGCTTTACAAACTCTGACCTGTCCTATCATTTCAGAACGACAAAAATAATGGAAAAAAAAAAGAACAAGATGGATGTCTGTTTTTAATTTTCTGGCCACTGAAAAGCAGCGAGAAAACAAGTGAGCTGTTGTTTCTCACTGTTTTTTTGGTTGTTGGTTTTATTTTTTTACTTCAACTCCCCCCCCTTACCAAATTATCGTGCAGTACATGGTTACATCGAATTCTTGAAATGTTTTGTCTGACAATGTTACAGGTCATATTTTGGATCTGTCTGCTTGTGGGTAAGTGTCTTGCCCTCTGGTAGCAAAAAATAAAACACATAGTTGCATTTTTTTTTTTTAGATTTTTATATTATTTATTTTAATGCATCTTGCAGTGTTGTGTGTTGCATCCGCTGTGAGGTACAAGCACATTTTTAAAGGGACTCCAGTGAAGATTCTTGTTAGAATTCTGTCAGGCCAGACAACGACGTTACTGAGCAATAACTAACATTTTCTGCCTAATTTTCCTCGCTTTGTATAGATAAGTGTAAATACTGTACATGCACTGGCTTCTTTTAGGTAATGCGTTCTTATAAACTGCTTTGTGTACCAAATGTATTTTCACAATAAAATTGATAACTTTCAATAACACTGGAAGGTGTCACTGCTTTACTCTTTATATGGCTGTTATATACAATGGCTAATATTTTATGATTCTATTTTCTCAGTCTTCAAATGTCTTTAAATTAAGTATGAAATTTTGCAAAAGTTAAGGAATTACATTTTTGATTTCTACAACAAAATGTAAAGGCAACAGGACAAACCCTGTAAGATACAGATATAGACATTGACCAAAAACATGGACAGGAAACACAATTCGTTTTCCAGGTAATTTAATTTCAACTAGTTTTATTTTCAATAATTTGCTTATATTCTAACCTACGATCTAACAAAGAAGTAAAAATCTACACTTCAGTGACAAAATAGTTATATAAATATGAATTACATACTGAGCAGACATTTTTGAGCACTCAAAATTCAATAAATCCAAATATGTGGTATATGCTTTTTTTTTTATTACACAATAGCTAATCTAGCGATAAATGTGTTCTAATATTTACACAGATCTGAGAATAATAAAACTCACAAATACAAGGCTGCAACAGAAGAATGAATCGTGGCTAGTGACAGAGATGAGGTTATAAAAGTAAAATAACTGAGCGTGCATGTGTTGTTTTACACGTAGGCTACCATGATATAGGAAAATATGTCTGAGGATGGAAATAAAGTAACACAACACCTGATGGCAAAGTGTCAGAACATGTTTTTTCAAGGTTAATGTCAGCGTTGTGAATCTGAAGCCACTGTACTATAAGACAAAATAAACCTTTCATGCATTAAAATAATACTTTCAGCGTATTGCTTAAATATTACAACCCGCAAAAAAACTAGCTGAGGTGAGGACTCAAGCAGTCGACTCACCAACTGCAAGTTTGAGAAGAGGAAGGAGACTTCTGGGAAACTAACAAAAACACAACCATTTCCACAGGCAGGCTGTGATATCCGAGACTTCCTGTCCTCCTTAGGCTACAAGTGTCTTTAACTACACATGTGCAAATAGAACTCTGAAAAAAAATAAACAGCAGAGAAACAACACGGTGACGGTTCTTGCAAAGTAACACCTTGGATCTGATTCTACAAGTCTTCAAAGTGGTAATAGCATAATCTGAGTTGGTATGTTTTCAACGAGTTCTCTACAATTAAGCTGCATGAGGCATTTAATAATACTTGTTAGGCAGGCAGGGCTTTCAATGAGGTATTTCTTACTATTGACCGGTGCCAAAAACACATGAAATGATACAAGTAAGGCAAAACCAAAATCAACCTAGAGTGTCAGAAAAATATGTTAATTTTTGCAGGATGTGTAAAAGGAGACCACTAAAAGAACAATACAACTTGACGAAGAAAAAGAAAACAAACTCATAGGATTAATAATTGCACGTTTTTCACATAACACAAGGGATTTTCTGAAAGTATAGTTAAACAAAACATGCCTACACTTCAAAACCCTCGGCCTTTCGTCCACGCCAAAGTATTTTGCACATACAGAGGGGTGATGAACTGATGACAAAAACGGCTTTGTTTCATTGTGCTTAACATTTGATTAAAATGTAGATTTGAATAGTTACTGGAGGATGTACAGAGGAAAAGGGATGGAGACAATGGCCATGTTCAGACCTGAGTGACTGAATCGTAGGTGGATAGAGGTAACACAGGGTGGAAAACACTCAAGATGCCTTCACAGGGGGACTGAGACGTGTGCCTCCACAGTCTGACCACAAATATGTCAGAGGAACTGTCTACTATCTACCAATGGCATAATATTAACATGTTTTAAGTACTGCAAAACACATGAGGATATGTTACTAGTGCTTTGTTAAAGTAAGGCGGCCCGATCGATACTCCAGCACTTTATTTCTTAAAGAGGACACAGTATTATTCACATAATCCAGTAAAAGCGCATGACTGTTTTTAAGTGTTAGAAGATTCAGTCATTAAGAAAGCATTAAAAGCAATAAAAGCCAAAGTTTTCATCTATGGTGTTGCTTAATGTGACCTTAAACAGATCATTTCTGTCTTTAACGTCTGTAGGTTTTCCCAATTAAAAGGACAGTGAATTTAAACTGTGAAGACATTACACATCCATTGTAAATTGAAGTGTGCAAACAAACATAGCTGTAGATGAACATGTTTATTTCTATGTAGAGCATGAAAGCAAAGTTCATGTACGTGGTCTTGCTTGAGACACATTCTACTGTATTACCAGGTCTGGTCTCCACCTAAGATTAGATCACTCAGGACGCACATAATAGTGCCAAAAGTTTTGGCTCACCTGCCTTGACTCGCATATGAACAAGACATCCCATTCTTAATCAATAGGGTTTAATATGATGTGGGTTTGCCTTTTGTAGTGATAAAAGCTTCCACTATTCTGGGAAGGTTTTCACAAGGTGTGTTCATGGGAATTTTTGACCATTCCTCCCAGAAGTCTGTGCTGTAATTAATTCCAAAAGTGTTCGATGGGATTGTATTCAGGTCAGTCAAATTAATCCACATCAAACTCTCTCATCCATGTCTTTATAGACCTTACTTTATGCACTGGTGCACAGTCATGTTGGAACAAGAAGGGGCCATCACCAAACTGTTCCCACAAACTTGGGAGCATGGAAATGTCCAAAATCTTTTGATGCAGAAGCAAGTGATTTTGGACAATGTAACTGTTCTACTGGTAAAGTTTAGCTGTGGTGCTGTGCCACGTCAAAATCCTTGGTGCCACACATACATTTAATACAAAAAAATAAAAAATCATCATCACTGTTGCACACACGAAGCAATGTCATATTAAACTCTATGGATTAAGAATAGGATGTCACTTAAGTATATTTTAAGACAGGTGAGAAAATACTTTTGGCAATATAGTGTATGCTAATACATGGTCTGAACAGGAAGTGCTTTCACCTTACTACTGCAACTCTACTGACAAATATAAGACATCAAAACTAAATCACAGGGAACTATAAAATAAACTCTGTCCTGTGCAGTCCAAGTACAGTGAGAGAAAGTTTGTCCACAAAACCAATGCTACAATTGACTTAAAGTTGAGGCACTGGCACTTAACTGATGTGTGTCAAAAGGTGCAACAGCGTGCAATGAAACGTCAAGTTACAAAAAAATATTAGTGACCTAAAAATTTTAAAAGGTTGCTAAAATGGTTAACAAAAATGCAATGCTCAGTTCAGAAACTGATTATCTACAGTGTTCACATCAGGTTTACTCCTTTTGAAGGTTGACCCTGAGTGCTGCTGATAACCTTGGCTCATTCATTCCTGCCTGTAGTTAGTGACGTACATTAAAAATATCAATGAATTAACTTCCTTCGAGGCTACATGAGTTTGAGAAACAGTTTTTTTTTTCTCTTTTTTGTTTTATATATACAACATTCATAAAAGGTTTGTATCCAACAGAGTATGCACATAAAATAAGATCATTATTATACAACAGGAATAAATTAATAACTACATCCATTTTAGCATACACTGTCACTGAATATTATTAGTAGTACAACTATTGACTTAATAATATGATTTCAGTAAATACACTTGCCACTGACCTTTGGACACACCCAGAGGTATTTGACTTAATAATAATAGGCTTGCCCTATGTAGAATCCCAAAGGAAAGTGAGGAGTCTTTAGACACTGACAGAAGAGCTAAAACAAAAGGATTCAGATAAACATCATTTGTATATTATGTTTCCTAAGAACTTACAGAGGCACTGAACAAATTTTAACATAGCGAGAGGAAAGATCACCGTTAGAACAGTACAGTGTTACAAAAACATGTTGCCACCTTGAGTGTACATGGAACTAGTTCTGTTCACTTTGGTTGGTTTGTTTGTCAGTGAGGACTCGGCAAGTGACTATTGTTTCATCACCAGTGTGGTGTTTTAGCATGCTGTGTAAAAACAAAAAATCCAGACTTTATGCTTCAAAGCTGGCTGATAAACCCTCTGGAGACCGAAGTGATGTCACCATCTGTTGTGGAGGTAAGACTGGAAGTCAGTAAAGAAATGTGCGTGTCCTCAAAAGAGATTCCATCTGGACCAAGGAACACTTTCTGAAAAAAAATCCTATTTTACAATTATTGATAAAGAATACATGAATAAGAGGACTCCTTCCACCCTTTCTTGAAATGTCACTTCAAAGAAAAGACCCCATGTCCAAGTCCATGAAAGTGTTAGTGTCCATGCTAAAGGAGGAGTCATAGGTCTGTGTGTTCTGATGCATCTTCTGATGGTGCCGTAGATTGGACTTGCTCGAAAAGCTTTTGTCGCACAGTAGGCAGGCAAAAGGCTTCTCTTTGGTGTGGATCCGTCTGTGACATATGAGCTGAGTGGACACACGAAAAGCTTTTCCGCACTCCAGGCACTGGTAGCGCTTGGGCTCGGTGTGAATCCGCCTGTGGTTCTTGAGAGCCATCAGGTTGGTGAACTCTTTTTGGCAAAGGGAGCAGAAGAAGGAGCCCGTTTTGTGGCTGTTTTTGTGGTTGAGGAGGGAGCCGGCGTGTCGGTAAGTACGGCCACAGTGCTCACACACGTGGCCCTTGTCTTCTGTGTCAGCCGTGTTGGTATTTTTCTGTGGAATATGAGACAAAGGTGGCGGTTCTTGCTTGTCTATGCCAAGGGTCTGATTTATTCCTGAGTCCCAGCAGAGGTTGTCGTCTATGTGGTCCTGAGCCACATGGTGCATGTCCCGGTGCTGCTGGTACGTGGCTGTGTTTGGAAAGCTCTGCTGACAGATGTCGCACACCATAGACTGGTCCTTGGAGTGCACCTCCATGTGGCTCTGTAGGTGTGCGACGAGACAGAAGGTTTTGCCACACTCAGGACAGCAGTGACGCCTCATCTGAGAGTGGATCTGCAAAGTGAGGGGGTCGGGAAACGTCTGTAGACATAAGGTACAGTGGTGGAGGTTTTCAGCGTGAGTCTTTTTATGGTTCAGGAGAGAGCCAGCATGACGGTAAGAGCGCCCACACAGATCACACCTGCAGCAGGGACATGTTCAGATTCAATGCCGGATCAAATTTACTCAACAGGACAGTCACTGTAACAACATAAATGATACTTCTAAAGAGGGACAGGCAACCTGACAAGCTTATATCAAATATCATAGAAATCACAGCTAATTTTCAGATCAGATATTCACTTCATTTATTTAAAGGTGTTATTGTAACCGACTGAATTGTGTTCTGCCTTGAGATGCTTACAATTTTAATGCCTTGTAAATTATTGCTATGTATCATTTAAGCATTTTTATTCTGTTTTGTGTACATTTTTAGTGTGGATTTTTGGCTGAAGTTTGTATTTTCTGTAACATCTGCTACCTTTGCCAAGACACTCCTGCACAAACGGATGACTCATCAATGTATTCCTACTTAAAGGATAATACACTGTATTGACTGTTCATATCAGGATTTTTCTACATGATTTTACTTCATGAAATTTTACGGATATGATTTTTACTTTAACTTTTATTTAATCTAAAACTTCAACTATTTTGTCTCTATTATGGTGATCTTGTCTTACTCACAACACTATCTGATAGATTACACAGTTTTTCATCGAGTCGTGTATATTGTGCCTTCTTACATTGTCCAACTCCTGTTTCCAAACATCACCATGATGTCATAATATACAGAAGCACTACTCAACAATCCAGTAGAGCAGACTGGGTTAATGACATTTCTGTCCTAATCTGACATATGGTAGACGCAAAGAAAGCAACTTGAGTAGCTTGAAAACAAAAACAGGGCACTTAAGGAGTTCTAAAACTATGATCCAATGTAGTGACTGAAATGGTCACTTTTCTTTCAGTCAAAACATTCATTTTCCTTTATTAATCTTTAAAGTATTAAACATACATGGAAAGTGATACTGTGTAAGATGCTTTAATCAGTACAGAATGTGGCTGTAAAATAATGAAGAAAGCAGAATGTTGTACTTTACAATATGTCAATGTGACATTTTCAGATTTTGATATTAGCCACTAAATGACTGATATAAAGTGAAGAGTGTTTTCTTTCACAAATATTTCTGTGCATAAAGAGAATTCTATTTGATTTTAGTCAGTCTCTACATAATGCGACACCAGATTTTGCCGAGACCGCCCACCCCTATTCAGAATTATAGGATTCTAACAACATCTGACTGAAGATGAAGGAGTTATTTGAAACTGTAAAGCACATCAATGTAAGACCACAACTATGATGAAACATGATGGAACCGAACAGGATGATACAACTCACATGAAGCACTTGTCTCCTCTGTCTGACTGCTGGACCCCGGCTCTTGTCGAGTTCTCCTGACCTCTGTGGCAGCGGTGCCTCCTCAGGCCCGACTTCCCTTGGAAGCGCTTGCCGCACGTGGAGCAGCTGAAGTGACCAGCCACCCGGTTGTGGACCTTCTGGTGGTTGTGGAGGATGCTTGCCAGGCGGAACGCCTTTCCACATGTGAGACACACATACTTCTTCTTCTGTGTGTGGATGCGTGTGTGATTGCGTAAAGCCATGGGGTTGGTGAAGGGCTTGGAGCAGACGGTGCAGTTGAAGTGTCCTGTCTTGTGAGTGTTTTTGTGGTTTAGGAGGCTGCCTGCGTGGCGGTAGCTGCGGTTACATATGTTGCATGTGAATGGCCGCTCCTCTTTATCATTTGGAGACATGCTTGGTTGTGTATCACTACTGGCTGAGGGGCCCTCACATGTATGGGCTATCAGTTGTTCATGAGAACGAAAAGCTTGCTGACATTCTTTACACTTTAAGGCTCGAGATTTTAGCCCCCTCCTGCCGTCACTCCCATCCTTCCTGAAGCCTGCGCAGACGTGAGATAAAAGCTGCTTATTACCTCTAAAGCCTTTTCCACACTTTTGGCAAGAGTGCTTTTTAAATGCAAAGTGGGTGCGCAAGTGGTTTTTCATCGCCAGCTGATTAGAGTAAGTGTTGTTACATACAGAGCAGGAATATTGACCAGTTTTATGAGAGTTTCTGTGGTTGACAAGACTTCCTGCATGGCGATATGTACGTCCACACTGGTCACAAGCAAAAGGTCGCTGGTCATCTGTGTCCTCTGATTTGACTGACGGCTCTTGTTTGGGTTCTCCTGTCTTCTCTCTAGTCCGTTGTTTGCGGGTAAAAGTCTGACTGGCATTTGTGGTTAAGGACTGCATTCCTCCATCTGACTTGGTCCCATTCATCTGCATGAGGGCCTGGATCTGATTGTTGAGCTCCCGGATTTTTGCTTGGTTCTCTTTGTGCCTTCTCAGGTGGTTTAATAGTTGTTTCTGTATTTTGAAGGCTTTCCCACACTCCTGGCAAGTATATCTAATGGAGGAGGTGATAAACCATATGGTTAATTCTGTTTGCATAACAACAGTGGCAGAAAAAAAGCATTCAGATCTTTTACTTAGGTAAAACTACCAACACAATAAGAAATCATCCATTAAGTGAAAACCCCTGATGAAAAATGTCACTGCTGGAGGTGAAGCTAACTTGAATGGTTACAGTTTAATTTACAGTGACATCCCATAAATATAATGGGAGGGGCCAGGAAAAAACACTCCAAACATCTAATCCACACATGTGTATTGTATTGTGTCACATGTCTTTGAAAATTTCTCTAATGTTGATATTTAGGGACATACTGAATGGCTTGAACATTTAATAAAATTAAACCGTGTGAAAGGGGGGGGGGCTGTATTTGGTGAAGCTATTGATGACTTACAAACATGTAAAATATGACTAAACTATATACTTAAAAAAAAGTATAGGTTCATTAAAATAATACAAAATTTAAGTAAATAAAGTACCTCAAATTTGTGTCAGTAAAGTACATGAATAAATGTGTTGAGTTACCTTCCATCACTGCGTAACAAAACACAACAAGCAAAGCACAACAGACACAGAACAACTCTATGTGCTCATAATATTTCTGAAAAAGAAGAGGGTACTTACCTCTTAATATCAAAGTGAGACCTCTGATGGTTTTTCAGAGCCAAAAGATTGTAGAAGCGCTTCTGGCACACAAGACATTTGAATACTCCTGTTTTGTGGGACTTCTTATGGTTGAGGAGGGAGCCAGCGTGTCGATATGACCGCCCGCACTGTTCACACTGGTACTGACGCTCCTCAGTATCAACGGGGTCTTTGACCAAACTTGCGTCTTCATGGCATGCCATGTTGTTTATTTCAGTTTCCTTCTCACACTTTGTTGGTACATTTTTGCGCTCTGCTGAACAGCCATGGTTCGTGAGATGATGGAAGCTGGTGCAGAAGATGCCACAGCTGCCACAGATGACAGTCTGTGCTTCTTTGCCTCTAGAACTGTCACTGTTGTTTGCATGCAAACTGTTATCTTGTTTGTCTGTGTTGTGGAGAAGCTGATGACTTATCAAGTCTTGTGTATTAACAAAGCTTTCTCCACATGTACTACAGATCATCATCTCTCCTGGTTCCTCATCTTTCATTTCTTCATGGGAGGACATGGATGAAGGCCCTGAGCTTGCAGGAGTGCCATGGGACTGTGTGTGTCCTCTGAGGTGACTCCTGAGAGCCCTCATGCTGGTGTAGCTGTTTCCACATATTGAGCAATGACAAAGATCGCCATCATCATCCTCCTCTTCATCATCATCATCATCATCATCCTCCTCCTCAGTATCATTACCAGCTCCACTGCTGTTCATGTTATCCTGACTCAGATTTTCATGAAAATTCTGTTCATAATAATCATGGCTGCCGTTCATATCATGGAACTCCATATTAGTATCTAAATTTCCAGCAGCACAGTGACCATTACTGTTTTCAAAGTGTAAATTACTGTCAAAGTCACTATCTGTGGTGTCATGTTGCTGCTGTAGCCGTGGGCAACTGTGAGACTTAATCCCTGCAATATCTGTGAATGTTTCACCACAGTCTGCACACATGTGCCTCTGCATCAGGTGGTCATTGTGAGGTAGCTGCACAGTCATGTCTTGGGAAAATTCCTGATTAAACTGCTCATGATGCAAAGCTCCATTACTGTGGTCACCACCATTCTGCTCATTCATAAGAGCAGGGTGTCCACCATCCACCTCCTCCTCTTGTGAGTAGCAGCCATGTTGGTTTTCCACAGTTAGAGGCTCAGAGGAGAGCCAATCCCCCTCACTGTTGAGGCTAAAAGATGCCGACTGGCCTTTGTGTAGTCGAAGATGACTTTTCAGTGCGGCCAAGTGTGGATAGTTTTTCCTACAGACGGAGCACTGATAAATCCCAACCTGATGTGACCTTTTGTGGTTGATAAGGCTACCTGAGTGCCGGTAGCTTTTATAGCAGATTTGACACTTGAAGGGACGCTCATCACAATCTCCAGTTGAAGTCTCCTCCATTTCAGTTGTGTTATTATTGTTTTGTGTGTGTTCCAGGCCAGGACTGACAATATTTGCACTGATGACTGGGGGTTCTCCCTGAGTGCTATTGGAAGATGGTGTTTGATTATTGGAGCAGTCTGAATAAATGTGGCCATTACTTGTAATTTCCTCAGCTGGCAGATCATATGCTCCATGATTATTTATTGATGATGTAGATGGAATATTGCTCATAGGAGATACATAAAAATTTGACTCAGGGGAAGCAATACTGTTGTCATAAGGCAGATTATGATTCTCTGGTAAACTGTCCTGAAGTCTAAATGACATAGATGAGGAGTTATGCATTTGGATGTGTTCCTGGAACTCGTTGTCATTTGGAAATAATACCTGACACAGGTGGCAGAAGTTTACTGGAGCATCTCGGCTCTGAGATGAAAACTGATCCACTGATGTTTCCATATAAGGCTCATCTACTGAATCAGGCTCCATGCGACTTTTTGTCTTGTGAGACCTTTGATGACTATACAATGCAGCCATGTTATTGAACAGTTTGAAACACACAGTGCACTCGAACATTCCTGTTTGGTGAGTCTTTTTGTGGTTGGCCAGGCTCCGAAGGTGTATGTATGACTTGTTACAAATGTCGCATCTGAAAGGTCGATTGGCCGAATCATCAGTCTCAGACTGTGCATTATAACCTTCATCTGTCTTGTCTTCATCTGAGCTGTTATTTGTAGGAGTTCCGACACTAGGAGACTGTTCATGGAAGTGATGTCGCTGTTCACTTTCAATTTCATGTTGATTTTCATTCTCAGCACTCTCCACATCTGCCTTCCTGCACGACTGCTCTTTTGCTCGTTTCACTAGATGAACTCTCTCATGTGTGATCAGTTGTGAAGCAAGACGAAAAGCCTTTCCACAGTCTGCACACGAGTACTTTTTCTGTGAAGTGTGGCTACGGAGATGACTTTTCAGGGCCAGTGCATTGGAATTTTCTTTACCACATATGTTGCACTCAAAAGAACCCACATCATGAGTCTTTTTGTGGTTTGCGAGGCTGCCAGCATGCCGATAACCACGTCCACATTCATCACATTTAAATTTGCGATCTTCCTCTTGTTCAAGGTGTGTATCCATGTGCTCCAGCAGACTGGGCATATTGGGATATATCAAGCCACACTGTTTGCAAGCAAAACCTGTTGACCGGCCAAGGTCTTGCACAGCCATTACAAGGTAACAATTGAACTAAATACACCAGACATGGAATACACGCAGAGGGGAAATTCATTACATGCCAGTCTTGTTCAAATATGAAGAAAAAGTTTTTTTAGGTCCAAGTAGTGTTCTCAGAGGTAAGACAATGGATGATGATGAAACCAGGTCAGTTATGTTTGAAGAAGCAGACAGGATGAGCTGTTGAGGACAAGAGAGATACCAGTTAGCATTGAAGTGGATATTAAGTCAGTTACTTCATTTAGTTTTTATACCACAATCAAAGTATATATTGTAAATAACTACAACACCATACTATTATAAGTGTATTTTCACTGACATATAATTTATTTTTCTGCATAAAATTATTCTACAGCACTACCTGACTACTGAATTGATTCAATAACCGACTTCAGTATAAAATTGAGAGACTTTGACTTCATTTGTTTTTTGATTTTACGCAATTATATAAATCTCAGCTCCATCTCAAGAGGAAATTATTGTGCTTCTTATTCCATGACACTACTGGTCTGAAACATGCAGCCCAGGAGTCAAAAGTGACCCACCAATTAGTCTAATCTGGCCCACAGGATGAATTTAGTAAGTGCAAAAGGCTCCACATGTAGACCAATATGATCTAAAGTAAAATAATAACAAAATATGACCTATAATGGATATTCCACTTTTCTAGTTGGGCTTAGAAGATCAGTGGTCTTGGGAAACGAGACATTGTTTTTATTTTACTTCCAAATTCTAAATTTGTGTTATCCCTGTTACCAAATGTTTATGTAATAATTGGTAGATTATGCGTGTGTATAAATTCAAGGCTTCAATGATTTTTATTGTCGTACCAGGTCACTTCCTAGGTAAGTCATTTGTAATAAGTTAATGCATAATGCACTTATTTTTCTTACAAATTTAAGTTTGCTCACATCATTCACATTATTTTTGTCAAAGGATATTTAGTAAATATACATATTTCATAGTTTAATGTTTTTTTTTATTACACTAAAAAAGAGAATGTTAATATTTCTGGGGTTATGATGCCATTACTTTACTGGTCCACCCCACTTGAGATCCAATTGGGCTAAAGGTGGCTCTTGAAAGAAATTAGTTTGTCTGAATGTTTGCGATACACTAAAAAATAAAGTGTTACTTTATGGATTAAAAAACCCCCCTCCTAAATTCCCTCTCAGATTAGCAGGAAAATACACTCCAGGAAAGATGACAACAGACCAGTTTTAAAAGCTTGTGAAAAGTTAATCTAAAAATACACCGTTCTCACAGAACAGGAACGCTATAAATATGTGACACATTAATGCACCTGAAATGAGAAAACACGGACAGAGAGAGAATACTGTTACATTTCATATAATAGATTCACTCTTTAAATTAACTTTTAGAAACCAGATAGTTTACTTGTAGTGATGGTGTTCACAATGGTGCCTTCGAACTAAACTGATAGATCCTGGATTTCTCCAACGATTGCATGTAAAACAAATACCTACCACAACGACTGTAAAAATCGTAATTTTGATTAGTTTAATCGCTATCTGTTGCAAAACGTCAAAGGTTAAATATTTCCACGGAAGAAAACCCTCACCACAGACAACACTATTAAACGCAGGTGGATAAAATTTAAACATCTGTTACAGAAGCGATCAGGACTAGTTATGTCAACAAACAAGGGGACCAACGCCTTTCTATACCGATATGACACTAAAGCAAAAGCTCCGTTCCACACACATATCCCGAAACCATTCTAAAATTAGGTGCTAATCTTTCTTCAGTGACAAGTGGATATGCTGACTATGGTTAAGTCTCTATTAATAACGTTAGCGGACTAGTTGCTACCTGCTAGCATCATCATGGCTAGCTAAACAAACATTGCACCACAAAGCCAAGTCTTTCTCGTGCGGAATCACAACGTCACCAAAAGCATCAAATTGAATACCTACAGCAGTATTGAGTCAATACACGTCTCTGATGGTATATTTTCATTCATAATTTTTTAAAACGTCATTTTGTATATAGAAAAGGCTACCTCTTTCCTCTTTCTTTTTCTTCCATCACATTTCTACCTTACTCTTGTTGCTAGGAAACAGGAAATGTGCACCAGTGAAAAACTTCCCTCTAGAAAATAGTTAGCTTAAATGCTATTTCAATACTCGCACTATTTATAAAAGCTAATGCAGTTAACAAGACTTCAGTGTTAAAACAGAAAACGACAAACAAAAAGAAGCACTATAAGCCTATATTTATGTTGTTCACTTGTTGCTTTTTGAAACAACATTTAAACAAATTAGGTGCTTTAGCCGGTTAGCTTACGCAGTGCCATTGTATAAGACTTATTCGGTTAAGATAAAATAAATGTTTAATCATTCATGTGTAACGACAGATAACATGCTGCATTTGCAAAGACTGTGGTATTCAACCAATATGTTCAACAGATGTTAATAATAAAGCGTTCCTTACGATAATGATGTTTTAACAGAATAAATCGTTGCACACTTGGCTGACCGAAAGCTTTCGTCATCATGGTCCTAGAGCCGTCCCCCATCCTACAGCCAGTCAACACGAAACACCGTGTCTCCTAGTAAATGCAGTCGTGTACAGACGCATTCTCTGATAGTGTCGATCAGCTATTAATGTCCTGATTCAGGTAAGAAACACATTTGATTTCAAAACAGCCACACAACGTAAAGCAAGAGCTAATGGTAGCTAAAACCATCCCGTATAATCATAGTCATGATGATGTTACTGATGACACTCGAGCGAATTGCGGCAGCCGGTCCTAAAGCCAGCCATTTTGAGTTTGTAAAAAAAAATTAGCAAGTCATCGAGCCAATATAAATACCTATACAATGTGTCCGTGGTTAATACCATAGCAACAGGGCATTATCTTTGCTCCTCGTCTCCGGTCGGGCACATGTCGGTAATTGATATATGGTGATCTCTGTCATTGCATCGTCAACTTCCCCTGGCTTCAAAGCGGTTAGCTTATTGTCCCTGAGGTCCTAATGCCAGCCATTTTGTGATTTAATGCTTAACCGCATAACTATACTGTATTATTATTAGTAGTACATTTCTGGTCCATTAGCATGGGATGTCAACGACTATCCGCTCTGCTAATTCACATCTGTCATGAGCCATTATCTGCATTTCTGTGGGAGTGAGTATCCCCCAATCCCCATTCCTGCTGCTGCCAATAAAGACTCAATTTCTAGAATTATTAATTAAAACGCATTTGATATTGTTTCCTTACAGATAAAAAAGATGGCCTCCCCTCAGCCTGGCAGTCCACCACTTGCAGAGCAATACACCCCCCCTGCACAGGATGAGGAGAGCCAGCAAAAAGAAAAGGCTGTAAAGGATCAGACTGCAAAAAAACGAGGCAGAGGCAGACCTCCTAAAGCCAAACCTGTCTTCAAATGCTCAACATGTGCAGAAGTATTCAAAAGTCTCTCAGCTCTGCGGAGTCACAAGCTTTCAGCACATGCAAAAGACCGTCAGCAGCAACATGCATGTTCTCAGTGTAATAAAACATTCTCAAGCAAGGCTCAGCTGTCAAAGCATGAGCGTACTCACTCAGCCCAACGCCCCTTTCAGTGTCCCGACTGTCACAAAGCGTACAAGACGCCTACAGAGCTGCGCAACCATAGCCGCTCTCACACTGGGGAGAAGCCTTTTGTATGCACTGATTGTGGGAAGGCCTTCATGCAAGCTATATGTCTGAGGATACATATGACACAGCACAGTGGAGAGCGCCCCTATTCTTGCCGTCAGTGCTCTAAGAGCTACCCAACTTTATCAAAACTCAAGGTACATATGCGTTCTCACACAGGAGAGAAGCCATATTTTTGTGCTGAGTGCGGTAAGAGTTTTGCAGATCCCTCTGTTTTCCGAAAGCATAGGCGAAACCATCAAGGTCATCGACCGTACGCTTGTGAAGAATGTGGAAAAACATACACAGAACTAAAAGACCTGAAAAACCATGAGCGCTCTCACACTGGAGAAAAACCATACTTGTGTTCAGACTGTGGCAAGGCCTTTTCCCGCTCGTCATCGCTTGCTTGTCATCAACGTATTCATTCCCAGAATAAACCTTATCAGTGTGAGCAGTGTGGTAAGGGCTTCACTCAGTTGTCTTCTTACCAGTCTCACCTCCGCACTCACTCTGGGGAGAAGCCATTCCTCTGTCCACAATGCGGAAAGATGTTTTCAGACCCTTCCAGTTTCCGTCGCCATCAGCGTGCACACTTGGGTTTTAAGCCATACCCTTGTGATAAATGCTCCAAGAGGTTCCGCCAGCCAGCTGATCTGGCTGTGCATGAACGTGTTCACTCTGGATTGCGCCCATACAGATGTCAGAGTTGTGACAAGGCTTTTGTAGCATCTTGGGATTTGCGACGTCACATGCTTGTCCACACAGGACTCAGACCTTTCTCCTGCACTGAATGTGACAAATCATTTGCTGAACGGTCTAGCCTCAACAAACACCGACGTGTGCACTCTGGTGAGCGACCTTTCAAATGTGAGGAGTGTTTAAAATCATTTGTTGTGTCATCAAGCTTGCGCAAACATGAGAGAACTCACCTCGCTGAACAACAACAACAACAACAACAGCAGCAGCAGCAGCAGCAGCAACAGCCACAACCGGAGGTGGACACTGGGTCGGCCCCTGGCTTCACTACTCACACAACCCTTCCTCAGTTCTCCTGCACTCACTGTGATGCTACATTCGGAACTTGGGATGAAGTGCAGGCCCACGAGAGTCTTCATTCCATCGACTCTACTCCGACTGTAACAAAAATCATACCCTTGGGCTCACATGTATGTGAAACTTGTCAGGCAGAGTTTGCGCAGCTGGCAGAATTGCAGGAGCACGAGAAGCAGCATCCAAAGCCGAGGCCTCATGTCTGTGACAGCTGTGGCAAAGGTTTCCTCAATAAATCTGGACTGCGTAAACACCAGAAGATCCACTCCAGCAGCAAACCTCACAGCTGCCCCCACTGTGGCAAAGCTTTTCTGTTTGCTGCCTACCTTCGCAAGCACTTACGGACTCATAGTGACCACACCCCAGCTGCCTCAGTCAGTGACATAAACATTATCTACACGGAGCCACTGCCTTCCTCTCCACCTCCCAGTGAGGTTTCTCCCAGTACTGTTGAACCCAGTGCAATATCGCTGACCGTTCCAGTGACTGTACCTGTGACTGCTTTCCAGACTCTCCCTGACTATCTAGTCAAAGAAGAGGAACTTTAAGCCCCTACTGTTTGGATATTTTGCCAAAGGCCTTAAATATTTTGAGGTGATGGATCTAATTATGAGAAAAATATAAAATTTTTAAGATTATGTCTAAAATTAGGATCTCTGTCATTTAAAATGGCAGTTTTGTTATTACTCTCTATTGCCATGGTACTTTTAAATATATTAAGTTTTAAATCTCAAACTGTATTATAAATATCCTACTGTCAAATAGTCTTACCTCTTGTGATCCTTTCATAGAAATGTGGTGTTACAAACATACTGTGTACAGTAAAACTACGCATTACAGATGTGGCTAAATATGCTTTTATCATATATTTTAATTACAGCTACTCTTAAATTCTTTGTATGTTTTGATTTTATTGTTTAGGACATTATCACTCTTCAAATGTTAATTACTATAGCCTAATCATGAAAAACAAGTCATGTAAAACATGAAAAAAAGAGGCTTTGGCATTCCTTTTTTATATAATTAAAATGTCTCAGTATTAAGCCCCTGTGTGATATTGTTGTTGATGTATTTCCCCTTTTGCACCCAGTTTATGTTCAGGTGTTTTTTTCTGTATTTGTATGAACATCTTAAATGTCAAATGTAAGAGGCACATGTGCATATTAAATGTAAAATGAGGTTTGGTCAGCACATTACATGGTGAGAAAATAACACATACATTGATAGCAATGACATTTTCAAACCTATAAAAAACATAATGCAGATGGTGGCTGTGTTCCATTAAACAGCAAAGTAAAGGTAAAATATTCTATATGCTACACTTTATTTGCATTAATGACAGGTCTATTATGTTCTTCTGTTAAGAACCACTTTGATCTGTACTCAAACCTTTCCGTTTCTGATGTGACATCTGAATGCTTCTGAGAACAATTTTCATGATTGTTGACCAATGTAAAGATCAGTTCTTGATAATTCATTTGTAAACTGTTGCATGTGCACTACAAAACGAGAGAGCAGAGCATCCGTCAGCCAATGCCCCACAGAAATTTCAGAGAAAAGTCTATGTATGTTGAAAACTGAAAAGCTCATTTGGAAAGTAATTGAATGGGTTCTGCCTTGGCTTGTGTTCTATGTTTTCTCCAAATCTAATATCAGTGCAGCAATGTCTGTGTAATTCTGCTGATGTAGAAGTCAACAGATATAAATAACATATCCTCTTTGGCAGTATCAAATATACGCGTCTTTGGTTTATATGTACATATATTTAATGTTATATTTGAAATGGCAAGACTGTAAGTGTTCAGAGTCCAAGTTGAAAGTAGTTCTCTGAAGATTTCATTAAATTTTAATAAACATAAATGTTAAAACTTGGAAAATTTCATTTCCCAGTATCAACTGTCGACTTAATGTTTAGCAGCCTGGGGGAACAGAGTCAAACTGAGGCAGGATGTCCAGGTGCAGACCATGGTGAAATTATTTTTTTTCTACCAAAAATGTATAAAATCTATTTACAAAAAAAAAATACAGTACAATTAAAATATACAGCTCAGAGTAAAAACAGGTTTGAAGTTAAGTCAAATGTCTCCTTCATACTGACAAACACAGCCTTTTATATACTGGCATCTATCATCTGGAAATGGAAGGTATGTTTCCCTTTCCCTGTCACTCAGACTTACTGTACAGCAGGAGCCACCAATCCTGGTCCTTGAAGGCCACTACCCTGCATGTTTTAGATGTATTACTTCCAACACACCTGATTCAAATGATAAGCTCTCAAGAAGATAAGGACCATCAGGTGTGCTGGAAGAGGGAAACATCTAATACATGCAGGATAGTGGCCCTTAAGAATCAGGATTGGGGACTCTTGCTCTATAAACCCCCCACCTACCAATTCCGTAATACATGTATCTAAATATATCCCCAAATATAGACATTTATTAATTTTATAAACATAATTCTAAAATTAGACTTTTATTTAATATATGTTCCACTTAAAACTGACCCTCCTATACCTAACTCAATGGGTCCTTCCAAACCTACTTAAAGATGCTCCAACATCTGGTGTGAAGTGTGATCCTTTATTTTTTTTTGCTGGAACATCCAGGACCTAAACAGATAAAAGGTAAGTTAAGCTTCTCTCACAATTAAACTATTTTAACTACCGTTACTTCTTTCAGGAGGAAATTACCAGAACACTACTACCGACAAATAAACATTTTAAATAAACCATGTGTTTGTCTTTACTGTCTGTCAACTTGCTACATTGCACCCAGTTTTGTAAAGTTAATGTGAAGAAGATATGCAAGTTTCAGAGTTTAGGAAATTACATTCACCAAACAAAACGACCTCATCAGGTTTAGACAAATGTAGAAAATGTCAGGTTTTCCTTCAAGTTCTGTGTTTTATAAAGTCAATACTGTTGCCTTTAATGTTGTAGTAAAATAATTTCTCCAGAATTTAGTGTGACAATGTAATTTATCCTTCATTAAGTGTGAGGGGCTCATATGTATCCAAACCTTTATGTCACATCCTCTTTTCTGTCATTGTTAGCGTCCTGGGCTCTTATGTTTGTTCATGTTGTCTGTTGTCTTTCCCTCTTGGTTTTGTTGCTGGACTTCTGCCTCATTGTTACTGGACCATATGCCTGCCTCTGACCTTGCACTGCCTTGCTCCTGTCAGGCCCATTGTGTATTGGAGTCTGGTTTGACCCTCGCCAGTTTATTGGTAATGTTTTTTGGATCCTCAATGTGTTCTGACCTGTGTTCTGCCCTACCCACAAGTTGCTGTTCTGAGCCCATACCACCAGACAATCAACAGCAATATTCCATATCTGTTTAACATTGTTAAATAAATTCTACTTAAAAGTACAGTCTTGCATCTGGGTCCATTTTCTGAGTCCTTATCACATGTAATCAGTGAATAAAAGGTGACTGTAGAAAAATAGGAATCCAAAATTTTTTAAAACAACTCCATCCTTAAGGGCAAATGGAATTTAATTTATGACCATGAAAATAACCAGTAATGGAAAAGGTACATTAATTAGTTTCATGGACTTTAAGGGTGTGAATAGTTATGGAAATTATACCATTCCCTGAACTCATTGAAAAGTTAACATTCTGTATTTAACTTATTGGTACCCTGTAATAAAAAGATCCCTCTTCCCACAGTGGAACTCCAGTTGCGACGATGGACGTATTTATAAAGGCTCTTCTTCCCGTCCTGGAATCGACAGCGAATGCCTCCTCGGTTTATAAATGCCGTGTCATGTGGTATGCGGTCCTGTGTGTCCGTCTGTTGCTTCTCTTTGCAGCTGAGGCGCCCTTCTCAGACCTGGACCTAGACTTTGCCTGCAATGGCACCATTGACAACATCTGCACCAAACTATGCTATAATGACCACTTTAATAAACCGATGATGACGCTCTGGAACTTCATCTTCATCCTGGTGCTTGTCTCTGTCGTGATCATGGAACTCATTTCTGCCCAAATCTTAGCTGTGGCCCGGAAGAACTCCCAGAAAAGACGTGACATCAATATGGATGACATACACATAGGGGACGGCCAGACTGCGCCCATAATTATTCGTGGCAAGGGTTCTCTAAATTTCCACAATCAAAAAGGTGCCATGTACTTCTACCTGCTCACAGTCGTTCTGCGGATTGTGGCTGAAGCTTGGTTTATATATGTTCTTCTGTGTTGGAACCTGCCAACACTGGAATCTGGTCATTTTCACTGCCCCACAAACATCTGCAGTGGAGCCCATTTTTGTGTTGTCAGGGGTGCAACAGAGAAACGCATGGCAGTTTATGCTTTGGTTTCCCTGTCAGCCATGGTCATCGCATCTTCCGTAGGATTTTGTTTGTACTTCATCATTCACTATATGTGTTAACTTCATTTGTACATTGGTGTGTATGATGTATGAGTGACAAGAACAACTTGAATAAATGCATTAATCAATGCCCATTTTGTTTTTATTTCCTCACTTATGCACTGTAAAAGACCTCATCTCAACATTTGTCTGTATTCTGTCATTTGAAAAATGTCAATTAGAAAAGTACTCAGAGTACAGACTCCAGGCAGATCAGCAACCACCCCTTTCCATTTGTGAGCAGCAGTCTGCTCGATCAACCACTGAAACTCACATATGCTCCCCCCATACATCCACTGATTACCAAAATGTGTTCCTTGTAACAGTATCAACATTTAAGCCAAATCTGTCCATAACTGAGCTATGTTGCACACAATGAAACAGATAAAGGCCAGCAGAAACTGACATCCGTTGGCAGGCTAATTAAATGAGCAATTCTTCTCAAAATGTAGCCTGGCACACTAGTGTGGACCCACAGGGGCAGAAGGCTAGTAGCTGCTAAGGGCTTGTGGGTGGGACCAAAACCCATGTCATTCAATAACTTCAGAGTCTCATTGATGCACTGGACCTGAGATGACGGTTATGAACATGAATTCTGGTAGCTCATTCATCTTCAAACTCTTATTATAACAGCAGTAATACATTTCTCGCCATACTCTTATGAGTAGGTCAAGTCAAAACCTACTCTATAGCATGGCATAGAAGTGACAGCAACTTACACGCAACACACAGGCAAGGTGCTGTTCAATTTTCTACCAGCTCAATCCAGTGACGAATCTAGTAACAAGGGGGTTGGTTTTAAAAAGGATTTACTAAAACATCAATAAAAACACAAAAAAAATGGATAAAATGTCTAGTTAAAAAAAAAAAAAAAAAAGTCAAAAAGAAGCCATGTCAGCTGTAGGGGAGTCTGCAACTGGACCTGTGATTCCTCTGGGTCAAAGATGGGGAGTCCTAACCAAGTGTCCCCATCGTCCAAGTAGTTCCTCAGCATGCGTACGTCTGCGTCAATGCTCACTGGCTCCACACTTCTCCCTCAAACCAGTTCTCCAAGCTTTCCCCCAGCTGACATGTGCCCTCCAGTACCAGTGTCTGCTTCTCCACCCTCCTGCCACTCCCCTATTTATATCTCCATGTCTCCTTCGTCAGGTCCAATCAGGGTTAGGAGAATATTGCTGGGGAATTTGCTTCAGGTGCTCTAATGCAGCTCCACAGTTGCATGCAAAGACAATTTGGGTTAGAGGTCACACAGACTGACACACAGCAATCGACCCTAACCCAACATAAAAAAAAGCACAGAGCCACACTAGAAAGTCATAAAGCCCATCGGACATGGATAACATCTGAATACTAATATCTAGCTGAACTAGACATTTAGAACCAAAGACTTAAAGGTTACCAGTACTAAAAACAGGTGGAGTTTAGCTTAGCTTACCTTTGTCTTGATAATTGTTCTCGCCATTTGTTGACTTTATAATCTGCATCTCTTGAACCCATTCATTTGTGAACTGCACATGAGACGCCAACGATGTATAACTTGGGAACTGTTCAGAAGTGCAGACACTCACACCACAAACTAAATAAGCCAACATAGGAAGTCTAGAAATGTGGCAACAATTCATAGTTGGTGCTCCACTCTTTGATTGGAACTTCATATCAATCCAAGCTGTGTATAATGCTGACCCCCCCCCCCCCCCCATATACTGTTATACGTCGTGTTATATCCCACATCATTTTCATAATGTTACCATGTTAACCATATATTTCACAAACTCTGATTCTTGTCTTCTCTCTGTGCTTGAAGTGAACTAATATTCATAGGAAAGTAGCGAGAATTTAAAGTAAACATCGATATTCTGAACTTAACATTAACATAGATTTAATTTATTGAATTTGTTTGACTAGATATTATTACTAGATATGGCTACAAGTCAGATGCTGCCTGACGAGGTAGGACATCTTATTGGTACCAACAAAGAGCAGTATTTGGGGAAGTTCGCCTTGCAGACCAATCCTTACCTACTCATCTAATTATCAAAAGCAACAAGTCTGCTGGATTTCACATATCATGACTTCTAACATTATGTCATAAACAGCATATCACCATATACAGGCGCTGACTTAAAGGCATATAAAAATCTTCATGCATATCAGTATTTTATAGCCAGCTGGGTAACCAATGCCAGATGATTATGCGGGTGTAAAGACCCCCCCATTTCAATATATATATATATATATATATATATATATATATATATATATATATATATATATATATATATATATATATATATATATATATATATATATATATATATATATATATATATATATATATATATATAAATTTAGTAATTTTTTGTCTCATAAATATAAAGGATATGGACACATTTTACTAAGTTTTCATAGATACAACCTTTTTTATTGTGTGTTTAAATTATGTCTAATCTTTTTTTTTTTTTTTATTGGGTCTTGTTTTGTTTTGTTTTTGCTGATACAAATGTACCGTGTGTTAGCAGTGTGATGGTGTTTCTGAGTCAGACTTTTCCTGCATGCTTTGGTCACTATAAAAACACAAACTAGGCCACAGGGATGGTGTCAAATACACACCCATATGTCCTGTATACTCCATCAGCAGATTTTAGCACTGCTGGAAGAGTTCATGCAAGTCTAAAAATCACTTCTCTCATGACCCAGATGATGTTTTCAGTTTATTATTCATGGTAATCTGTCTTTGTCATCGTGAAATTGTCAGGTACAGTTTCATCCAAGTCATCACAGTCCAACAACTATATTTATGCTTGTCATACATGACTTGAGCTGCTTCCAAGGAGGTAAAAGGTGGAAAAGCAGACAGTTGGCTAGAGTTTTCGTTTATCCTTCAGTGAGATGGACTTCCTGTTGCTGTGCTTCATGGTGTAGAGCAGTGCTGCGCCAGCATCTGTTAGAGACTGGAGGCAGGAAAAGAATGAAAGAAATATCGGAAAAAGTGAAAGTCACTGGATACGTAATTAAAAATGAACTGTGTAGTGTATGATACAGAGACTGTTCGAGATCATTTGTATTACCTGTGTGTCTGAAATGACAGAATTTCTCTGGAAAAAGAAAAAGAATAGATGTAGCTGAGATCTTAACCCATATGTCATACTGTTTTACTGATATACTGACAATGTAAAACATACCCTGGTGTAGTTATGTATGTTGCTGTATATTGGCTCCATTGTTTTAACCCATTCTTGATATGTCTTTTTGTCTTCTGCATTGCGGTTGTGCTCTCTGTAAAAACAAAGACACGTGTATTGTCAGAATTTGCAATGTACACATACAATATAAGAGATGACATTATTTTGTGGGTTCTTACTTTTTTTTTTTTTTTATCACATAAATATGTTTTTAAAGAACATCTGATATACCAGATCAAGTGTTATTAAGCCACAGCAGATCTGAGGTGGCAGGAAAGTAGGAGGCAAAATTATCAAAATGTACTCTCACCCCCACCCCCCTTTATTAAAATTTTAAGACAGTTCCGAACACATTCATCAATTCTCTTTCAGGCTGTTCTTTGTGGTTGTTTTCAGGTGGTGGAGCAGTAAAGTTATGTGTGAAAATGGGTAGATTGGAATATTCAATATACAACAGTTGGTGGTAGTACAGAATGTTACATAAATGTGGTTAAATTACACTTTATTTTAACACACAAACTCTAAAATATTTAATGTCTAAACCCATTTAGCAGTACGTAAAGAAATGAAAACACAGCATGAGCATCACTATAGTTGATGAAGGTTCCTTTACATTTGATCTACATCCTTTTTATGTGCAACACTATCAAAGACAGCCTTTTTCCCCTATTAAACAGTGTAATAAAACCATGTAAAAGTGTCCAGTTCATTGAAACATTAATTTCATTATGACATGATAACTGATAAGATTAATTTATTTTAACGTGATGACATAAAATTAATGTGATATGTAATTGGGGTTTTTAGTTTCTAACAAAGTGTCTGACAAACAGATTGCCTTTAAATAAATGTGATAATGAATGATATCAAATATATCTGATTTCAAATCATTGCAGTAACAGTACCGAAACCAAACTTTAGTACCTTAATGACACTAAAATTACGTAGATACTGCTGAGTATCCAAAACTATTAAGTCTCATTAATGAACAAGTTCAGAATAAATAAATATATTTTATACATTTTTGTAAAGATCTAAAGTCTTTAGATGACTTAAATGAATGAAAAAAATTAATGAAAAATAAATAGAAAACTAAAGATGTGAATGGTAATGTATGTTATAAGTATATTTTTACTAAATAAGAAATATACATTCATTTTGGCATCAAGAGAATGGTATTAGTAGGTGAAGTTTTATTATAGACACATTTTTCCAAAAATGCAAAGTAGATTTGATTGGCAGTTTTAGTAAAGTTTATATAACATTTATATAATATAGACAAATCGTACTTTTTACTACTTCTGTTCATGTTGTCATCATTGATTTTTACTACAGTATTTTATTTATCTAGCCTCCACACTGAGTCAGGCTGACTTAATAGATCTTCGACATGCTCCACACACACACCAACGTCGCCCCTGACTCACATTGCTCTCTCAATCAGCTTCCTCTGCAGCTCGCCTTCCCTCCTGGCGTCCAGGAAGCGGCCTCTGACAGCCAGAGCGGCGCTGGCTTGTGACGAGTTGAGCTGAATGATGGCCAGAGACAGATTGAACAGGGCCACTGAGCTGTGGAGGAGGGTCACACTTTTATCATTATAATGCTTTTCAAACATTTTACAGCTTCAGCCTTGCAATTAAATGACCCTACAAACACAGTCTGGGACCACTTTGGAAGAGCTCAGAATGAATCGCATGACCTTCATTCAGTACATGAAGCAGGCAGACTGAGTTGAGAGGTTCATTTACTGTCTGACTCAATGGAAATGAACCAGAATTTACACGCTGAGCCATTTCTGCAAGTTGTGATGCATCCAACAGCCAGACTCCCAGGATTATTAAAATGCTTTGCCGAAGGGTTTCCTGAGTATGATATTAAATAATAGGTTTAATCAGTGTTTCTCCTCGGGATGAGAGAGTGAGAGTGTTGATGAAAGATGTCTAGAGATATTCCCTCATTCATCTGGCTAAGCTCTGAAGTGAATAAAGTGTTGTTTTTATGGCAGTGATGGAATAAATATTTGCCTTCCTCTTCTGTTAGGCTCGACCCCAACCCATTTTAGGTTTTAAATACGTTAATGAATCACATAAAATTAATGTACTGCATCAAGGCTTTTTGGCTTAGTCAGGAAACTCTATTTCAACAAAATAACACAAAAATGTATTTTCCGCACTGAATTATGAAATGCTATGGTTAAATTATGACTTTTGTGTTGTTAAGGTCAGCTTTGACCCAGTTACAAAAATAAGATTGTAAAGTAATAATTAGAGCCAAAATTGAATTCAGAAGTGTACAGTCAGCCAACACACTGACAGCCAGCTCCTCTGTAATCATGTCAACTTTTGGGGATTCTTAGTTTACATTGTTCTCCAGTTTACCTGCATAAAAACAAAATAATCATAGAGGAACATGTCCAAACATGAGGTCAATTCAGTGTAGAGTTGGTGACTACAGAGTGCCTATCATGGGGTATACGCATAAAAAAAAAGGCCTAAAGCAGAGGTGTCAAACATGCGGCTCGGGGGCCAAAACCGGCCCCCCTAAGTGTCCAGTCCGGCCCTTTGGATTAATTTATGAAATGCAAAAATTGCACTAAAATATAAATCATTTTGGTTCATGGTTCAATCTCATAATAAACTATAAATATTAACAAGTTAAAAAAAAAAAATCTTTCTAAATTGATTTTTTTTTTATTTAGTGACACTAAAACAAAGTATAATCTCAATAATCAGAACAAATATGAAAAATTGGAAATGTCTTAAGAGAGTAAGTACAACTTGAATAATATTCCAACTATTACTAAATATTTTGTGTATCTGCAGATCCACTGTCATATGTAAGTTAGAATATTAATATATATATATATATTTTATTTTTTTTATTTTTTATTTTTTTTACTGGATCGGCCCACTTCAGATAAAATTTACCTGAACGTGGCCCCTGAACTAAAATGAGTTTGATACCCATGGCCTAGAGGCTTAGCGCAAAAATAATTAATCCAATATTTTCATGGACAAGGGTGTCTAACAATGTAATCAGGAGATGAAAAACAAATAGAATGACAGACAATTGTTTTTAGTGTATTTTACAGCTGATTTAAGACATGAGTCAAAACTGACTCATTAATATGAGAGATTGTAACAGAAAGCAAACACAACAGGAAGGTTAAATAAAAATACCCAAACAGTGTAATACACAGAGACAAGTAAAAGGTAGATGTGGTGCAGTAAAAATGTATAGTACAATAAAAACACTTTTCAATGGATTATGAAAATGTTGTTCTCACCTGTCGTCAGTAACATGTCTTTCGGCTGTTATCACTCTGAGCATCATCCGTCCATTCCTGTGTCTGTATCTGATCTGCAGCTGGACAGACACACGACTTCCACAAACTGGCACTGACACTAAACACAACAATGGGATGATCAAAAAAACTGAGCAAAAGATTTCATTTGATGTGTTTGTATAGAACAATAAATACACAGAGAGAGAAATATGATGCTCTGTGACAAACTATGGAAAGTATCATTGTCTATAAGCTTATATTTGGGATGGAATGCTGCAAAAGTTGGTTTATTAAGGTCTAAGGTTAAGTGTAATACCAGTGGTGTATCTATACAGTTTGCTTTGGAAAAATGTCTATTTGATTATGGTTTTTAATGAAAATATTTCTTTAATGGGGTTATATGCATTATTGATATTCCACAGTCTAAACAGTCTCATTCCAGAACACATTATCAAAGCCACTACTCACTGAATAAATTACATCACCCATTATTTATATATATATATATATATATATATATATAATATATATATATATATATATATATATATATATATATATATATATATATATATATAGAGAGAGAGAGAGAGAGAGAGAGAGAGAGAGAGAGAGAGAGAGAGAGAGATACATATATTATGGTATCATTAAGTTTTTTATGTATTTTTTGCAGATAGTCAAAATAATACTGTGTTTGTCTGTCTTTTTGTGTTGCACCAGCAGATAATTTACATTATAGCTCTACTCTGTTTTTACAGAGAAAACAGTCCAGTTAAAACCACAAATGTCTTCCATTTTCTGTACAGGTTGTGTTGTCAGTAGCTGCACTGAAGATCCATTTTTAATAGTCCAAACCAGCTCAGAACTGTTACAGTTTAGTCTGAACACTGGGTTAACAAACAGGAACTCAGCAGAAATAATAATAATAATAATAATATCATATAATAACTTTGTACCTTCATAAACCTCATAATCAAACTCACGAATTACATGTATTTTTTTTCTTGATGGTGCATACCATGGAGTAATAAAATAGCCCTTCGGGGATAAATAAAGTTTTCTCTATTCTATTCTATTCTATTCTATTCTATTCTATTCTATTCTATTCTATTCTATTCTATTCTATTCTATTCTATTCTATTCAAACTTATGGTGAGCATATGGAACAGGGGCGTCACACTCATTTTAGTTGAGACGCCACATTAAGCTAAATTTGATCTGAAGTGGGACAGACCACTAAAATAATAACATGATAATATATAAATACTGGCAACTCAAAACATTTCTTTGTGTTGAGTGAGAAAAGTCAAATTACAAATGAAAATAATGAATACTATGTACAAACTGAATTTGTTTTTGTTTTTTTAACAATATGCTTCTATTTACAGGTCACAGTGGATCAACAAATACATAAAATATTTTGTAACATATCTAATATTGTCAAAATTGCACTTCTGTTATGACAATTTAGGTATTTCATGTTTTTTTTTCAGGTTATTCAAATTTTTTTTACCAAAAATGATACTGTGTTTTGTGGTCAAAATACATGAAAATGTTTCCACTTACATGGTAAACAATTTGGAATTGTAAGTATTTATTGGATATAATGGAAGTATTTTACTGATTTAACCCACTTAACATTTAATTTAGGCAATATGTGGACCCTGAACTAAAACCCTGAACCAAAATTATTATTTATATATTCATGTAATTTGACCAATTCACAAATTCATCCCCAGGACCTTTTAGTGGGCTGCATTTGGCCCCCAGGTGACATGTTTGAAACCCCTCATATCGAAGAAATGTTGCCCCTATCTCTTTTTTTTTCTTTTTTTTGATTAAGGACTGATTAGTTAATTAGCTATTATACACATCTGAGCCTTTGGGTTTTTGTTTTCTTTTACTTTTTCCATTAAGGGGGGGGGGGGGGGGGGGGGTTGTGTGTGTTTATCTTTTGTATGATCAAAATGTTTCAAATAAATACAATTAAATAAAAAAAAAAGAAAAAAAAGAAGAAGCAGAAATACTGCCATTTCAGTATTAAACTCTGTTCTTTACATTTACGACTGTGTCCAGTGGAGGAAAGAACAATGTTTCTAGATTTTCTCACCTCATCACTTTCTCTAAAAACTTTCTCAGTGGATCTTATCTGGTCACTTTCTGATGCTTTGCTCAAAAGCCTCATGGTGATAATTTTCCTTGTCCATGGGAGACAGACCAAGAGAGTCACTACTCCAAATGAATCCAGTTCTAATTACTACAGTCCAACAGCTTGATGTCTTTGGCATTAGACAGAGTTTTCAGATTTTATTCTAAACACTTCAGTGATAAGTTTTAGTTTATTCTTATTTATTGATTCATTTTTTTTAATATTTAAAAGTAGAAATACTACAAATAGCCCCTTTAACCTCTGATCTCTCTTCTTGGTAATGCGATAACATGTTGGACATGTCCCTATTGTCCCTACTTGTAATTTTCAGACGTAGTGACTTTGGCTCTGTCTTTTACATTTATCTTAGTTTGAGACAACAGAATCAACAGCTGCAAATAACACAGATCACCATTGTACAATATTCAGCAAGACCTGGCAGCACACATCACCACCACCTGTGACGAGCCTTGAAAAAGTAACAAATGAAATGAACCATTTTACTGTCAGCGGGTACATTGTTTTTGTCGTCACCTTCTGCATCATGTTCATTGGCTCCGAACTGGAAGGTGATTTCTTTATCTAGGTCCACGTTCCCCACCTCCCTGGTTCCTTTGTGACCTGCCTTCTTTTCACCTCTCATTTGTCTGGACCAAAAACATGACATAAGTGCTCATCAGAAAGTCATCTAGCATGCATTTACTTCCACTTATATGGGAAACTGTGGCTCAGTTGGGTAGAGCGTGTAATCCAATGACTGAAAGGTTGGCTGTTTACATCCCGGCTCTTGTTGAAGTGTCCTTAGGCACTGAACCCTGATATAAGACTCACAGAACCTTAGAAGCCTACTGGTGTGTGAATGTGAGGCTAATGTAAAATGCTCTGAGCACCATGAAGGTGGAAAAGCACTATGTAAGTGCAGTCCATTTATATGCTTAAAACTGAAAACAATACAGTTTATTTAACATATTGGGTTAGATGTCCCCTTTTAGATGAATAAGTGGGGCAAGAAAATTATCTCTCAACTCTTGTTTTTTTTTGGAATGTCTTTGTAATTAAAAATGTTGTATAATTCTGTGTTTTCATCAAATAGGCTGTTTTTGACATGTGGCCATTTGGATTTCTATGCCCTGGAATTTTTAATTTTTTTTTACCAAGTATATTTTTGTCATGACTAGTATATAGCCTAGAATAGCCTAGTGTATCTAGATATAAGTTATTTTTAGACAATAAATCTTACCTAGATAATTTTTATTTTATTATTATTATTATTATTTGCTTAATTCAAGAAAAAAAAATTGTATACATTTTTTCAAAAAAAAATTTTCGCCGGTGAACTCAAAGAATTTTTTTTGTTTGTTTGTTTGTTTTTGTTTTACAGTTTACAGCATAAAACATTAATTGTATTTGGGGTCGTGTGTATCTTACAGTGACTTGGGCAGCAGTAATGATACAATGCAGTGTGTAGCTATGGTCCTGTTCTCAATGATCTGCTCAAACTCTGGATGCAACCTGTAGGGACTGGCTATTACCACCTGAAAGACAAAAGATAGGATAAACAAAACCAAGACACTGGTTATAAAAGGTCTGATAATATTACTAATACTTTTCTGTTGTCTCTTACCTTCCCTCCAGTGCGATCAGCCAGTCTTCCAGCTCATCCAGCCTGCAGTCAGTTCCCTCTATTGACAGCACAGACACAGTCACGCTGAAAGCAGAGGAACAATTTAGCATCAACAGAGTGAGTTGACATAACAGACTACCTTCATCTTCATCAGTGCTTCTATTACTACGTATAAGGCTTACACTTAAGTAGGTTATTGATTTATGCATTTGTCTTGAATGCAATCATGTTCTTCTTTTACATCATCTTACGTTTTTGTGCCAAAACATATAATTAACACTTCTAGTAATGTGCATCAACTGTTCTTCATATACAGGTGTAGAAAAAGGTTTTTTTTACTCATGCATTTGTGATATTGCATTAATAATCATTCATAAGTCACTGAAAACTGCCAAGTATTGTTCCCTGCTGTCTTTTGCACATGCTGTGTTCTGTCATGTTCAAAACTGGTTTCAGCAAAAAAAAAATATCCATGACTACATATGGAATTCAAGATACAATACTACCTACAATAATAAAGTTACCACTGCATAATCATTATAATAATCAATAGATCTGCAGTATACAATGAAATTAGTAAAGAGATAATGTATCTGTTCAGAAGCAAATATAGGAATTATATATGTACTCTTCATTGTGGTATCACTTTCATGGAACCTGACAAATGAGAGGAAACAAAATGTAAAATCTGCATTTTCCTTAGATCCTCTTTAGCACACACACACTGGTTACAGGTTCCATATCCATGTGTGTCATCACCACTAATGTCTGTGGTCAGTCATTGGCTTGAGAATCTGTTTAAACAGCCTGTTTTGTCTTGTTTAAATGGAAATACTTCCTCACTGGCCACTTTATTAGGTACATCATGCTAATGCTAGGTGTATCTAAGAAAGTGACTGGGGAGATTGTGTTGTGTCTTTAGAGATGCTCTGCTCCATAAATAACTCCTTTGTCACTTGTGCTTTTCTCACCATTTCAACCACTGTGACCATTCACTAATCTTTGGCATCAGCAAGGCATTTTTACCCAGAAAACTATTGCTCACTGGTTACTTTATCTTTTTTTGGGGTAATTCTTTGTAACCCCCTAAGATGATTGTGTGTGAAAATCTCAATAATCAGAAATATTAAGTTGTTCTAAATTTGATTTATCCACCTTTGTCCTCCATTTTGATGTTCAGGTTGAACTTCATCAAATCATCTTGGCCATGTCTACACAACTAAATTCACTTAATTGGTACCATGTCATAGGGCTATGGGATATTTATGGTCAAAGCAGTTAAACAGGTGTAAATGAAGTTTGTAAATGATTGTAGGGATTTGTAATATATCACAAGAAGAAGTAATAGAATGTGTTGTCATTCAAAATCTTGTCACGCTTTCATGTCACTGTTCGTTCATTCATTCATTCATTCATTCATTCATTCATTCATTCATTCATTCATTCATTCATTCATCTTCTGAACCAGCTGTATCCTCCCTTGGGTCATGAGGATTGCTGGAGCCTATCCCAGCTACTTATGTGTGAAGGTGGAATACACCTTGGATGAATTGCCACTTCATCACAAACAAGTCACTCTCACATTCACACCTATAGGCATTTTAGATTAACCAGTTGTGCATTTCTTTGGATACATGCAGTACAATTAAAGTAATATTTCCACTGTTGACATTAGTTTGGTAATGTATACTAACCCCTGATTGGCAGCGTATTGCCCAAGTTCCTGGTAGAAGATGGTGGATGGGAGGAGGGTGCGAGCATCGTTATCTTCCACTTCCAGATTTCCTAATTCTGTGTTGGCCTTCCCATCTGTACAGATAATCACCTTTGAGTTGAGTGGGAACAGAAGACAAGGATGGTATTGTTTAGATATAACAAAGAAAATACAACCTTCATAATTCTTTACAACATGAGCACATCAGTGTTTATGCATGTATATTCATTCATTCATTCATTCATTCATTCATTCATTCATTCATTCATTCATTCATTCATTCATTCATTCTCTGATTCATTTATCTTGCTATGGTCACAGGAGTTTGTTGGAGTCTATCCCAGCTACATATGGGTGAAGGCAGACATGTCACTAGTTTATCATATTGCTGACATATAGAGACAAACAATCACTCTTACATTCACACCTATGGACAAATTATATTAACCAATTAACCTATCAGTGCAGATTTTTAGAAGGTAGGCGTACCTGCAGAGAATCAATGCAGACAAGGGGAGAGCATGCACACTCCACACAGAAAGTTATGTCTTTACAGTTTATTATAAATAACACTAACTTTTATGTTAGAGTGTAAAATTATATGAAACCTCTACTGCACTGTTATTATGTAACACTCTTTGCCTAAGAAAGCTTTTAGTCCAGTGTGTATTGATGTGGTACAATTAAAAATCATACCTAAAATACAACTAACAAAATCTTCATAAATGTAGGACAAACAAGAACAACACTTTTAATAATTCATTAAATTAATCTATGCATTTATAACAATGAGTCATGGAATTGTCATAAAGGTGACACCTGATAAACTCTTCATTTTCTCCATGTGAAGAGGTTTGGGGAGCAGAGTGTGTGAGGTATCTTAACCCCATGTGATGTGTTTTAATGCAGATCAGCAGATCTTACCTTTGAGCCTGGGTGTCTGGAGGCCATTGCAATAGTCAGAAGAGCAGCTGGACCCAGAGCTGTGGTTCCACTTTCACTCAAACTTCCAGCAAATATAGAATCAATCTTTGCTTTAATAAGGTATGATGTTACATTTAGTACAGATAAAATAGCCAGTCATCTTTTTTGTTCTTACCCCATGACTTGTCTCTGTAAGTAGTCCTTGGTCTGTGAGACTGGAGGGGGACTGGGGAAGCTGGCGGCCACTTCTTTGAGATAATCACTGTCAGTTAACTCTCTGCCACTGACATAGAATGTGTTAAAGTTCTCATATCCATGCAGTATGACCTGATGATGCAAACAAGCATTTAGATTAACCCCTTAAGCCCGATCGGCCCACCCGTGTTAACTATAGTAGTATTTTTTCAGTATCATTTCTCATTTTATTGTTATTTCTACACATAAGTAGATAAGTTTACAATGAATCAATGATTGTTTGAGGATTTATTCACTTTTTCTGTCAAAAATAAATCACATTCTAACATTCTATCATTTCATGAGAAGGAAAAATAATGTTGTTCCTACTTTGGGGAATAGTTGTAATAATATTCAACACTACTGAAAAGTATATTACATACGTGAAGTACATTTGTCTATTTATTTTGGCCAAATGTACATATTTTATTATGTATTTAGTCTCAAATCATGATTGTCTTCATTTTTCCACAACAGGAGGATGACAGCCTTATTTGACACAAATAAAACTGCTTTTTGGAGAATCACATGAACCAGCTCAGTCTGCTGCCACCCCCCACCTAATGATAACACATGGACATTTTTGGACTTTATTGCAATTGTTTGTGTTTTGAATGTTTGTATTAGTTATTTTGTTGAGTAAATTTGCACTAATTTTGAGCCCCGGGGCGAGTCGGTATGTGAACTATAAAGGCACCTACGCTCCCAGTGAGCCGGGTCTCCTGGCCCCTAAACTTTGGGGCGGGTCTAGAACACGACTATAAACAATGGAAGATGCCTTGATATACTGAAGTACAGACTTTAAAATGAGCAGGTCCATGTAAATCACAATTAGGTGGGAATGTAAGAGGGTGTAGTTGGAGTCTTTTTCTATGAGTCAGAGCTCCTCCATCAAAGTAAGCTTCCCATTGTTGACTATACTGTAACTCAATGGCAGAGACTATTGATAACTTAATTCACACAAGTGTGGGTAGTTACACTACTTGTTAACATCGATTTAGTTAGTAAAATAGAAGCCTGCCATTATTGGCCATTGTTTAACTAACTTGAACAATAATTGAAATGCTATTAAAACCCAGATGACCCACGTTCTTAATACCTATGTCATACAATGTGAACTTCCTTACAATATTATCTAACTATATTGTCAATATTTTAATCACTTCTAGCAACAACAACATTGGAGTCAAATCCACCTCTGCTTGGGGTATGGGGTAGCTCATATTGATGGGTATTGGACCTATGATAACCCTTGGGGGGCGTGGTGGTTGTGTGTATGCTCAGTAGTGCAAGGGAGCTCAATTCAACGTTGAACCCAGTGTGGCTCGATGAGACACTGACTGTTCTATGGGACATCTGCTTAAAGAACAGAACTATGGCTGTAATTTACCTGGTAACTGAAGGTGACGAGTCCCACTCGAGTATTTGGTTGGTGTTCATTCAGTCTATGGACACACTGTACCACTGCCTCCTGCACAAACTGGAATTGAAAACAATAATATGCTAAAAAAAAAAAATCAATATCCAGGGTAATAAACAAAGGAAATGACTCAAACTAAGGGTGAACAAATAATTTTGGCAATTATAAAACACAAAAATGTCAACAGTGTATGAACAATGCAGCACAAAACAAAATGAGCCTTTCAGGTGAAAATCAACTTTGATTTCCTCATATTTAAATTTTTCATTGTGTACTAAAATAAAACATCCTTACACACTATAGGACTCAATAATAAGCAATAATTTCATCATTCATATTGGATGTCATGCATTCTATCATCACTTTACATATACTTTATTAGCTTCTGTAGATCATAGCTTTTTCTATAACACATGGAAAACTACAACTGAATGACAACAAGCTGAAACTATTCCATTTGTCAAAATAAAAATATAACAGGTACTTAAACAAGTGCATAAAGCTACACTTATGAATCTGTACAACTAAATAAACCAAGATTGATTCATAAAAAACTAATAAAAATTAACGCTAAACTAATTCAACAGTATCTTGTTACAATCTTGTTGCACTTATTGTTGTGATATTTCATTATATACACTTAATAAAGACTGCATTTCCATTGAATGTATAGTGATTTTTAATCTCACTGGGAGAGATTTTTGTAACCACCGTGTCTGTCTGTCTGTCTGTGTGTCCGCAGAGACATATCATGCTATAACTCAATGAATACTTGAAATTACATGGGCATATACATATAGCTAATGTGCATCAGTCGTAATGATCCATTTGAGTAAAGGTGAAAGGTCAAGGTCACATTTAGCAGAAAGGTCAAAATCACATTATCAGTTATAACTCAAGTACAGAGGGTCACAGAATGTTCACATTGGTACCAAATAATGCGGAATGAAGATTTCTACAATTTTTATGATTGGTGTTATCACCTACTACCAATAGTTTTTCAGATCTCTGGAGGTCAAAGGTGACATGTCACAAAATTAACTTCTGTAACACTGTGTGTGTGTGTGTCAAGCATAGACATATAACACTATAACTTAATCAATACCGCATATATTATCATAATATTATACACACCGATGCATATATACATATAATGAAATTATCAATATTGCAAAAGGTCAAAGGTCAAGGTCGTATTTACCAGAAAGGTCAAAATCACATTAATCGCTCTAACTCAAGAACGAGTTGTCATACAAAACTTGAGATTGGCACAAAATAGGGGCAAGATTAGGTAGTCTTTGAATACTTGGCTGGCCTTGGGGATTATTAAGTATAAAATAATATAAAATACAATTCAATATAAAAACTAACCTAAAACCCACCTGTAGACGTGATCTGTGGATAACAAACTCTCCTTCAGTGACCTTCAAACAACAGAGATCATGACCACATTAGAAACACTGTAAGATGTTTTTGTGAGTCTTTCAGTGCAGCAGTAAACACATTAAACTCAGCAGGGGTTTTACTTGGGACGTGATGCTCATGGAACCTGAGGTGTCGATGCAGAAGAGCAGCAGAGGCTCAGCAGCACACCGAGGCTCATCATCAGGGCTGAGACAAAACAGACTCTCTGGAGGACACTGTGGTAAACTGGGAGGACTGGTCTGGTCCCAGGACTGACAGAAGTAACACACATTCACCTGCAGGACAGCATGAAAAATATAACTGTTACTTATATTATGTGGGTCCATTTATTGGTGGTGCAAGAAATAATTACATTCTTTATTCAAGTAAAATTAATGCCACTGTTCATCCACCATTATAAGTAATTTATGTATTTGAGCCTAAATAAATATATTTAAGTACTACCAGCAAAATGTATTTTATGTAAAAAGAGTCAAAGTAGTCTCTGTGTAGTAGAACAGACCTGTAATTTTTTAATCATTATATAATCACTATAGAGGCTTTACAAGATATTACGTTATGTAGTGCAAAAAAAGCAGTGTATCTTTATTTTTTTATATCATTATCCTATGTTTATTACTTTGCCATCCAGTAAGAGCCATGCACTGCAACAATCAAAATCTTACCAAGTGTATTTTTCCTCATTTCTAGTCCTTTCTCATTACACTTAAAATCAGACATAATCACCTAAAGATGAACTTTTCAGTGAGATATAAGAAGTTATTTTTAGACAATAGATCTTGAAAAAAAATGTTCCAGAAATTTTACCCAGATAATTACCTCCGCCATAGAGGTATTAAATTCTGGTCCATTTGTTTGTCTGTCTGTTTGTCTGTCAGTAGGATTACACAAAAAATTCTGAACGGATTTTGATGAAACTTTCAGGAATGATAGATAATGGGTGAAGGAATAACCCATTAGATTTTCATCAATGAAGGTCAAAGGTCAAGGTCACACTAAAGGTCAACAGCTACAACATACATAATATCTCAGGATTCAGACAAGATAGAATCTCGCAGTTTTTTCATTCACATTGTCTCACCTTTGGACATCAGATGGTTCAACACCTATGGCTCGATCACATCACATTTTTGACGTCATATGACGCCATATCAAGCCTTGGCGGAGGTCTGCTGTATCTAACTGCCTTGTTTCTACTACTTCCACTAGTAGATTTACTTATTTATTTATTAGGCCTTTGCTGCGCACCACGTCTGGCGCAAGGCCTATTAAGTTCGCTGTGATCGCAATGGGAGGCTGGTCACGAGGGGATGGTGAAGGCCTTTGAGACTGCTTGCTGTTTTAATTTAGATTTGTTACTTAATTTAAGCAACAACAAAAAATCTGCCAATGAAACAAATGAAAATGATCTTGGTAAGATTTCTTGAATTAAACATTTTAAGAAGTGTCTAAAAATAACTTTTTATATCTCACTGAAAAGTTACTCTTTAGGTACTTATGTCATATTTCAAGTGTGATGAGATATTTTGATTAAAAATGAAAAAAACACACTTGGTAAGGTTTAGATTTTTGCAGTGTGGATTGCTGAAAAGTCAACAACAGCTCAAAAACACTCCTGTTTTCAACCTTGTGACAATGTGTTTTTCTGTGATTCCATAACAATAAATGAAAATATATAACTTACTTAGGTTTATCTTAAACACTGAATGTTGATATATTTAGAGATATGTAGTTTACACTGGACAAAACACGGCAGAAAAATTAACGCTGTTACACAAATGAAGTTGAGTCTAAACTGAAATATCTGCCCTTGAGCTGCTGTGAAGTCAATGGAAATACTCCTCTGAAGAAAACCTTACTTAAATTTTACTGGAAACTACTGGTGATGTTGCGGATTACAACCAACTGAATACCCCTCATCCACCAAACAGTCTCAAGAAGGAAGTGAATATACAGTATGTCCAAGTTGGGTAACGTGTTAGCCTTAGTGCTAGCAGAATTCCCAACACCTCATATACTCCATGTTAATGTGGTATTTTAATCTGGAAGTGTTTTGGTGACTATAAAACCTCTTCCTGCACAGTGTCTCTAATACTTTCTGTGGGTCGACTGTTTCGTCTTGGTTTTGTTTGCCCTCATATTTCCATCCATCCACTAAACATGATGTTTAGTGTTTTCCAACTTTATGTGCTGGTGCTGCTGCCTGTCATTACCACATCAACTGACCATAAGCACATGTTAACTCTACCTGGATAAACTGCCCAAAATGCTTTAGTAGACACGGTCAGAGTCATTCTGCGTAAAGCTTTCATTCAACAAACAGAGACACATATATCTGTGTTTACATATTCATGAGTGCTGGTGTATTCCAGAGCAGTTTTATAGCCAACTGTCTCCATAATGAGAAACAGCAGCACATGCAAAATTCTCTTTCAAATAGGGTGGCCTCCAAAATGTTGTGCCTGGTGTCATTTGAGCAGGTGACCTTCGTTGATCACCAGTGACACTCGAGTCGAATCAGTAACATGTGTATTTTTAGTGCAGGCCAGCACATTTCCACCCGTTATTTACGCCCTTAGTAAATCACTTACTATTATTGACAGATATGAAACCTGACATAGGCTTCAAAATGAAATCATGACCTTTGATCTTGGGTGACCTTGAATTGTCCAAAGGTCAAGGTCATAACTCCAAAAAGAGTGGTGATAACTACCGTTAGTATTGTTGACAGATAGCGAACTACATGTAGGCTCCATGATGGCATCATGACCTTGAAAGGTCAAACCCATAGTCTCGCATTTTGAGAGGGATATGCCCATCAACAGATAAAAGGTTAGTGAGGGGCAGGGATTGTTGTGCCTGGCACCACTTGTTTCTTATTAACTGAACTTTTCCAATACGGTACTTGAATAAAAGGAATGTTTTTGTTTATATTTAACCTTTGGCATTTAATTTGAGCAACAAACCAGTCTTCAGTCTGAGTCGATCAAAACAATCCCACAACACCACTGTTTCATTATTCTGTGGTTAATTATTCCCTATAACAAGGACATTTACAGATACTATTTCCATTTGAAATGAGTGACATTTAATTGTGTTTCTATGTAAAGGTCAAATGAACAATCTAGTTACCACATTGTAATAACAGGGGTCCAACACAGCTCCACAGTGGGAGCAACAGGTGGGCTCTCCTAGCATGGGCTGCACTGCAAACATAATCAGGATCATCATTAGTTATTAACACTGATACTGAACACAGATTAAAGATAATCGAGGGTTCATAACAGCGATAAACGTGACAAACCTGTTTCATCTGACAGGAGTTTTCCTAAACTGATGAGGACAACGTTGGGGTTTCCCTGCAGTGGCTCGTTATTCATATAACCTGAGTGACATTGAGGACAGTGTTTGGAATTGAGGTCTGCAAAGAAACTGTTGCACTGTTTTAAAAGACTGTTTCTCTTACTGGTAGGTGGTCGAGCAAGGGGGCAGGCCGAGGGTGATTTGTGAGTAGGTGAGGGACATGAGCGTGGTGAAGGTAATAGCACCAAATACTCAGGAATCAATTTCATGAACGAAGGTCTAGGAGGGAGAAGTGGGACTGAGGTTTGACATGAAAGGAGATGGATCAGTGTATTTTAACAAATGCAACTGCAATGTGTGTTAAATAAACATTACATCAAATATTTGTTTACATATCATGTGACACGTGTCTGAAATTGAATGTTATGAGGATTTTAAAAATGCAGGGTTTTTTTTTAGCTTTATACAGGTAGATTTAGACAAATATATTAGATTTAGAAAAATAAATATAATTGTTCTTGTGCATTTTATGTAAACTTGGTTGCAGATATGTCCCTAAAAGTTAATTTCCTTGACTCACATTTAGTTTTTTTTTTTCCTGAAAGTATGTCTGATGTGTGGGAAGAACATGATTTTAGTTTCCATCAGGATATAAGTGAGATGGAGGCACTTTGTTCCATGACACCAGCACTACTGGCTGACTACTGCTGGAGTCTTCCAGCCATAAAAGATCCAGCAAAATGAAATAGAAATCAACTAATACTGGATTCTATGCTGTTTATTTTTGCGCATATTACTTGCTATTCTATGGTAGACTGTATTTTAATAAATATGTATTGTAAGACCCACCTTTTCTCTGCTGCAATCGAATAACTTTTATTCATCCGTTTAGATCTGAACTATTATTTTTTACTTTTTATTTGTTTAACAATTTATGGTTTGTTTGTTTTTGTTAGTTTCTCTCTCTCTCTCTCTCTCTCTCTCTCTATATATATATATATATATATATATATATATATATATATATATATATATATATATATATATATATATATATATATATATATATATATTATATGTCTAATATATTTATATTTGTACTTTGCTTTATGTCTTGCTCCATACCACAAAAAAAATCCCACTGTTTTTAGAGAAAAAACTGGCAGTTGTGGTTAAACAGATTACTAAACTAAAGAGTTTGAGCAACAAACTGGGCTTTGCTGGTATTTTGCTATTTGTACAAATTGTCTTGAGAAATTCACTTACTGATTTGCAAATATTGAGAATGATTCAAGAAATGTGTCAAAGCAACTGAGAAAAACTGAAATATATATAATATATAGACCCAGCAATGTATTTTTGTCCTCTGTAGGGGACAAAAGTTTCATAGTTTTACTTAAAAAATACTGTCATTCCATTAAAAATGAGAAAATTAATTAAAAAACGTATCTTCACTTTTCTGGGTCTCAGGGCTATATAATTTGTAATTATTAATTTCCTTATATAAAAAAAAAACTTTCCATGATCATGATCATAAAAATCCATCGATGAAGCAAAATAATCTTTCAGCATTTGACAGAATTAACTGAAAGAGGAAAACTTGTTTACTCACCTGATGTCTGGGCTGGTACTCCATTATCTTTCTCAGTTGGCAGCTTCACCTCACCCCCACTGCCTTCTGGGATATTGTATGAATACTTTGGGTCAAAGGGTTGAGCGGTAAAATCCGGCTCATTTTGAGGCAGGTCGTAGGTAAACATGTGGTTGTTGGTGTTGGAGGACGTTAGAGGTTCACTGTAAGGAGGAGACTGACTGTTGGCAGCAGGCCTCATATGTGGAGGGAGAAGAGCTAGAAACAAATGTATACAAATGTATAAGAAAAAACATTTAATATCTAAGTACCTGAAGATTAAAACCAGTCACAGTCATGGTAACATTTTTAGTTTTTACACGTTGGTGTCTTCTGTAAGCTATTAAACTCCATCTAATAGTTTGTTCTCAGGATTATTGGAGATACCCCAGAAAACACAAAGTAGAAATGTTACCCTAAAAGCACTCTGTAAAAAATGACTGTTGCCCCTTGCGTCCCATTTGGGTATTTTTTTTTTTTTTTGTCACTTTGTCACCAAGGAGAGAGGTATTGTTTTTGAGTCTGTTAGCTTGTTTGTAAACATCTTTACACAACAAGAACAGAATCAATTGAATCAATTTCCAAGAAATTTTCAGGAAATGTGTGAGGTAGTTCAGAATAGATCCCATTAAATGTTGGTGAATGTAGGTCAAAGGTCACAGTCACAGTCGCCAAAAATGTGTTGCAATGATAAGAGATGGGGCAAATTGGGAATTTCCATTTCATTTCATTTAATTTCATATGCTCAGTTTTGCATCTTTGCTCTTGCTGTTGATGTGCATTGACATCAGAACCTTGAAGGACACATTTGAAGACTCCGGGTCAAAGGTCAAGGTCAAAATCACAATTAAGGTCAGAATCAAATTTTGGATAGAACTTTTAATTATTCATCTTAGATACATTCAATCAGAACCAGAACGCTGCTCTTTCAATTCTGCATCTTGTGTGACCTGACATGACCTTTGACCTTTAGTGACCTTGAAAGGTCAAAATCAAGGTTACATGATTTTAAATGGTTGTAACTCCAAAATGAGTGGTGCTAAGCACTCAGTTATTATTGTTGGCAGACAGGAAAGTACATATAGGTTCCAAAATGGCATCATGACCTTTGATCTTGAGTGACCTTGAAAGGGCAAACCCATAGTCTCATGTTTTGAGAGGTAAATGTCCATTATGAACTAAAATGTTTGTGAGGGGCAGGGATTGTTGCACCTGGCAACACTTGTTTTTTGTTGTTCTTGTTCTTTTTTCACTGCGGGGGCCTTAGAGATTTGTTATTTCAGTTTTCTGTGTGTGTTGAACATATGGCAAAATGTACAGTAAAGCAGACTTTGACTTGACTTGAAGATGTCTGCTTTAAGTTTTGAAAGGTTTATGTTTTTACTGTGTGATGGAACAGGAACATAACATTAATCTTGTGAATGTTATCCTTAGTCATATGTGCTTGTTGTGATTAAAAGTTTTCCAGTACCTGTCTTCCGTGGAGGTGTTGTCTGTGGAGGTGTGACATTACTGAAAGAAGCTGCACCTGTTTTTCTGTGAAAATCTGTATTCTCGTAAAAAGGATCGGGCTTCACAACCTTCTTCACCTCTTTGTTTTTTCCCAAGTGTTCAATGAACTTGGGAGATGAGGGACTAGATTTGCATGTTTTGACCTCTGCAGAGCTGCTTGGAGGGGGAGGGGGAGGCGTTCGAGGACGGTTCCAATTAATAGGAGGGAGAAGAGCTGTGATAGCAAGAGAAATATGAGCATAGATGAAACAACTGGTGCTGTAATGACCTTTGTTCTGGTAAGAAAATGTGACTCAAGTGAAAGCTGGCTTTTACTAAGTGAAGTAAAATATGTGAAAATAATTTTTCCTCTAAGATAAAATGGGCTTGTGTCACTCATTATGTATATTATGTAACACTTTACACAAAAAAAGAAAAAAAGAAAAATCTGCCCTAAGATATTAACCATGTTTGATGTGCAAATCAATTCAGAATTTCTTTCAAGATAAAATATATATTTTTTGTTCTGTTCTATGTGTGGGCTCTTTCCAAGGTCTTCTGCAACCCCCCATCATCTACAGTATGTTTGCCTCCAAACCCTGATATTTTATCTATCTATCTACCTATCTATCTATCTATCTATCTATCTATCTATCTATCTATCTATCTATCTATCTATCTATCTATCTATCTATCTATCTATCTATCTATCTATCTATCTATCTATCTATCTATCTATCTATCTATCTATCTATCTATCTATCTATCTATCTATCTATCAGATGTCTGTCTGTCTGTCTGTCTTTTGTCTATCTATCTTCTACATCTTTCTCATTGTCTACTACTAAAATAGTTTGTAAATGTTCCTCAGAATGCTTTTTATTATCCTACACTGGACTGAACTACATTCAGCCTTAGGTGATACAGTAAGCTATATGTGGGTGGTGAGAGTAAAATAGATGCAGTGGTAAGTTTTGTGCATCTGTATCAAATTTGTGTTTCTGACTTTATGTTTTTACAACAACCAACCAGTAAATAGCGTAACTAAAAACTCATTTCATTTAGATATGAAAGGCTACATCTAGCTACAGCTGTGGCACAGTTGGTAGAGCCGGTCGCCCAATGATCAAAGGGTCGGTGGTTCGCGTCCCAGCTCTGGCTGTCCACATGTCGAAGTGTCCTTGAGCAAGACACTGAACCCTACGCTGCTCCCAGTAGGGACAGGCAGTGTCTTAATGTAGGGAAATGTAAAGTACTTTGGGCACCAACTGGTGTATAAAACGCACAATATAATCTACATGATCAGTAGAGTAAATATAGAAAAATACCTAATTCTTCCTCAAGTATGCAAAATGTTAGGATAAATTGTAATAAATCACTTTAGAAAAGTTAAAAATAGAGGGAAATAAATAATTTGGGAACTGTCATAAAAATAGCACTGGGTCTTAATGGGTTAAATGCAGCATAGAAGGAAAGTAAATCGTGAAGAGTTCATTTTCCAGTTACTATGTAAGCTGTTGCATTCAACGTCACGTCTTGGAAAAGTGAGAAGAAAATCCCACCTGAGCGTTTAACGACATTGCCGTCGGTTCTTTGGCAACCCTTCTGCCTGCGTACTGGCGGAACATAAACAAATCCACAAGCAAATTCCATTGATAGTCATATGTGCCTGTAGGAAAAACAACACTGATATCATCATTACTCCTACTATGACAGTAAGATAATGAATGAGAAATAAAAGTCATGAGAGCAGGTGGATACACCTTTAGGAAGTGTCCCTATGAACAGCATACAACCAGTCTGTCTATTAAATTAAATTGTGCATTTGATAAAAACACATCAAACCTCGGAACAGAATAAATTGTACTCACTCGTGCAGAATCCTTTGAACACTTTGTACTGTACAACCATTAACACGAAACCTCACAAGCTTCAACCCCTGTGTGACGTTTTGTCATTCATTGTTTGTGAGACATCTTGTCCAACAGGTTTGAATCCTTTCAGTTCTCTGCTCTGTGTGCACTGACGTTGTTAAGTTTTGCTTTAATCAGTTATTGCTCAACTCTAGTTAAACATTTCAGGAATGTAAATAGAAAGGGCGGATTAATAAAAAAGTTGATTGAAAGATAAGGCAGTTATATACTAAAGATAAAAGCACATTAGCTGTCAAAGTAAAGTAGGGTTTAGAGCCAATATGAACTGTACTGTCCCACAATTCCACTGTCTGCCATCTCTGCTGTGGACAATAAAGTAAAGGCACAGACAAATGCCCATCAGAATACAGAGAGAAAATCCATAGGGCCGATGCCTGCACTTAAAATAATTTAAAATGGGATTTTATACACTGTTGGTCATATTTGTATATTTATATGTAAGTGTATGGGTGTGTATATATGGGTATGTGTATGTATACTGTACATCTATATATGTTTATATATATATATATAAACATATATGTGTGTGTGTGTGTGTATATGTGTATGTGTGGGTGTGTGTTAGTGGGTGTGGGTGTGTGGGTGTGATTTAGACAAAGGCGTTAGAGCTAATAAGCAATACTTCTTCTCATTACTTTTCAAATATGAAATTTTTACTCTGCCAACACAGTCATGTTCAACAACAGTCAATATTTTATTGATTCACCAGTACCTTGATTTTGAACTTTCAAGGTCACTCAAGGTTAAAGGTCATAGTGACATTTTGGAGCTACCATATAATTTCCTATCTGTGAACAACAGTAACTGAGTACTTATCAGCACTCTTCATGGAATCACGACCATTTGAAATCATTTGACCTTGATTATGACCTTTTAAAATCATTCAAGGTCAATGGTAGTTTTCAATGGTCTTTTGTAGTCCATGCCACCTTTCCTATGTGTCAATAATAGTAACAAAGTCTCTATCTCTACTGGTTTTTCCATTATATTTTATGGGATCTATTTTGAACCATTTCACACCTTTCCTGAATTTTTTTCCAGTTGTTTTTGTGGAAAGCAAGAAATAAAGAAAGAAAGAAGGAAAGAAAGAAAGAGCAAAAGAAAGAAAGAAAGAAAGAAAGAAAGAAAGAAAGAAAGAAAGACCTCCACGTCAGGGGGGATAAAAAAAGAATTGAGACGTGGAAATTGTTAATGATCAGGATCAGTCAGAATTTAAAAATGACTAATTTTGATAAAATGCCAAAATGTTTAGAGGTTAAAATGGTGAAAAGTCAGTATTAAGTGCAGAATAATAAAAGAAAGAAAAATAGTAGTCACTATAAGAGTATTTTCCTTAAAGTCAAATCTATTCTACAATTGAATTTAACCCTTAAAGACAAAGTTACCAAAGGCATGAACATCACTTCACCAGTAAAACTCATGTAATGATATTGGTTTTAGATGCTTGTTTTTATGTTCAGCTAATGATATATTTTGTGGAAAAAGTCACTTTCACTGCACTGATATAATAACTTTTAGATTTATTCTGAAGTTTTATGAGTAAAGTAGATCAGCAAATTGAATGTAGGAAAGACCTGCCTTTCAGTCACAAAATGTCAGTGATGATAAATAATATAGGAAAATTTGATGTCATGTTCTTAAAAAAAAGTCATTTAGAAGCAGTCACTAAACAGTTCAAGGTTTTTAAGGGTTAATATTAATTTTTTCTACATACACACTATTTAAATCGTTTATTTTGCTTTTATGTTGTTTGTCTTATTGTATGAAAGTGTCAGTAAAAAAAAAGCATCTAGAACATATTAGAGGCAAAACAAGTACACTTTTATTTTGAAAATCTACTCCATCAGTTAAGCTTCTCCATTATTCATTAAGTAAACATTAACTTTGTGGACTGCACACATGATTGTAAACCAGTGCCAGGGTAAACATCTCTAATTATTAGCTTCATAATATCTTGGAAAAGTTGTCAGTAAATAAATATATTCTCTTGTTCTGTTTTAGTTTATTTTAACGTGCACACATGCATGCAAAGACGTACACACTCACACATACAGTAAACTCATACAGCTCCTCCACAAACAGTACATTCTTGTCTTCGATAAGTTAATTCTACCTGCAGAAGCACTCAAACCGAATAGATTAGGATATTAAGGCCTTTGGAAAAACCGCTGGGAGCACATTATATTTTACATCAACTCAGTGTAACAACATCTTAGACATTAGGTGATAAACACGGTGAGAAATAAGTTCAGAACATGATATTTTTAACAGTGTGATTTCACTCGACAGCTTCGACATAATTGGCAGGGTAGAAGCCCTCCTTCCCTCCGCTCAGGACGCCTCGGCACCAGCCCTGGTCATCCTCCTCCTCAACCTTCAGGAACACCTCACCTGGGACCGAAAAGACCAAAATTCAGGACAATAAACTACAAAGAATAACTTTACTCACTGTGATAGAAAATGCCTGCACAATAAACACTTAAATGTCATAAGAATAAGAATGTTCGAAGGAAATTTGAGTTAATTTAATCACATTAGATATTCTATTGATGTTAAAGATCATTTAAAAGCATCTCAAGGTGTTTTTCATGCCATTTATTTAGATTGACCTGTGTGTTCAGGCATTATTCTTATTCATTTTCATTTGTTTATTCACATATAATCAGAGAAAAACAATAAAATGAACATAAACATGTCAAAAGAACATATGCAGTGGGAAGATGAAAGCTGCAATGGCTTGTCTGAGCTCTTCTTTCGACTACAAAAACAAATAACAATGACAATAGTGACAAGTCAAACAACAATATGATAAATAACAAATAATTATGAAATAACGTTAATGTAAAATTGGTATCATAATACCTTTGTTATGTGTCTTGTTTTGTCTTATTTTTGTCAGTTTTTCTCTTTTTTCTGTTGTTGGTGTCTTGGGCTTTTATTTTGTCATGTGGGTTCATGTTCATAGTTTCTAGCTTACTTCCTGTCCTGTCATCTGTCCCACTTGTCTTTTTAAGTATAAATACCTGGTGTGTGTCACTGCTCGGTATGAGTACATTATATTGTGTTGGTTAATAACCTATAAGTGGCTCTTCTTGTCTTGTTTTCCTGGCTTTGACCCTGTTTGTCTCTTGGGTTTTTTTGATTCTGGTTTTTGCACACCCCTGTTTCATGACCTTTTATTTACTTTTGACTCTGCTCTTGCCTGATCCACACTTGTACTGCATTGGACCTCTGACTGCTGGATTGACCCTGTTTCTGCTCAACGGTAATGTCTTTTGTGTTTTCCCTCGGACTGATTTTGACTATATGTGTTTTGGATCCATTTTTCCTGACCTCTCTGTTTGTGTGTTGTGCCCTAGTCTTACACAGCGGACCACATACCGGAGCGAGGAGAACAAGCTGTATATTTTTATTATAAATAAACTTTTGTTAAACTGTCATTTCTGGTGTGAGTCGTGCATTTGTGTCCACCCAGTAATCAGAGTCGTTACAACCTTCTATAAAACAGGAGTTATCAAAGGTTAAATTTAAGTACAAACATACAGAAGTGACATTAAAAAGTAATATTTCAAGAATGTGTTTTTAATGTGTACTTTACACTCTTATTTTTAGCCTACAGTAGTGGATGAAAAGTTTTTGGACAGCCCATGCATCTTTCAATGTCACACTCACTTCTGCACATGCTCTGTTCTGTTGTGGTTAATACATTTTCCACTAGTAAGAACCTGTAAAGTCAATGGATCATAATGTGCAGACAGTGTTTTGAAGTAGATCTGAGACCAATATTCCTTTGGATTAAAACTTATTCTCTTGTTAAGTCTAAGAATTTCATATTTTGACTCCAGACTTATCTTGGAAATTTGAGCCAACCAGCATTTAAGACTTAAAATTTCTTTATCATTAACACACATGGTAAAATTTAATGAGTTTTATTTTGGAAGCGTTTAACTTGTAGACCAGTGTGATCAAACACATCCAGGACATGTTGAAACTGTCAACAATTTAAGAAACAGAGAAATATTTTTGTCACTGTCTGTCTGATGAAGCCAGACCTTTTAAAACACAAAAAAAAACTGCAGATATTTTGTGATTATTATTGTGTGATGTCCAGGAAGGAGGAAGTAGGAAGGAAGGAGAAGTAATGTGTCATGTTGTATAAATGACTTTTCTTCTTCCCATTACTTTTTGAACAATATATATTGAATGTATTTCATTATTACAACTGTACATGGCAATTGTCTTGATCGCTTCTTTTTTTATTAATTTATTTGTTCTAATATTAGGTCCTTGTACACAAGATTTTTTTCTTCTGCTTGAAAAGACAGACAGACAGATAGACAGATAGATAGATAGATAGATAGATAGATAGATAGATAGATAGATAGATAGATAGATAGATAGATAGATAGATAGATAGATAGATAGATAGATAGATAGATAGATAGATAGATAGATAGATAGATAGATAGATAGATAGATAGATAGATAGATAGATAGATAGATAGATAGATAGATAGATAGATAGATAGACAGATGCCTCAGTCTATTTATAATCTGTATGATTGCAGGATCACACTTTAGATAAAGGTACTTTGTAGTCCCTGCTAATAAAAAAGCAGTATGTGTATGACTAAATTTAGCCAAACTTCTAATCATTTTTCCATCAGTCATTACACTGAATTAGGATGAAGCTGTTTCTCCTCATGTGTTTACTTGTGCATCATTACACGTTTCAATATTTGGCAGAGCATTCGTAAACGATCCACTTATGTCCGAGTTCGTCACACCACGTCATTATGTGTCACCTGCTTTAAAGGACAGCTCATCTCCCTCCTCTCCCGTGTAGTCGTACAGAGCTCGCACCTTCACGCCTCCGATCATCACACTAACAAACAAACAGTAAACATCATGATGGTGATCTCATACTGTTTATTCGTACATAAGGCACCAGTCAGGATAACTTACGGTCGGCTTTCTTTCCCTTTCTGGTCTCTCTTCTTTCTCTTGTGCTTTTTCACTGGTGGAACCCACTCCTGATTAAAGGGAAACAAGTTTGAAAGAATCAGCTCTTTGGTTTGATTGATCCAAAACACAGTAAAGACACAAAAAAAACATAATCTTTACTTTATTCTCATATTTACCAGTGTTTGATTGTTAACAGTATAGCACCCACAATTTTGGACAAATTGACCTAACTGTTTGTGCAAGATCATGATAAAGACAATTTAATATTATTTATTACCTCCGCCAAGGAGGTTATATTTTTGCTGGCGTTTATTTGTCTGTTTGTCTGTGTTCAAGATAACTCGAAAACCTATGGACGGATTTTGATGAAATTTTCAGGATATGTTGGAAATGTGAACAGGAAGAAGTGATTTCATTTTGGGGGTGATTGGGTGGTGGTGGGGGGGTCTACCTTGGCGGAGGTCTGCGCTCTCAAAGTGCTTTTCTAGTTTATTTAGTAATGATAGTTAACAAGACAATGTGGACAGAAACAACAGGACACAAATCATATAAACCAGAGACAACAACAGAGTAACAGACAACAATACTAACAACATCATGCTATAATGATAAGATACTAAATGTAAAGAGCAACTAAACAATATAGATTCATTATAGGGGTGAAATGGTAGAGGGGAATGAGGGGGAAGATGATAACTGTAGTCATAATGATAACAACAATAACAACACTACTACTAATGATGCCAGTAGTATAATTTGCTAGTATCATTGTTATTGTGGTGACAGTAGCAGTGGAGGGAGCCAGGGCCGTTGACAGCTTTGGCTGGGCCCAGGAAGAAATAATCTGAGAGCCCCCCCCCATACACACACGAACACCGTCACAACCCCTCTTTTCATTCCAACCCTTAAATAACAGGTATTCTAAACCCATTATACCAACCAACCATTTTATTTCAATATTTCATCATAAAAAAGTAAAAAACAAAAACAAAAACAAAAAAACCAAACTTGAAAAGCACTCTGAGTGCAGACTTCCGCCAAGGTTACCCCCCCACCCCCCGATCACCACCAAAATCTAATCATTTCCAGATCTCCCCATTACCAACCTACCCTGAAAATCTTCATCAAAATTCATCCATACGTTTTTGAGTTATCTTGCTAACTAACAGACAGACAAACAAACTGGCAAAAAACATAACCTTCTTGGTGGAGGTAATTTAAAAAATAAGCCCATCCCAGAAGAAAGTCTTGCCCTGGATTTCAACCCCTAGTAACATAAAGAAACCAACTCCTGGTCCGACTCTGTAACCACGAGACTATTTAATACAGTTAATATCAGGTCTGGTTCTAGTTGTGTTCACTAAGGTACAAGCTGCTATACTTGTTTTATGTATAAAACATAGCAAGATAAATGTTTTATTTTCTTATGTCTTATATCTATATATCTATCTCATATCTATGCAGTGAGCCCCTGAGGCTCTTGGCTTCTTTTTCTCTTTTTCTTTTCATTGCTCTTGACTTTTGCATGTTGACAAATGGGCTCACACGCTTATTGTCTAAGAGTTTTGATGGAATAGTGGTGTGTTATTTGGCGCCTTAATCAAAGATCAAACCATTTGTGCTTTAGGGGGTGGTAGGGGGTTCTTGAATCTATTTTCAAACACAATAAAGGCAAAAGAACCAGAAATTATTTATTGAATGCAAATGTCAACACAGTTTCAAATGAAATAGAATGATTAATGGCATCTTCATGAGGGACCAGTTCTGGACCCATCCCTCATGCCTGGGCTCGGGACAACATACTCAACCCACCCCCCCACCCCCCTGTTGATGGCCCAGGAGGCAGCTACAATACAACAGTTGGTTACGTTTAATATTTGTGATATCACTTGCTATCCAATTGAATTTATTTAAATTAAATAAATTCCTTCTCTGTCTAAACTCATTTGATTGGATTTAATTCATCACATACAGTTGTGTTCATACATTTAGTCTAGCAGAATTTGTAAGTTTTTTTTGGCTGTTTTTCAGAGAATATGAATGATTATAAGAAAAGCTTTCTTTCATGTCATGGTTAGTGGTTTGGTAAAGCCATTTATTATTAAAAAAAAAACAAACCCTGAACAACCAAGCAAATGTATTTGCTCTTTTTAAATCATACTGACAACAGAAACTATCCAAATGACACTGATCATAAGTTTACATACCCTAGTTGTTCATCCTCTAGCCCCTTTAACACTAATAACAGATGTTAGTCTTTTGTGGTAACTGTGGGTGAGACGCTGTATTTTCTCAGATGGTAAAACTATCCATTTTTCTTGGCAAAACACCTTCAGTTCCTCTATGATTTTTGGTTTTCTTGCCTGAACTGCATGTTTGACACACATCCCCAAAGTGGACTGATGATACTGAGGTCAGTAGACTGAGATGGACACTCAATTTTTCTGCTGTAGCCAATGATAGGTCGAGTTGGGATTGTGTTTTGGATCATTGTCAAGTTGTGAAATGTGAAGTTCACAGTAAGTAACACACTACATTACAAAATATATTAATTTTAGTATACTGCCACCTTCAGTTAATCATGTTTCCAATATAAGAATTGTTCTTTCACAAAGGGTCATCACTGCTGGTACATACTTATTTAAGTATAGTTCCATTTGGGCTTATACTGGTCTTTAGCAGTGTGTGTGTGTGTGTGTGTGTGTGTGTGTGTGTGTGTGCTCTGAATGTACCTCAATTTTCGGCCAGTCCGTGGGCATCCCAGGTCCATGGCTGTTCTTCCACCATTTCAGGTCGTCCTGTTCACTGATGGACATCAGAGTGTTGTGGAGCTCACTGTAAACTGCCTTCACACTGACACACACACACACACACACACAGTAATAAACACAGAAATCCAATTATTTAATGATAAGTAACAGGCGGATTACAGTAGCCTATATAATATAGATATGTCAAGACTCAAAAGAATACAGTTATTAAATTTAAGGAGAAGGGGTAAGAGCTTGTAAGTTATACTTCTTCTCACCCCTTTTCAAATAATAATAATAATACATTTTATTTGTATAGCGCTTTTCTGGACACTCAACGACACTTTACATTAGTGCAAAAAAAAAAAAAAAGCAGTACATTCAAAGACACTCAAAGACATTTTAAAATAGTACAAAAAACCTTGTAAAAAAACAAATATCTATTTTGTGTCTCATATGTTGTGTTTAAGTGTTTTGTTAACTGTTTTCTTCTGTTTTGACATCCATATTCAAAATCAATCAATCAATCAATCCATCAATCAATCAATCAGCAATTTCTACACTTAATCACATGCTGTCTCACTATTTGTGCAACTTTCTCATTCAGAAACATGAACGACAAAATGAACCTACTGCTACTGTTGGATGCTATTGAAAAATACTGGATCAGAAAGAAACAAAATAAATGATAACAATCTAAAATTCAGGGAAATGGAGAATCATTTATTGAGATTCATTTGATAAATCTATCTGAAATAAATTAAATGGATTCAAAACGGCGAAATCTTAGCTCTTGGAAGACTCAAATGTCACATCATCATAGTTTTTTATTTGACCTTAATTTAGTTTTTAATACTTTAACATTTAATAAGTCAACTGATTAATATTTAAATAACATAAAACTTTATGCAATTTGTGTGGGAAAAGTTATGACAATAATTCAATTCCTATTAGTGTTTAATCTTAAAAGAAGAAGAAAACTAATATATTTAGTTAACTGTGTACTTCGTTGTTTGATTTATGTTTAATTTCCTTCAGAGTTTATTGCCTTTTTCATTTCTCATCTTTATTTTAATACTATTTAATCATGACCTTAGAAACCTTTAATAATAATTTGCTAATATAGTACGTACACTTAACAACAAAATCTACTCAAATTATTTAATTCAATCTAAGAAACCTGGAGATAAGTTTCTGAGTTTAGAGGACCTTGAACAGATTTAAAGTTCAAACACATTTATTTTCAAACACTCAGTAAATCTTAGCAAATCTTATGTTTTTAACAAGTTGACTTTTCATGTAAAAAATTTAGGCCGCATTAAATTAACATTTTCAGAATACTTTTTAATTACACACACACACACACACACACATATATATATATATATATACAGATTTATACAAATTTAGAAAAAAGAAAACTCTGAAATCAAATCAGATATTAAGACAGCAGTTCATTTTAGACAGACCTGATTCATTATGGAGTTATTGGTCTATAATATTCGTTTGTTATTTATTATCTATCTATCTATCTATCTATTATCTATTATATTCTGATGTTGTTAAAATATGAAGCAATTCACAAGTAAAATACAGTGGAAAAACAAATGCTAGTTTTCTTGTATTACTAGAGTGTGTATTTGTCATACATTAGCCTCTGTGGGTATTGTCATTATTATAATGTGGTTTCTTAAAAGCCTGGGCAGAAACAAAGGTCTGCTAATTACTTACAACTAAAAGTCACATATGCATATTTATACACTGTAGATTTTGCTGTGTTAATTTGGAGACAATGGGACCAAATACACTCTAGAAGAAGTTAAATAAACTCTCTAAGTGTTGATTTAACACTGCAAAATTTACTGTGTACATACATACAAACATGCACATATTTAATGTGTCTTAACAGCCAGATGAAAATGGTCACATACTGTTATTCAGGATTTGACACCTCCGTATAACTATACATATAAAATTTAATATAACATTTATAAAAGAAAAAACACCCACTTATTTAAATATCAAAGCACAAACCAAAGTGAAGCTCTACTGAAATTCTGAGTTTTTCTTTTTCTCCCTAAAAAAACCCCACATGCTTGTGTTGTAGTTCTGTCTTTCTCTGTTCTGAAATATTATTTTGGCTAGTTTTTGACTAACATGGAGGAGCAAAAATGATGTGCTGCAGAGAGAAGTTGTTTTGATATGCATATAAGGGAGGATTTGTAATAAAAACTAAATCCATCTAATAGAAAATAGCTTCCAAAAAGATGTGTCTTTGTCAAGAATTTGAATTTCAGGGTGTAATTGCAGTTGGGAGGTTGTTCTTGCACTTGGTGAAGGACACTTTCATCCCAATAATTCACACACAGTACAGAGGAGGAAAGCACAAATACAACCCTGCCATTGTGTGATGGAAATGATAATCCTTATTCATGCAGAATAGTTCCAGTAAATTACACAAAACTTGAAGCACAAAATTAGGTGAGCATGTGCATCAGGGCCAGGTGCCCAAAAAGCCTCTTGGAGCCACATTTAACCCTTTATTCAGCAAGTAACTATATTTTGGTAATTTCTGTACTCCTTACAACACAGCAATAATAATATAAGTACAGTGAGGTCCAATTAAATCTACAGAGTCTGTAAGATCCCCGTCTGCATGAACAGTGAGTAGTGAACCTGCTTATTTCGGTACTATTAAATAATGGTACTAATCTGTAGCTGTAGCCTAGTCCGGTTTTTATGGTCTCGGTCTCGCTGGTATTTGACTTGGACTTGTCTCGGTCTCGGCCACTGGTCTTGCCAAATATGATTCTCAGACTTGACGGAGTCCAGGCGTCTTTATTTTGTTACAATAAATCCAGGAAAAAGGCATAATTCATCTGGGTAAGTCAACTGTAGAGCAAGGTGCTGCTTAGCCTCATAAGCTAGGCTATGTGTTATGTTAATGTTAATATTAACTAACATAGAAGATAAGTCAAAGTAATGTGTTTTGGACATAGTTATCATTACTTATTATACGTCTGGTATTACTTGTTTCATATGAGATATAAAAAAATCAAACGATTGGTTGCCATGAATTACATTTGTAACGTTCACTTTAGGGTAAAGTAAACGTGTGTGTGCGCGCGCACGTGTCCTCCGCAAACAACATTTGCACTTTGTTGAGAAATAAAAAAGAAGATACTGTATTTGAAATTGCACTGTGTTTATTTTTATTTAATCAAACTTTAATGTTTTCTGAAAAGAGATGTGTTCTACGGAGCCCCTCTGATGACACTGCGGGAAAAAGGAATTCGTGGCCAAGAAATATTAATTCGTTACCACGAAATAGCTAATTCAATGTAATTCACAAAATAGGAGAGGTCTGCACGAGACCGATTTTACGAGAACTTCCTGGTTCACTGACCTGAGCAGCAGAGAGCAATCGGTGCTCAAGCAGGGGATGGAGTATTTAAGAAAACAGAGAAAGAGTCTCTCCCGCCCCCCCTTTCTGCTCGCTCTTCAGCCTCACCATGGGCTCTTTGTGGATCCAGATCCAGGCCATGACACAGCCTGACTGGATCCTTTTGAGTTTTGTTTTCTTTTGTTTAAAGAGGGTTTTGATTTCACTTGGGAGTCATTAGACTTCTTACATTTTTGTTTTTTTAGTTTTGGGTTTGTAGGTGATTGGTGGTTCTATTTTCAGGTTTAATTTCATTATGTGTAGATTTAGTTTTTTTCCACTTTAGTGGAAGTAGATTAGTGAAACCACCACCACCTCAGGGATTCGCTGGCAGTGGGTGGAGAGGATGATCCTGATGTCTTCTTTTCCTTAACCTTTACGGGACGGGGCTCCATGGGGTACGGCGCGGGTCAGTATTTGACAGCCTCTTTATAGGAGCAGGCGAGAATGGAGAGGTGTGGTCGAGGGAGCATAAGCATGTTCTCCCGCAAAGAATACATCTGCATTAAATACATTTCACAAAATGTTTAAAATGTGTATTTTAAAAGTGCCAAATATTGTGTGAGCTAAAGTTATAGTGGCAAATCCAAAAGGCAGTTTTTGGACGTGGCAAAGTGAAATCAGCTGCCACCATTGGGGTAAAATGTGGGATTTTAGCAGGGAAGAAGCAGGACAAATCATAACATATGGGGCAGGATGAAATATTCTATACTTTATCTGACCATGTCTGCAGGAGCGGGACAGAAACTTATGGAAGTGTGCGTGTTATGGGCCCCTTTAAATACACTCATAACATCTGAACAGAGGGAGAGCAGACTGTTGTTCCAATGCAAAAGTGTTTGTTTTATTTAATTAGGCCTGTTTAAAAAAAGAATCAACATAAGATGGGACACTGGCCAGACTAACCCACATAGGACCAATTTTGCCTGTGTCACCGATAAACTAAACTAACGTAAAGTGGGAAAAAAACAAAATCTACACCCAATGAAATTAAACCTGAAAATAGAACCACCAATCACCTACAAACCCAAAAGTAAAACAACAAAAACTTAAGAAGCTTAATGACTCCTAAGTGAAATCAAAACCCTCTTTAAACAAAAGAAAACAATACCCAGTCAGCCGGTGTCATGGCCTGGATCTGGATCCAAAGAGAACCAGCTGAAGAGCGAGCAAGCAGAAAGCAGAGCTTCTGAGCAGGTCTGAGCTGAGAGGGGGACCAGGAGAGACTCTTTCTCTCTTTTCTTGCCTGAGCACTGATGGATCTCTGCTGCTCAGGTCAGGGAACCAGGAAGCGCTCGTAACAGTGCAGGAGTGAGAGTGAACATCAGTCCTGTGCAGACCTCTCTTATTCCGTGGCCATAAAATACTTTCTTTTTCTCGACATGTCATCAGGGGGGCTCTGTATGTTTTCCATTAGCGCACATCTAAATAACAAAATGATATAATATTGTTTTTCCAGTGAAAGCATAAACCAACCATAGGAGTAAACTGGTTATACTGGTCATTCTGGTCTTTGTGTGGTCTGAAGCTATATTATGATTTAGTTGCTCAAATGTTCAGTACTAGTACCAATCAGTGGTAATAGTAGTGGATTGGAGTTTGTATCAGTTGTACTCGTAACTATAGATATCACCTTATATCGTTCTGGTTTCTTTAGATTAGATATCAAGGGGAATGGTTCTACTTAGAAATCCTGAGTGTTGTGACACTGTTTTTGATTTTAGATCAACAAGTAATAACCCAAAATGATTGACTGTCCTGGACTTTGGTCTTGACTCGGATTCGAATCTTTTGGACTCGGTCTTGACTTGGTCTCGACCGGTCCTGGTCTTGGACTTGTCTTGGACTCGACAAAGGTGGTCTTGGTCTGGTCTGGTACTAATATAAGGAATGATGTTCAAAACAATTATGTGGATGTCTGGATCAGCATTGATGTTGGTTTAAGGTTAAAAACAAATTCTTATAATGTTCTAAAATACATGATCCTTTCACATGATGTATTTATCTTGTAATTTTTATTTATTTATTTACATTACAAATAATTCTTGTGTTTTTTTTTCTGCCACTTATGGGCAAGGAAAGAAATATAGTAACTTCAATGACCTTGATTTTTGACAAAGGAATAAAAAATGTTGAAACATTTCCTAATAGTGATAAAGTCTTTTTATGCATTAACAAACTGTCTGTCTGTCTGTGTCAGTTTTAAGTGGGGGAGAAGGTGGAAACAGTATAAATAGTGTCTTAATGTAGCAATGGTAAAAAAACAAAAAAAAACAAAGACAAAATCATCTAATGTCGGTATACCTCTCATTGTTAGTGACATCAAGATGCCTGTGGATGGAAAGGAAGACCTGTTTTAAAAAGCTGATCCTTTTCCTCTCCTCTTCCTGCGACTGGTCAAAAATGGCCTCCATTTCCTCCATGTAACGTGGTGTGTAAGATGTGACATCTTCCAGCACTTTCTCATAGCGATCTCTAGTCTGCAGAAAGCTCAAAAGAAGAGTTTTATTTAGATAAAGTTGCTCACAGTCCCTCAGGAAGTAATTGTGTTTCTTTAATGCAGAAGACATTTACATGCATAAATCTCCCACTGCACTCTTCCCATGTTGCGATCCATAAACACTGAGCGGTGTAACAATAACACATCTCCATACAAGGGAAACATTTGGAACAAAAATTTAAAGCTGAGGCTCATGTTTACAGTCAGATAAATAAATATCACCACATGCATCAGGCTAACAAAACCTTTGAGGAATGCAACATGTGTGGCATGTTAGTGGAAGTAGATCTATCATCAATAGATCTCTTATTGAATGAGACAGTGAAGTGCTGCGCTGTACCTTTTCTTTTTCCTCTGTTAGCTTCTCTTTAGCATCTGTGAATTTCTGTTTCTTCTCTGGACTCATCTCACTGTTTTCATTTGCCTGCTTCTCTTTGTCGATGGCTGCTTGTTCCCTCTGACAGGCTTTGTGGTAAGTGGCTCGGGCCTTCTCCAGCTGTTCAGTACAAGTTCAGACACATACACTTTAGGTTTTAGGAAAATCACTAGTGTTTTCCACATGCTCATTTTTATTACATACAAACCCACGGAAGTCATGGTTTTACTAGAATCTGTGTGTTTTTCTCTGTCAACAGTCTGATGTGGAGTTTTTTTTTTTGGGGGGGGGGGGGGGGGCATCCAGAATTCTACAAATTTCCTTCTATGAATTCATAAATGAATCTGTATTTGCACCTCTAGACATGCTTTACTTTTGGCTGTTTGAGATTAAAGGTCAAGATCAGAAAGAATCCCTCAAACTTTCCATTTAATAACACTTTGCTAAGTTAAAAAGGTCATAGACTAGACATACGCTGATATATGAAAGTGTTCAATTGTGTAATGCATGTAGCATATGCACACATACAGATATATTTAATTTCATATGTGCATGTATTTCACATTTGAAAATTCACTATATGCATATATATTACCTTTGTGTATAGGTGCATCTCATATTTAATGAATCTACATTTTATGTCATTCATTTGATAAACTTAACATATAGTTTTGAAGATATCCAAAACTATTATCATTATCAGCACTTACATGTAAAATAGGAAATGACATTCTTTTGACTTCAAGTTTCATTTATGTTACAAGACCTTCGGATTAAAATACAAGTAATGTTCATGAAGCACATTATACATAAAGGCTAGTATCACTTTATGTTCAGTGTGATGTTCGCAGACTTTTCCTCTTTTTTAGATTGAAATGTATTCAAAAACATGAATAACAGCTTAAATAAAATTGCAGCAAAACTCAAGGTTGTTTTGCCACTAAAGTTATTGCAAGAAAAATATGCACAAAACGAAATACAGAAAGAACTAAAAATATCTACGTTCTGCACCTTTGTCAACTTTTTGGACCAGGGTTTCTGTGCACGTGAAAAGCTTAGGTTGTTGTCATGGCTCTCCTTGAATCCACAGAAGATCTTCTTGGGAAAGATTTCCTTCTGCCAGGTCTTCACTCGCACTCCTTCCTCCTCGATAAGCGACTGAGAGATGGAGGAATGGAGGGCAGACAGACGCTCGGTGGAGGTGAAGAAACACTGCCACGCCCTCATCAGAGAGCCATAAAGTGGCCCTGGGGAGGAAGAAAAAAGAAGCACTGAGGAATGAAATAACACAGAGCACAGAGGTGAGTCATGGAACCAATAAAGAAATAATGACCTCCATTTGTTCACTGGAAATTTTCAGACAAGAACAGATGCACTCATTAAATAAGAAACAAGAGTTAATCTGGACTTGATGAAAGGGGATGTGAAAAAAGACCTGCAGATGATGCCTGTGAAAGGCTTATTAGAGATTTTAAAAGATTATTGGTTTTTATTTATTTAGAAGCTGAAAATGGTAAGATGAGAGACTGAATATCATCAAACAGGATTCATAAATCATTGTTTATTAAAGGTTCAACGGAAAAATGTCTCCTCCTCTCTCGCTCTTACATGAGGTTTGTGTAGGATTCTATTTAGTGCTGTGAAATCGTCATGTGTTGTCTTTAACCAACTCCATTTAAACAGCCTAAATACAATCAATACACATTTTTGGTGTTAAAATCCGTATAGAAGCTCTGGAGTTCTTCACTTTTCTCTTTCCTCTGCAGTGCCAATAGTTTGACAGCAACAAGAGGCTGACAGCCGCAGCTGACAGCAATGACTTTTCCATTGGACATCTGTGTAAAACACTGAAATCTGCTAAATGTTGAAAAAAACAGAAGTGTATAATGTTGCTTTTTCTGTTAAATCACAAATGCGATGATTTGTTTATTTATTATCATGAGACAATACAGGAAGTCATTCCATAAACACGATGATGAATGTAAATATAATAATTTACAGATATTGTATATTCACAATTATTATATATTATTACCCCTCTATTTGATACAAAAAAAATGTTTTCTGGTGTGGCCACACAGACTGCACTGTTTCTTTTAAAACTTTTCTTTGTTCGTGTAAGACTGAGGAGTTATATGGTTTATATTAAAGACTAGCAGTGAGGTAAATTATAGGGAATAAGTTAATTCATGTATGTATTAAAAATATACTGGCAGTGTTCACCAAATAGACTGTTGACATTTATGTTTACAGAATTGTGATTTATACATTTAATTATTCTCATTTGTTATATGTGCATTATCTGCCTTTCTGGATCACATTTGCCAAGCCAGGTACTTCTTCCTCCTGATTGGCTGATTCAGTCATGTGAGTGGTACTTTTCAGGAAGTGTTGTGACGCTTTTTTTTTTGAAAGTGTTGTCTGCCAAGTACACATGTAGCTAGAAGAAATCCATCTCCATTCTGTAGTCTCATTTTATAATCAATCAATCATCAATGAACCCTCATGTTATACTTCTTGTAATGTCAACTTCTGTTTTTATTTTTCAATTCTTGTGACTAGTTGCAAAAAGAGGTCTTTCCATTACAATTTTGCACTGTAAACCCAAATAAGTTCGCAGAACTCCAAAAATTGAAGGCAATTGATTGCATTATTTATTTTAAGTTGATGAATATAAAAAATACAAATTTCCAGAACTTAAAATGTAGATGCTTATTAAAGTATACTTAAATTAAAACATTACTCATTAACAATAAGCTACTTATTAACTTAGTATTCTAAGGTTCTGTCAGTCCTACTGGGAGACTAAGTCAGGGTTCAGTGTCTTTGCCCAAGGACACTTGGACATGTGGACAGACAGAGCTGGGACATGAACCACTGACCCTTCAGTCATTGGACGACCCGCTCTCCCAACTGAACCACAGCCGCCCCTGAATAAAATTACTGTATATTGTGATTGTAATTTTTTTGGGTGTGATAGATATTGGTGGTTATTTGGAGCGCTCTAAATAATAGTACAATATCATTCTCAGCATTTAATGACTTAATTCCAATAAGTTGTACCTCATTTGTTGTTATGTTCCCTTATATCCACAATAGTTTTCCTTAATAATAATAATAAAAAAAATAGTTGGAAGTACTTAAAAAGAAGAACATGTTACAGTAACTTAATACATTTGCGTTAGTAGTGCTATTTCTGAAAGTTGGAGTATTCACAACTTAATATATTTTATTATTCTGAACATTCTGCCTTACAGTGTACTAATGGCCACTGAAGCCAATAACAGCTGAAGTTCTGCAGCTTCCAGTGGGACTCATGGGATCCTTTTGTGTTCAACAGCTGAATGGACTGCATCTCTCATCACATGTGATACAAGCCACCAATACCAAACTGGCCACAAACCTCTGCACATTTCACCTCAAATTCTGAGAGGGAGGTGAGAAAGGTTAAAATAACCACAAATCAGCCCAGTTTGTTTATGCTGAAGTTGCAGAGACTTCCTCTGTAAATCTGAACAGATCACAGGCTGACAGCTAGGGTAACATCAGTCCCATTACTTTTGCATGTATTTACAAGTTTTATATTTTCTTTACACAGCTTTCTATATTTGCAAAATTGTCTTTCCACTGACAAACATAATATGCGTAAATAATGGCAGAATTCAAATGGAATCATAAAAGTACTTGTTCAAATGACTACCTAACAGTTATTTTTTTTCCATAGCAAAGTCCCATTGGGCCCAACTGAAACTCAATGATGTCAGCCATGTTTGGTTTAGATTGACAGGTGTGAGTGACTAAGTTTTAAGACATGTTAGGTTTCATTTATTTTCCCAACCCAGGTCCTCAAGGCACACTATCCTACATGGTGTCGATCAGGAGTGTCCAAATCTAGTCCTCGAGGGCTAGTGTCCTACATGTTTTAGATATTTCCCTCTTCCACAGGATTCAGTTTAACCCTTTAACTCCTGAAACTTTAGCAGTTCCATAGCAAAAAGTATTAAAATAAGCAACAACATGAACAAAAATGGCCAAAGTCACCAATAAAAAGAACAAAAATGAATAATAAACTGAGAAAATAATTAGTAAGACACAAAGTTTTTGTTCATTTTGTTGCTCATTGTTTATTTTTCTACATTTTACTCTTTATTTGATTATTTTTTCTTTAATTTTGCTCCATTTGTGTCTTACTTTGTTTATGCTACTAATTATTTTGTCAGTTTATTATTCATTTTTGTTCATTTTATTGATGACTTTGGACATTTTTGTTCATGTTGTTGCTCATTTTAATTCTTTTTACCTGTGGAACTGCTAAAGTTTCAGGAGTTTAAGGATTAAACTGAATCATGTGGAAGAGGGAAATATCTAAAACATGTAGGACACTAGCCCTCGAGGACTGGATTTGGATGTCCCTGGTTTAGATGTTTGTCTCTTTGGACACACCTGACAGTTATTATCAGTTTTCTGCAGAGCTGGATGATAGGCCGATTATTTGAATCAGGTGTGGTTGGAGAGAGAAACATCTAAAACATGCAGGATAGTGTGCCTCGAGGACCAGGGTTGGAAAACACTGCTTCTATGTTAAACACAGACAGATACAGAGGAAGTGTTCTGTCCATACTCTGCATATATTCAGTTTGCAATTCTGTCCTTTTTCCTGGAGTTTGCAGATGCATACCCAGATGGAGATGAACCCTTTCATTAATAGCGGTCACTAGAGTGGACAGATATTCTACAGTTGCTCCATTCACTGATGAGTTTTAGCATTTTAGTTCCATATCAGCCAAAACAGTGGACATTCATTCATCATCCCAAACACCAACCTGATCTGCACTAACAGGTTTGAGAGGAAATACATTTTTAAACTGTAATTAACTACAAAAATATTGTTTTTTGAATATTACTTCCATGAACTGAACAGTGACTAGTATGACTAAGTATGTTAAAATGTGAGAAAACATCAGATTTTCATTATCAAAATGAAATGATTATTTTTCTCAGAATTCATGCATGAAAGGGATAAGGATTAGTAGCACTGGGAACCATGGATGCAGTGTTTAGATTTGAAGAGAGTAATTTCCATAAATAGTGGAACATTTCAAAGGATGTCTGTTTGAGTTAGTGAAAATTTACTGACATATTGATGACAACTATCCTTCACAATATCAACATTAGTATTCACATTAGTAACACCTGCTCTGTTGCCACCATGTCTGTTATTTTTGACATTGTTCTTTCAAAAAAATATAAAAAAAATCATGACTCTTCTTAATGATATTTGGCCATTATGTTAATTAAGAGCAGTATCATCTGGTGCATTAATTGAGAAACGCTTATTCCAGTGCACTAGACGTAGAGAAGCATGAAGGCAGTGATGGATGACAGCATTAGAAATGGAAATGACATATGTAAAGTAAACATAAATGAACCTTTAGACTTTCTGAGCTACTATTGATTGAATAAAAAAAACACAACCTTTTGACTTGCATTTAAACTGATGTGGTTCGTATATTACACTAACAATACAGTCACATTATTTTGTTATACAAATAGAGTTTAGCATTGCACTTCTGGCAGGCACAAATAACAAATAACAACATAGCGATGGCCAAAATACAAACTCCTGGCTTCAAATGTGCAGTTCAAAAACCAATGGGTAACTTCACAGTAGCTGTATCTAAATACAGTAAACATATGCAGCACAAGCTACCAGCTCCCAGCACAACAGAGCGTCCAACTAACTTTCTGCAGCACTTGCAAATCTTACACAGTGAAGTTTTAAAGGTTTCAAACTGTGAGGCTATTTATTCCTGTCACCATTTATAATTGAGCTGAAAGAAAGAACAAGAAGGAGGAGGCTCCAGCAAACACAGACACTTACTTGAGTCCACTATGGTCTTCCACTTGCTGCTCCACTGGTTCAGCTGCTGGGCATATTGTTTTTCTACTTTGGCCCTTTCAAGGAAACAGGCCATAATGTCATTGCAGGCCTGGTGGGACTGGTCGGTTCTGTGCACTGTACGCACATAATTCCCTGGCTGTTGGATGAATGACAGAGAAAGAAAAGATGGAGTTGATAATTAAGAATAACATGCCCACACATCACATCAACACTGTTGTAGATTAACTAACTACTCCTGGGGTGCTAATTTTCTTAGATTTCATCAGAAGTATATAATCCTCACCATCCAGAAGCTCTGCTTCTTGGCATCCTCAGGCGGCTCTTTGGGGAGGCTTGCCATTTTTGGAAAAGTGTCTGTCTAAGAGCGAAAAAAGTAACAGTTAGTGTTGCATGAAAGAGCTGCTAGACTTGTTAAGATGCACTATGAACACTGAAAGAGCGTTTGTATTGGCAGACAGGTGACACTGATTATCATACCACAAGTCTGGACATCTACACTGGATTTTCAAGGCTGTTTGAAGTAATCACAGATACAGACAACTGATATTTGAAACACAGTTAAATTGTTATGGTTACAGTTAAATGGAAATTGTGATGTTAAATATTAGATTACTTCACCTAAAATTCATAGAAATGCCTTTAAACTATTAATATTAATATTTACGTAATGAATAATGTTTCACCCGTTTCACATTGATGTGGATCAGAAATAAGGAGTTGTGGAAGCCTTCTATTTGCATTTCAGTGTTGACATGCTTACTACTGTAGCATGATAGTGCTATGGGTGGGATTGCAAATTGGTGAATACATACAGATGCAGCAACAGAAGAACTAAAAAAAAACTGCATGCTTTTTATTATTTTACTTTAATATATACCAGATACATATAACTGTGAGATATAATTATGCATCAATAACAGTGTCTATTTGCTGTGATCCTACAGACAGACTTCCTGAGAAACAGAGCTGCATGACAGGTATATCTGACAGCAAATGACTGGCAGTGGAAACCTAGCAGTGTGTGTTTGGCTGAGCTTATTGCCATAACAACTTGGAGGATCTTGACGTAGTGTTATTTACACTGTACAGTGCTGCTTAGATACGTCCAAGCCCCTGCGTGAGTAAGGGGAGTGTCGATCCAGTGGCAGACTGGAATTCACAGGGGTGGGATCTGCCAGCAGGAATAGAACAGCTGCTCCGGCATTCTTCCTGTTGCCTTCCCAAAATAAATAGCAGGGAAAGGTCATCTTTCCCTTTGCTCCGACTAATACAAGGCCTATTAGAAGCACTCGTCTCCCACACTGCCATCCGATTCAAAGACTATGACCGCAAAAGCACGGCATGGGCGTATTTCTGATCTGGCAAACAGATGAACATGTTAGATGTGAGAGGAATAACCTGGCCTTGTAAAGCACATTTTTCCTGTGCGTGTAAAATGAAGTGTTTTGTATTGATGGTAGATGGTAAACTGAACAAAAGGAGGGACATACATGCATGTACAAACATGCAAAGGGCACAGTCACATTCAGGCCTATTTCAGTCTGGTGTAGCACACTGACACATTGCTGGCTGAGTAATATGAAAGTGACTAACCACACCTCATCACAAGACAGAGCATGACAGAGAGTCAGGCTTTTCTCTCTCTCTCTCTCTCTCTCTCTGTCTTTCTGTTTCTCAGCGAGCCGGTTCTCACAGTTATGGATTATCATGTTTTTTTTTTTTTCTCTGAGTTTTAGAATGTTCTTAGTTGCCCTGAGCTACTGCGAGTGGAAACATGGACAACAGTCACTGAAAGCTCAACTTGTAAGCCACTTCTGACTTCTGTTTCTGTTAATACATAAAAGCAAAGGAAGGGGAAGGAGCAACAGGACTTTACAGCTCACCCTCTTATTGTGTCACTCAGATACATTCATATTAACAATTAATGCTTGGGAAAAAAAGAAAGAAAAAAAGTCCATCCATAAGCCAAAAAAGAAGATAAAAGCAAAAGTGGCAGCAGAACAGTCATGCCTGGGAGAAACCAGCACTTACATTTCTCTCTGAATCACCCGTGATTACTCAAGTGATCACTTGTTACTGTAGTTCAAGAGCTGCTGAGGATTTCTCTCCCATTTCTGAGTCCGTCTCCCCCTCTCCCAGAGCGCCTCTCCTCCTCTAACACATGCTTCTCTCCCTCTCTCCTCTCTCACTGACCCAATTTTCCCCTGGCACTTAAAGTTACACACACACACACTTTGTTGATCTGAAAGTGGGTGTGAGTCAACGAGACAATGCAAGCAAGGGGGGGAAAAAAAGTGTCAGATCCTTTGCATTTGCTTGGTGATCAGGCTGCCACTAATTGGCCTTAGGGCAAAAGGGAAGAAAAAATTGGGAGGAAGAAACTTACCTTTCACGTTCTCCTCCTCTGTCAGCACTTCACAGTCATTCCAGGCTCAATGCTTCTTCCTCTTTCTCGTCAGTTGCCTTACTTTAACCCCATCGCTGGCTTCTTTACACTCTTGTTGCCCCTGTTGGACTATCACCCTCTCACTTTCTCTCCAGTTTGCTATTAGAAAAACAGCTGGAAGAATCCCCCTCCTTCTCTTTCCCTGGTCGTCCCTCCCTCTGGCTCTCTCAATATGGTGCTAATGAGATACTGAACCTTCATTTTGACCGTTTGCTGGTCACAGAATCATGTCACTGTGGCAGGGAGTCATGTGAGCTTATTAGTGAGTGTGTGTGAGAGCAGAGGGGGGATGGGGTCCCATGAACTGTCACATTTTAGACCCCCGTGCTCTTTTGTGACCTGCTATTTCCCTCTGGTCAGGCCTAGAAAAAGACCAAAGAGAGCACAGCATACAGTGTGTGTGTTCACTTACACACTGTTTACTTATTCTGGTCTGTACTGGGCTGGATAAAGGCCAGGAGTTACAGGAGAACACCTGCGTCATCCAGACTTACACTCATGTACATCTGGTTTGCATTTACCTGTCAATCTAAGGTTACATTTAAAGGAGGTCTGATCTAAATTTCTTTTTTGTTTTTAACTCATGTATAAAAGTGACAAAGGTACACGCATTCTTTGTACCAGCAGAAATACCTGATGCTTTTGTTAAAAACATACTTATTGGGAATAATATATTTGCATAAACAGTGTCCAAATTAGGTCCTCTGAAACTACTTTCATAGGTTTCGTTTACCTCATCCACTGGAGACTAAAGTAAATCCTTGAAACTAACTTTCTGATATGTACACCAGGCGTCAAAACAAAAAGTAAGAAGGTTCTGGCTTTGATTTTTGTCTCCTCTGGTCTCGCCCTGGGTACTCACTGCTCATAGAGTGTAACCATTGTGGGTCAAATGCACAGAATGAATGAAGTATGGAATTAGGCATTTTTCCAATAACAGTAGAGTGAATAAACTAAGCTGATTAGGCCATGTTATACAAGTCAGGAGTACAAGACGTTTTTGTGCTTCATGGGAAAATCATACATACCAACAAACAATCTTTGACTAACATGACTTAAATCTTTGCTTCATGAAATTATTGCTACTTATTTTGAGTGTTTCTATTTTCCATAAACAAGCGTAAAAGCTTTTTTTGAGGGGGGTGGGGGGTGGCCCTTTTCATAAACTAACACACTACTGACAGAATGTGCATAGAAATTCATGTTGGAAACATACCCAGTTAAACACAGTCTCCCATAAAGTTGGAATAATTTTATTTTCAGACACATTTCTCTTTTTATGCCCATTTCTACACATCACTAATCAGCTTTGAACAGGTAGAATGATTACACACTGAGTCCCAGTTATAATTTATATATCAAAAATAAATCACATTATCACAATCATTTCATGAGAAGCGGTACAAATATTTTAGTCCAACTTTATGGGAAACAGTGAATTTAGGCAAAGAACAAAACAAACAGTGGCCAACTGAGGGATTTATGGATGTGTGAATTAAACTAACCAGCAGCAGAAACTGAAGATTAGACTTCTGGCGTCTTTATATCAGAGATCACAATGAAAACATGGAACAGACTTCAGTGTGTCATCCCAGACAGTTTGTAGTTGTGTGATATTCAATGTTATTTGAGGCAGGATACCACCAGTTTGTCTTTTATTTACCCACAGTTGGGGCAATGTTTAAGAACCCTCTTAACTACTTGGAATCAAAACAGTGAATATGGTTCTCATGCAGGTCCACAGACCTGGAGGCGATGCTAAAGCCCTGTAAGTCTGAAGAGTACCTTATTAGGTCACTTTTAAATTCCTCTTTCATTTTTCATCCGTGGTTATTTATTATTTTTATCTCAGAGGCACTTTCTTCTGGCAAAGTGCTGACAAAAGCAACGTTTTTGGAAAGTTTGTTGATTTTTCTGAGAGAACTAATGGCAGAAGGTGGTTTCTTTCCTACAGAAAAACAACCTATGACAAGTGAAATGTTGTTAATTGTTAACAGCCCCAACCAGAGAGTAAAACCTGGGCAAAGCAAACACATTACATTTACAGTTTTCTATAATCAACTTTAAATGGGCCACCATGCTAGTAAACATATTCCCATTCATCTTCTTCCAAGTTGTTTTCCTTGTCGTTTTACTGCCTCCCAGGCATCCTTTAGTTTGCTGCATGAACGCGGTCACTGCTCGTTTTGAATTAAACCATCTCATCTTCTCCCTCCCTGTGAGCTCGACTCTTTGGTGCTATTAGCTCACCGAGCCTGATGGGAAAATAATCCTGGACCTGAAATCAATGTTGCATTCAACCACCGTAGGACTGAGATGCATTTCTGCCAAATGAGTCAATTCAAACACAGCACTTTAACCTGCATCATTATGTGAATCTGTCAGAAGAGGGAACGAAGGGAGAAAAGAAAATCAAGACAGGGCCAGAGTTTATTTTAGCATTTATTTCAACACCTTAGTTATACCTCTATCATACGTTTTTATCAGTAAATACTGTATTTTATTTAAAACAAAACTTTATATATATTTTAAATATATATATATATATATATACATATATATATATATATATATATATATATATATATATATATATATATATATATATATATATATATATATATATATATATATATATATATATATATATATATATATATATATATATATATATATATATATTTTACCTCTGCATACTTAGGCTCATACTGTATGTAGTCATATTCATTATGCATTTCACTAGACCTAAAATACTCTTTTAAATCATTGTATATAATGCTTTCTACACTACCGCTCAGTCCTAACATTTTTCAGATTAGTGTCCATCATGAGATATCACTGAGGCAGCATGAGAATACACAGTCAATAATTTATAGTCACAGAGAGAAAATGCATTGTCAGCTTCACTGGGGTCACCACAGGGCGAGCAGTATAGAAAGCATTTAAACCCAAAATAAAACATAAAGAAATCAAAGCTTCAGAGAATTTGTCCACACTAATTGGAAGACAGAGATTCTTAAAAATGTTTACATACTTAATATCATTATCATTATTATACTACGGTTTTATGTTGTCATTGTCATCATCATTACATATAGATCTATACATGATGTGTTTTACCTTACAGTTAAAACCACTGTAGGGAATGGCTAAGTGGCATGTTAAAAAATTCGGTGAGCTCATGTTCACCTCTATGTATACAGTATTTATCTTAAATTTATCTCTCTGAAAACATCCTTCTGAAAAGTGGGTCAAAGTTTTTCAATTCAAGGGTTCATGTGTGGAACAAGGAAACATTAGGATTGTCCTGTGGTGAAAAATAATAACAATGTTTTTTTGACCATTATAAATATGTTTTGGAAAAGGCATTAGAAAGAGAAAGGTGTAAGTTCCATAAAGCATTTGGCCACCAAGGCAGGCTGACAAACACACGCACAAAAATCAGACATACAGACTCACAGAGGCTGAAGGTTGAGGAAGTCAGGCAGACAGAGAAGCAGTAAAAAGCCCTTTTTGATCACTGCACCTGCTGTGTGAGAGAGAAAGAAAGCGCTCCACATTATGGCATCAAAAAGGTCCATCCCTTGACCTGTGCTATGGCCATAAACGCATAATAAAGCCTAACAAAGGGTGATTTGCAGGTTGAAATGACATGCAAACCATTTTCAATTTCTCTCCAGTGTTTACACTTTTCTATATAGTATTCAGGAAAATAATGAAATAAAATTAATTGCACATCAATGCTTTTTTTTCTCCAGTATTTGTATATCCTTATTACTCACAACTTGAATTCAACAGTTAAAAATACCCTGACCAGCTGAATGATTGCAATCAGCACTTAGTACAAAACAAATGGTTCTACTGATAGTGAATCCCATTTAACACATAAGATATATTTAGAGCTCGCAAAGTACATACATACAAAGCTTATTGGGGCATCCTTTGGGGGAACATGGCAAATATATAAAGAATACTAATGTAATCTATCTTTTTTTTTCTCCTATCGTCATGTACAAACAAATCCTTCCTGTTCGTATTCTGACTTTGGATCCAGTGCTATTTGAAACTCTGATGTGCTTAAAGCTACAAAACTGATCATAAGATGTGGCCTTTACGGTTCTGTTTTCACCACAGTTTCTGGTTCTGCCACAGTCAATAATATTTTACGAGGGTTGACCCTTTAGAGCAGGAACTTTTGGACTTTTCTTTGAACTAAGACAGACGATTTCTTAGTGCTGCTAAGCAGCAGATGGTGTGAGAGTCCATCTGTCAGTGTGTGTGAGCATAGAAATGTGTGTATCTGTTTATCTTTTACAGCACAAGACAGTGTCTTAATTAAATGCCTGTCCATCAAAAGTTTGAAGCACATTTTCAGTTGAAGCATTTCATTTTCACATTGTACTCTTTCTTCCTTTTTCCAGAAATGTGTGTTCGCTATATATTGGCAAATTTGCAGCCCTTAGTCTTTAAACACAAACTTCTGTTGATGTCCACTGTTCTTTTCTTGAACGTCTTCTCATACCGTTCATCTTTGTTAATTAGTGTCTCCCCTTTACTTTCATCTTAGAGTCAGTCTGTGTCTTGGGGAGAAGTACTGACATGCAAAGGAGAGGAGAGCCGCCTGGGGAGAGAAGGTCAAATTAAAGAATAAGAATGGGTGGAAATCAAATAAAGACGAAGAGAACTAAGTAGGACTGATACAGCATAGATTAATAAGAATGGTAAAATGGCTGAGAAAGAGAAAAGGCTGAAAGAAAGATGACATAACTATCAAATGATACGAATAAACCAAAGAAAGGGGATGGTCCAGCTAGTCTGTATGGAAGGAATGAGACACTTTGACTTTCCTTCACCATCCAGTGCTTCCTTTCTGACCGTTTCTGAACCAGTTGCCTTTACAAAGTCAGTCAGTCCTCCCTCACCTGTCAGTGAGTTTCTTCAGTGCCCTCTCGATGTTCATACGGTGACCCACGCGTGTCACTCCCAGGTCCAAGAAGTCATCCTTGGTTAGCGAAGGCAGATGCGAGCCGTCTATCTCATTGTCTATAAAACGCTCCGTGTGTTCACTCAGGTTTAGGTAAGCCAGCCAGTCAGCCACGTCATACTTGGTCCAATAGGGGAGGGGCTTCACAGCAAAGGGTTTGGCAGGTGGGGGGGCGGTGAGGTGGGGATAGTTGAGGCATGATGGGCTGGGGGGCAGGTGCATGGGGGATGAGGCCCCAGAGAGAAAATGGGTGGGGGAGAGAGAGCGTGAGACGAGCAGTGGGTTTTGACTCGGTACACCGGATGGAGAGAAAAGTGGAGGTGTTGAGGACTTGTAGGTGTCTCCTAGAGGAAGACCAGGAGAAGGAGGAGTGAGGGGTCCAGGAAACTCAAAGGGGTTGCTGTAGACAGGCGTACTAGGGAGGATGGGGAGGGAGGAGGGTCTGGGAGGGGTGGGGTTTGGCTGTTCAGTGTTATAGATAAGAGGGCTTGGAGCGCGGCGCCGGGAAACTGAAGAGCGCATCTCCTTTGTGGGACTGGACTGGAAATCAAACGTTTGCCTTCGCATCTTGGACCGATGCTTTGGTGACGTTGGATATGGACAGTATGTTGGAGAGTGAGGGGGGTGGGAATGAACCGGGGAGGTAGGCATTTGTGGAGATGGAGAGCGAGTCCAGTTACGCTGCACCGTAACTTGAGGGGAAGGGGAGACCGACGGAGTGGCCGACAGATTGGGTGTGAGGATCTGACGGTGCTGAGGGGACGAGGTTGGTAAAGGTGAGGTGGAGCGACCAGTGGGAGGGCTGTGAAACACATCACTGTAGTCTGCTGAATACCTGAAATGAAAAGAACACACATTTTCCTTTTAAACACAAACTTAGGAAAACAAAACACACACCTTCTACCTTCTGTTTGTTTTATAAACTTGTTTGAAGACCTTAAATTAAATTTAAAAAAATTTAACTTTAATTCTCTCTGCTTCTGTTTCATTTAAATTTTTTGCAGATTTGTCAATATGTGCAAGAAATTAGGTCTGAGATTGTTACATGTTATATCCCTATTGTGGCTGTCTCTAAAAATGGATTGCTAAGTGGTTAAATACAGAGGCTGTAAGGGAATATTTATTATCAACTTCAAAACTCTATATAATTAGGTCCACAGGAATGACTCTACTGGAATAAATGGAAAACTCCATTTGTCATTTTAATACCATGTCTTTTGGAAAGGGTATTTTGCAAAGACACTGATGCTTCATTCTGAGCTTAGAACCGTGTGAGACTTTTAAAGGAATACAAATTAGTCAAAACAGGTCTGACAATTTTACACATTTCCAAGTAATACTGAATAGTGTCAGACCTGTCTCCAGTACTGACACAGCACTAACCACATGTGGAGGCCTGGGTTTTTAAACGAATGTGAAAATAAAATTTGCAGTTTGACATGTGATGGTGGTGGTTCATTAGTTTAACTGCAAAAAAAACATCAAAGTTGTTTCCATATGTGAAGAGGATTTTGCTTAATGACCAATGTAATCTGGGTCATTCCTTTAGCCCCTGTGATTTTGATATAAATATTTTTTCATTAACAATAATAGTGGAAAAAAAAGGTTGAACAATGATGTAAATATTTTGTTGTCCACCCTCCATTTCAAAGTGAAGAAATTCTAAATATGCAAAAATCATTCACTTCTGAATTGTATCTGCTGGGCTCTAGATTATAATGATCAAGAGATGGTCATATTAGGGCCATACTGTGGGAAAAAATATTAAACAAGTCAATACATTACAGTGATAAAGTTGGGAATCAGATGTTTTTTTTAAATTGGGTCACAACAATAAAGCACTACTAATATTAGCTTAGCAAACTATACTGTGTATAAAAAAAACAGCTCAGACTGAATATTAATAGATAATTGAGACTTTTCTTGTCATATGATTTTTCTCTCAATATGTCAACTTCATTCTCACAATTTTATAACTGTGATGAATTTCGTGATTTGAGTTTTGACTTGAAATATCAGGTTTAGCCTAAAGCTTCAGTTTGAATCTTAATGTGCTGAAAATTTTCCATATGATACTGGACAAAAGCTGCAAATGTACAAGTCCAAATGTTTGTCAAGTCACAGATCCTACTGATAGATCCATCACTTAAATTCCCAGATATAACAGATACAAATCAGAATTAACATATTGAACTACTGAGTGGAGGATGAGGGAGGAAATGACAATATAAAACATCAGTTTATTAAAACATAAGACATACAAACCTATGCATGGTAGGTGACTTGGGAGTGTGGCTCCAGTCATCCATGCTCTTCATGCCACTCATTTGTTGCAGTTTGGAGCTCAGTTCGTTGATGATACTAGCTTTAACACCTGAAAGTGGTGAGTGAAGTCTGCGCCCCTCCAAAGCTATACCCGCTCTCTGGACTCTTCCCATTCCTTGATCATGTTCGTCGATGTCAACCCAGCCTACCTGCCGAGTCTCTATCGGTCTCTCTAGGCAAGCAGCTAGTGTAGAGTTAAAGCCGTCTTCCATTTTATTTCGGCTCTGTCTGCTCTTCCTCTCATCTGTGACAACTCCGTCTAACCTGGCATCTTCAGGGTTGCTTTGTCTCTGCAGCTGTAAAGGAGCTGGATTGGTGCTGTTCTGCCTACGTAGTGCTACAGTCGGGCCCCTCCCTCCTCCTTCTTTGTAATGAGTCATCTTTGGAAACACAGGGTTTGCCATTTTGGCGCTGTGCACCTCAAATGTTTGCCCACCTGAGTAGGATGTGCAAAGATCCTGATACTCACCTCCTTTCTCTCCTTCTCCTCCCACCCCTCCCCTCTCTCCTCTCAGCCCACTCAAACCCAGCATTTCTAAATGATGGTCACTGCTGCTGTGACTGTCCAGCTCTTCAATCCCAGAATCCACCACAGCATCTTGCCACTCTCCAGTCTTGGGAATAATAGTCTGATGAGGAGTGTGGTCAGCAGCTCTGCCTCCCATGTTGAGGCCAGTCTTGGGCCCTGCATTAATCACGCTGTAGTCAGTGGTTGCGGGTGGGGTTGTGGTTGTAGTGGCTGCTGCCGTGGCTGTCATGGTTGTGGTTGCGTATGTCATGGTGGTGGTGAGGGCAGCTGTACCTCTGTCTTGAGTCAAGGCATGGGTGCCTACAGTTGGGTCATTAGAGCTGCTGTAGTAAGGATGAGATGACATGGGTTGTGGTCTGTGTAGTGTTGCAGAGGGCAGGATACCAGTTGCAGCAGTAGCAGAGGTGGTGGCTGAGGTGGAGGATGTCTGGAAAATCTGAGGCGATGGATAAGATGGTGAAAACGCAGACTGGGTAAGCGTAGCTACCTCGCTGTCATAGGAGGTTAAGCTGGAGGCAGCAGAGTCACCGCCTTGTGAAGACTGAGGCGCATTGGAGATCTTAGGAGATGGAAGAGGGGGTGGGGGAGGTGGCGCAGCAGATGCATGTTGACTAGGGATCTGATGACGCTGCTGAGGATAATCCTGGACTCTCTCATTCTTTCCATTTGCAAACTGTAAAGGTGGTGGCAAGGGATCCACAAAAACAAACTCATCGTCAGCGTCTATTGAGGGAGCTGGAGGAGGGAGGACCATTAGTCCCAAACCTCCTGCTGAACCCGCTCTTGTATCAACCATAGTCTCATGTGTCTGAGTTGGCGCAGTGGGGACAGTGTACTGGGGGATGTAACTAGTGTTAGGAGCACTTTCCATCTGTAGAAACGAAGGTCTGCGAGGTGCAGGCTGAGCTGGTGGTGGGGGAGGCTGTATAGGTGGAGCAGGCCTGTTATCATACACTTCCTTTTCACGGGGGCTTTGTGGGTAATACTGACTCGAATACTGACTAGTTCTGTCCTCTGAGAAGCGGACTCTAAGACCTTCCCTTGGTCCTCCTTCTTTTTCTCTCTCCATTCTCTCTCCTCCACCTCCTCCTCCTCCAAGACGTAATATCCGTGGGGACTGTGGCCGGCTGAGTGATGCAGGTGAGGTGGTAGTTGTTGGGGAGGTTAGTTGGAGAGAGACTGGTGAAGTATATGTTGATTGGGTAGGGGTCGCGAAAAGTGATTGTGTTGGAGTCTGAACAGGGGTTGGAAATGATCCTACAGTCGACAGCTGCCGACCAAAGTGTCTATCCTCACGGCGTGTCCTACGGTCATCCTTCAGAGCCCTCTCTCTTGCAGCCAGAGCGAGGCCAAGTGGGGATGAGGGGTCTAAAACCTTCCCTGTGAGTGGATGTATGAAGGTAGTAGCAGGCTGGGTGCCATACATGGAAGGAGCTGACTTAGGCTGGCCGTCCTGACTGATAATAGGGGACGAATACTCGGGCAGACCGAAGGCTGGGGGCATGCTGCTGGAATAGTTGACATAGCTGTCTCCAGAAAACATGCCTTCATCTATAGACTTGGAAGGCCGTAGACGAGGGGTGGGCACTTCCATTTGAGAGCTCTGTAAAGGCTGGATTCTGGTTCCAAATCCTCCCCCAACCTCTCCAACTCCACCTCCTGCCTCTCCTTGAATATCCTCCTCAGATGACAAGAAGAAAGAAGTGCTCTTTCTTCTCATTTCTCGGAAACGTTCCCTCTCCCTGCGTGCTCCTCCTCCTCCTCCACCTCCTAAGGCAAATGTTGAAGTGAAGTCCAGGTTTTCCAGGTTTTGCTGTGATGAAACAGGAGGTGCAACGGTTGAAGAAGGTAAAGTGGTGGAGATAGGGGGCTGTGGTGGTGAAGGGGTGAGTGGTGAGGGTAAACTGCTGTTAGCGTTGTCTGTTGTTACGTCTGCAGATGCGTTGTCGTCTACATCCTGTGGTGGTTCAGCCTCCATGCTGCTGCCCTGGCTGCTCCGTCCACTGCTGCTGGTTGAAGGTGCTTTGACAATGATAGTAGGGATGGGGATGGAGCTTGTCTCCTTTGCTGCTCCTCCTTTTCCTCTGTGTTGTCTGAGCCCTTCCTCTACTTTTGATTGTTTCATCAGAGCGCCCCTCCCACCCCTCCTGCCTGCCCCCTTGCCAACTCCTGTCTGATCCCGGCTGACCATGTGAGGGTGATGCTGTGGAGCTTGTTGGGCCTTAGGCTTAGCACTTGTTGGTGGTGTAGCACTGCTGTAACCTCTCCTTAACCCTCCCATTTTGCCTCCACCTCTCCTTGGTGCCTCTGTCTCCCTGACAGCAAGTCCATCCGATTGTCTTCGAAGCGTCGGGACTATGACCTGCTGGTTCATCCCACCAGGTCCTCCCCTATCCCAGCCTGCCTGGGTAGGATGTCCTGGTTGGGACTGTACCTGGTAGTGGGTTTGTGATACAGGGGGGATGGGCATAGCAGGACCCCTCCCAGGGTGAGGGCCTGCTGACAAGGGTGGTTCTGGGGCTGATGTATTTGGGGGTGGGGGGATTTCTTCTGGTCCTGGCACAGAAAGGCTGCGAGACAGTTTCATGGCAGGTGGGTGCAGATACTGCCTCTCCTCCTCTGTTACACCTGAGTGAATGGACACATGCATTTATAAACAGACACTAAAACAAACTTAAAGCTTGACTGAGAAGGTGTAGATCATTTTAATCCATATCAGTTACCAATAGATTTTTGCCGCATCATGACTGCGTGTTGAGGACCATGTCCTGGTTGAAAATGAGCTTGGTTGTAGCCAAAACCGGGCCCAGGCTGCACCAAACTCACTGCTGTTTGCTGCTCATAGGCTGGCTAAAAACATATAATAAAAAAGTAGTAGGAAACAATTACTTTGATATATTCGATCAATAATCTGTGATACGTATTGTTCATATAAAATAAAATTAAAATCATGGTTTTAAGACAATCACCATTTTAGAATTTATTGTCAACCTCAGGTATAACAATAGTTTCTAGGTATTTTATGTTGTTATGTCTACTCATTAATATGTGGTATAATGTTACAACTGTTTAACTGACTTTGTGTTATTTATTTTATGTTTTTTTTTCACACACCCAAGGAATGCAGGTGAAACACAGCCAAATTGCTAATAAATATTACATAAAAATCACCCATGATACTGATTTGTTTCACAATATAATCAGTTGTAAGTAGTTATATGTAATGCTGTTAGGTACTTACATATACTTAGTAACTAATATTTTGATTGAAATATATATATATATATATATATATATATATATATGTATATATATATATATATATATATATATATATATATATATATATATATATATAATGATTATGATGAAGAAAATCTCTGTTTAACAGGGTAACTACTAGTAATATGTATCTGATTACATTTCAAAAGAAACATTCTCCATGCTGATTATAGGCAATGCAAATATATCAGCATTAATATATGAGCCAACAGAGCCTGGATGAATGGACAGAACCTGACTCACACTTAACAAGTGTTCTAGTGTGGGTGGTTCATTGTCAATCATTTTCTATGAAGTGCAGTGAGGGCTGCAGCTAAAAAAAATCTGAAGTTCACGCTGCTTTATAGATCAGAATATTCCGTTTGCAAGCCTTAGTCATGTCTATGACTAAATCTGAGCTACATCTTCATACATCAGAAAAGCTCTGTTTTATATGTGACATTGAAAGTCTGGGAGAAAGTCCCACAGCTGTTCGCTATTTGTCAATTTTAATACTTTGTAGTTAACAGGAAATTGGGTCTACAGAACCGGCACAACCACAAGGTATTTGAATAACCATAACAGGACCATTTAATTCCAATTTCAGGTTTACCTCGTTGGAGGCATTGGGAACAATGCTCTTGCTCCGATCCCTTTTGCCCCCATGACCTCTCTGTCCCTGGTTGTCTGATGTAATGGTGTGTTGGGCAGCAGCCAAGATTTCATCCAGTTTATCTAAAACAAAGGCAGGGAAGGGTCAGACGAAAGGAGGTTAACATGAACGGGGCATAAAATAATAACTGGAACATAAATAGATGGATTTCAGTGAGTTCCCTCCAGGTTTAAGAGCATGGTCTTACAGTGACAGGAGCAGCGAAAGTGATATCTTACTTAGTGCCATCTGATAGACTGTCCTTTTCTTATCAGGACCCTGGGAGGACTCGTATTCTGCAAAAAGAGAAGGTATTAGAGCATCAAACAGCCATATTTTTTAATTAAAGCTCTGGGGGGTGATGGGGGCAATGATAAAGGATGATATTCACCTGCTTTCTTTTTCCATGGAGAGGCAGCTGAAGCATGCATAATTCGGGAAAAGGGAAATTAGGTGTGGCTAGAACTGCAGTGTAGCAGTGTGTATAAAGCAGATGAAAGGATGAAATACATACTCGGACACATGTGATAGTGTGAATGCTGATGTGATGAGAGGGATGGTGATAAGGACGGAAAAGACAATGATAGCACACAAATCCATCAATCTCCCACCTTTGTCCACTGTACGCAGCACATATGGATTTGGGAAGAGAAACAGGTTGTAATTAATGACATCTGAAAGGAGTAATTTCACAACACGCAACCAATAAACTAATGCTGGACTAGATGCTCTCAATCAAATCTCAGTTTTTTATCAGTGCCAAGAAGGATTCATAATTTTTTTCTGTCAGTATGTATTTAAGAAAAATGTGACCTACGGAGTTTTTTATGCTGTTTATGCACCCCCCCCCCAAAAAAAAAAAAAAAATAATAAAAAATTAAAATTGCACTTACAAAGGTTTTCGTGACAATGCTTCCATAATGTGTTAATCAATTTTCAAATAAACCTTTGAAAAGTTGAAAAAAAAAGTGCATTTCCATGGAAAATGTTGTGAAGCAAATAAACTAAGCTGTTTCATGTTTTCAGAAGAATACATTACACACAACTTTAATAAAGAAAGAAGAAGTAGAGCATTTATTTCTGTTTAACAGCGAAGACATTTGTGATGGACCAGGTTAAATGACTTGAATGTTCAGGATATCAAAATGTATTGATAAAAAAATAATTTACATTTCCAAATCTGCACATGAATTATTGTCACCAAAGGAACAACCAAAAACCTCAAAAAGCACAACACCAATACAAAAAAAAGTTTTTTTAATGTTTGCCTATTCCATAAACATTTTCTAATTTTACCAAAGGTTACTTCAGATACTGTGTAAAGTATGTTTATGAAAACACAGACAATATGAATTATTTTTGAATGAAGGATTTCAAAGTGAAATACTGCTATAGCTTACAACAAACAGATTTTAGCATTTTTTCTGTAAAAAAAAAGGCTCCAGATGAGGCACTAAACTCAATTTTGGTCACTTGATTAATCAGATCACTTTAATATGTTCCCAGCCACACCCTAAACCCTGTAGCACCCCATTCACTGACAGGTAAAATCAAAAGTCAGTTGACAGACTCATTCCCTTTTATCATACTAAACAATTTTCTTTGCTTTTCAACTTGGCTTTCACTCGTCTTTCAATCTGAACCCCCCCCCCCCAAAAAAAAAAAAAAAAAAAAAAAAAACAACCAAAAACTTGAGTGTCACATGTAATTTACTTTTTGTTCTTTTGATTCCTCTTTGCATTCAGTCCTTTGTCCCTTCCACCATCTTACCCATGTCTTCCAGCTCTGATGTCATAGACTTGGATCGCAGGGCAATTGCAGGAGGAGTCAGTCTTTTAGTCTGCTGCGGGGCTGCCAAGGGAAGCCAGCCAAATGCAGACTTAATGTTTAGTATTCTCATATAAACATGCAGTCACCAATGACAACCACTCTGCTACAGGCTTTTAGGATGAAGTAAACATGCAATCAGCTTTATCATCACATCATAAACATAGGATGGAAATGACATATGAGGAAAAATCGACTCTTACCTCTCTTCCGCGCAGTGTCCTCCAGTTCAGGGTTTCGAGCAACCATGACGACTTTAACCATGAGGCTGTTGCCCCCCTGTCGGATCATGTTGACCACCTGCCGATGGCCAACCTTGACCACATTCTGGCCATTCACCTAACAATGATGCAGAGAGAAGAATGAGCTGACAGACCCATGAGTGTGCACGTAAGTGGTTTTCATCCTTTAACAATGAGTGACTCATTAGGTATGTTCTCATCTGTTTCAATTCACATTTTTATTTTGAGATACTGACTGAGACTTGAAAAATAGCTTAGAATTGTGAGAACATTTCTACACTTGAGATAGGTGTACTGAATATGTGCAGTAGAAACAGTTAATGTCTCATTAGTTGTGTCTAAATGTGTGAACCTGTTTAGACTGAGGCACTGATTTGATAAAACTTATTAGATGTGGACATCAGCAAAATGTCACTGTGTATGAAGTGCTGTAGAAACATATTTTAGCCACATGTTTTCATAAACTGCAGCAAATTCTGGAAATGATTTGGAAATGTTAAACCTTGATGACGATAATGATGAAACAGTAGTGATGAAAGTGTGTACGAATTCACATTTTCTAAAAAAAAAAATTGTGTTGGATTGAATTAATATTAAAAATGTATGTTAGAAGTCCATCTTGACTAAGATAATATTTAGAAAATGACATAATCTATGACACCCACATAAACATAATTTCCATGACAATAAAAATAAATGATAAAATGATAAGACATCAAATGCACTCAACATATGTTCATAGAAAAATAAAAAAAAAATCACAAAAACTTAATATATAAGTGGATCATTGTACCGTACTGTACATGTAACTTCTGCAGCATTTCATTTTTTTCACACTATCTTATTGTTTATTAAGATGTGGTTCTGTGAATGCATTATATTTCAACATTCTGGACCAGAGAACCAGCAATTCCAGCAACAACTACTGCACATCACAGTTGCAGAGGCAGCCACATAAGTGACTCATATCAGGTTGAATACCAATTAGCAGTATGTGTCAAGATTTAATAGAGGTTCAACAATTACCATTTTAAGAAGTGAGGTTTTAAGAAAACACTAGGTAACTTCAAAAATGTACAGACACTAGAAAGATACTGGCTGAATTGTCAGCATGGTATCGAACAGAAACAATAGACACAAGGATTTTGTACAAGAAAATCATATTTAACAGAATACAATGCTCTACAGATAAATGGTCTGCGCTTATATAGTTCTTTTCCACCTTCATGGTGCTGAAAGCGCTTTACATTAGCTTCACATTCACCCATTCACACAACAATAGGTTTCTAAGGTTCTGTCAGTCCTACTGGGAGCCTAAGTCAGGGTTCAGTATCTTGCCCAAGGACACTTTGACATGTGGACAGCTGGAGCGGGGACACAAACTGCCAACCTCTCAGTCATTGGACGACCCACTCTACCAACTGAGCCACAGCCGCCCACAGATGTGCAACTATGGCCTGAATGACCTGTATAAAAATGGTTAAAAATCTTTCACAATCTAGAAGAAAAAAATAAATCAAATACTGTTCCTTGGATCATACTGATCTTTACTGCAAGGCTATGAATAGTAAACACACTCACGGATAGTAAATGTACAGTTTTCACACAGACCTTAGAAATATATAGATATGTTTGCATGTGTTTAATCTCTTACAGTGCACTTTTTCTGCATCATTAATTAAAAAAAATGAATGGAAAGTCCTCTCTGTTCATATCATCAATCAAGGTGTTGTGTTCGGTGCATCTAGAATTCATTCTGTAAAGAAAGTGTATTTCTTCTTAGTACATATCAACACTTCCTCTCCGTGCTTGTCTGCTTTTATTTCCCAGAAGGAAATCTCTCTCGCCTGTACCTGTCGCATTTAGTTTCAGTCGGGGGCAGCACATGTTTATTTTGATTAAGCCACATTTGACCTAATAACTCAAGATATAATATTGTATATGTTGTGGTTTTTATATGAACATCTATCAAAGTCTATCAGTGACAAACTGGGATTCTTCCTATAAATTTAACACTTGAAATTTTTGCTTCAACTGGCCTCCATTAATGTAACTTCTTAAAGTGTAAAATTAATCAGCAATGGACTGTTTTCTCCAAGAGGTATGACAATCAAAATAGACACTGGAGTAGATGACGTAGTGAAATAATATGGGTATCAAAATCATTTTAACAGACAGTTTTATTCACATTAGTATCGTTTTAGTGAAACGGATATGATGCTATTAATGACATTGGCAGGTCATTGAGGGAACACTCCCTCACATTGGATAAAGTTACAGATTATACAATATTAACAATGTGTCAAGTCAACATAGATCACCTTTAGTCATTTTCAGTCATTTCTGAGGTTACATGCTAGATGTGGTTAGAATGTAATTAGTGCCTACCTCGATGAGGAAATCCCCCATCCTCAGGCCGGCTCTCCACGCCACGCCCCCCTCATCGACAGACTCCAGGTACTGCAGAGCAGGGAACGCTGGTGTTGGAGTGAACTCCTCTATTGGAGTTTGAGCTGTGGAGGGCAAGAATACAAATCGGACAAGCATAAATGGGCAGGTATAACAGAAACATGGGCTTTAAACTGAGGCAGACATAGAGGGATTAGAAGGCCAAGGGAGAAAAAGAGCACATGAGAACAGAAAATCTACATAGATAAGAATTATATGGGTAGGGGTGGGGGTATCAGAGAACAGCCTCACCTTTGGCTCCCCTAAGCACAAAGCCAAAACCTTCATTGTCTTTCTTCTGTAGGAGCACTGTCTTCTCCTTAATGATGTAGTCACTTAGAGAGAGCAACGGAGGGGTGCAGGAGAAAGGGAAAGGGCGATTGGGGAGATAAAGAGAAAGAAGCAGAGAATTGAAGAGGAGGTGAGCTACTATATATGACTTCTATAGCAACAGAAAGTCTTATTGTCATGCAAATAAAGCATTTCGCAATGTGGAAAACAGCTATACTGCATCACATTATGAAATCACACTGCAGCAAAAGAAAGGTTGGCTTGAGGATGTCATATAAAAAGCACTGAGATACAGTTAGTGTCACAATGGAAAGGAACGTATATGAGATGATATTCAATACTATGGACTAATCCAGCTAGAGCTGACAAGCACTGGGCCAGGGGGAATAGCACATTAGAAAAATGTGCACACACACTTCACCGATAATGGAAACTTCCAAATGCACCTAAATTGTTGCATTAGCTTTAACAGCCTGTGGCAGCCTTTGCAAGGATACTGCTTTACCAGCTCACAACATCACTACTGGTCATACATGACACTTCAAATTATGTACAAGAAGAAGTCAGCCAAGCTTCTAATCTCTGCTCACAAACAGCTCCTTTTACTCAAAGACTTCAGCTTGGGAAGACAAGAACGGAGATCACACACATCAGTGATGCAACCATATTATGAGCCTGTTGGAGTAGTGTTACAGTTGCCATTATTCCATTATTCTATTACCATGTCTGGGACTTTTGGCTAAGCTCACTCTAATATAGGGTGGTTAAATGGACACTGCCACATCTCATGACTGAGATGGACTTGACTTTCCAACAATATCAATTCACTCTTGTTCTGTTAGAAAGCCCGCGGCTCAAGCAGAGATGTATGATTTAAGAGGAATTCCAGATATTTTCTTCCTCAGCAGCTCATCTCCATGTTAGTTTGTCCTCATCATCTTAACTCAAAGTGACACTCCAACCAAAATCAAATCAAAGAATTTGATTTTGTAGAACGGCTGAAACTGAGTGAAGAGTAGCCTGGTCAAAGACCTGGCTGAATGTATTGTGATAACTTGGCTGCCAGAAACAATAGAAATGATTTGGGTATACTTAAAGACATGATTTCCCCTGGGAACCATTTCTGAATCATTTTCTTTCCAAATGGGAAGATATTGTATGAACACCAGTGGCTTTGGAATGAACTTGAACATGAGCAATGAGTACTATAGTTGGCATTTTTAATATGATTTAGATAAAACCCAACTGTGTCACTAAAATATCTAAGACCTACACCCAACCAACTGGCTGTATAGCAGGCACTCATTAAAGTAATCCAGACCTGTAACAAATTACAATACTGTTTAAAAATGCCAGCAGTATCTCCACACCCATTCGTTTTAGCACTAGAGAAGGGTCTGACTGAATTTTTAATCAGCCTTGAATAGTGGAAACTTGGCGTACTTCTAGTTCTTGAAACTAAATTGTCTTGGATGGCATTAAGTAATTTTTACAGTTATGACGCCTTAGCAAAGAGCAATGGGAGGACAGTTCTTTAGGTGGAACAACTTTGTGAGTTGAGCCCTCCATTTAGAAAGACAAATTGTTATGAACATAGATGAGCTAAACAAAGCTATTTTATTTATTTTTTTAATCAAAATGTATTTTCAGTGTGTGTAAACTACACACTAAACAAACCATAATAGTCTTCTAATAGTGGATTTGTAAGAGCTGAGTCTGAACACAACCACATTTTAATGGATACGAGGAGTTTGTAAAATGCCATATTGGTGTAGATTACTGTATATCTATCTGTAATTTCTAGCTTGGAAGTTGTTTTTCATGTAGCAATGACGACTTTGAAAAAAACCCCACAGAGACAGAGAAAGATGGGAAAGTGCCGAATGAAATAGGTACCCAAGGATAGGATTATTCCAAAAAATGGTTTTACTTTATTTTATGTCTCATAAATAATCCTGTGGTTCCAACTACCTTGTATCAGTTCTGAAATTAAGTTCCTGATGATGCCAAAACAACAGCACCATTAAATATATTCCTGAACGTAAGACGATAGAGCTTGTATAATCATGCTGCTAGTCAAATGGCTGTAGCATCTCTGAGGTACAGTAGAGTTGTGAGAGCTGGCCTACAGGCCTCAAGTCCCAGACTTTCGACACTAAGCCATAACTTTAGCACCAAGCAGACGATCGCTAGTTTCCCCTACTGAGGTCCATCCCTTGTGTGTTCTCCATCAATGTTAACTGTTTCGCCAACGCATAGCCGCCTTCCAGCCATCTGCTCCTCACACCTCATTCCTTTTTCTCTCACCCTGTCCTCCATCATGCTTTCCCTCTCTGAGGATCAAAGTAACACAGAGTGGGTGGACGTATCTACTGGGCTCTCCAGATAGCCACTGTTACAGGGGGAAATGTAGCTGGTGTTGGGTGTTGATCTCCATTGGACAGAAGGACATTCTCTATGAACTGGCTGCAATGGAGACATAAGCCTGCTGGAAACCAGAGTTATTATGTACCATCCTGAGTCATCCTCTCCTCTACCCACAATTACTGGAGGAAAAAAAGCCATTTTAAGCGTGTGCTTGCTAAATGCAGTTAAACTGTTCATATGGGGACAATACCCTCACACCATGAGTGAAGCCCTTGATGGATTAGTGACCCACACTGTAAACTGAGATATGGTAGGCACATAAGATGAAGAGTACATAATTATGTTCAAAAGAGACACTCCCACAGAAATCAAACACTATGATATATACACCATATATGTGAAAATCACATACTTGTATGTTGTATTCAGTGTGTATAGTAGCAAGGACACACACAGACACAAGTGGATGTGGACACAGGCATGACCAGAAACGACTGGTACGTCAAATTAGAGATGGAGAAAGAATTGACGAAACGCACTCTTGCCACTTAATGCCTTATACTTTTATCTTCTCAGTATAGTCAAAATACAAGACATCTTTAATGACACAGTGAGACAAGTTAAAATATAGGATGTGACAATAGCATTTTCAAAGGAACAGGAAAATGGGAAGTGGTGAATGAAAAATATCTGCTTAAAGAAATCATGACTCAAAGAGAATGAAATACACCCACACTGTCTGACTGAAATGCATCAATATGTGCTCTGTTTCACACACTAATACACACGAGCACAGCATTCAGAGACGCACGGGAGGAAGACACAGAAATAAACATGCTGCAGAGTCTCCATTCAATATCCAGTACACAGATATAACATGCAGAGGAAAATAGAATTGCAAGCACCCATACACACTCGCACTCTCAGAGACACACACGCACAGAATACATAGCTTATTAGTCTGTCTTTGAAAAGGCACGGCCTCTCAGTAGCATCATCTACCTCTCCCCTCTCTCCATTGTCCTCTCCTCACATCCATAGCCAGCCAATGAATGAGGAAACAGCCGCTACCTGTAAATGAACCACACGCTCCTGTTTCTGGGGCCCAGTGACGGCCACGAAGAAGAGAGGGAGAGAGAGAAATCTCTCTCTCCGCATCCCCCCATTGCCATGTCCCCCCCTCCTCTCTATCGCACGCTCTCCACCACCTCCTCCTCCCTCCTCCCACCACCTCCTCCCGGTCTTCCAGCGAGAGCTCAGCCAGAGAGAGCCGCGAGAGTGCAGGAGAGTGAGTGAGAGAGAAAGGGAACGAGGAGGGGAGAGAGAGCCTGCTGGTCTGCACCCCTCATACTTCAGACAAGAGAAAGACAATGTGAAAGAAAGAGAATACCAGTGATTATCACAACAGGATGAGTGTGCGCAGTGTGTGTGTGTGTGTGCATGTGTGTTTGCGGTAGATGAAAGAGGGGGGTTTGGTGGCTGTAAAAAAGGGGAGATGTAGAGCTGAATTATGGGGTGGAGATGCGGGGGATGGGTATAGACATGAGGCGACACGGGGACAGACAGCGCTTGCTTTTGCACATCAACTGTGTGGCGTATCACAGATTCACTAACAGCTGATTCCCACCCTGGATTTACTCACACACATATTTGCCAACTTTCCCTTCGCTCCCTCCTTTTTGTCTAAATGCAGAGCTGTCATCACACAGGCTAACAAACACTCTTTCTCTCTCCATCTCTCTCTGAACTAGTAATTGACATTCTCCCAAAAGCCTAGCTGCAGTGAGGAACATGCACCGGATCACCTTGCTCTTAATTGAGCACCACTTCACCAAGGCGCTGCAATTATGCTTAACCAACTTAACATAGGTAATATAACCCCAGCGGCTGTTATTTCCATTCAAAACACAAGCTGCATTAAAATGTTTCCTTTTTGAATGACAGTAAGAGCTGCCAAGCACAAGGGTAATGTCAGCTACAATGTGTAAGAGGCTGTAAAACCCTGCGGTAGTGACTGGTAAGCCTCTCTCACGAGCCCAGAGAACTAACCGACACTTGGTGCTTTAGTCATGACTCATCAGCAAGATGATGTATGTACACGCAACGACACAGGCATACATTCACAAACACACTCAAACAAACATGTAAAGCTTTAACATACACAGCTGCAACTGCCTAGAACTGAGCTGCAGGGAAAAACACTTCGCTGTACCTTTCATTATGGCATTATTGTGTCCAGTGTAAATAAACACCAGAGTGGAGGGTGAGGTATGTGGATGGAGGTATCAAAGAGACAAGTGCATTTTTCTGGTAGAGCCAAAAGGGGCAAAGCTGAAATGACATGGTTGCTCTCTGTGCTGTCAACGTTGACATGCTTGTACAGTTATACAATAGAGTACAAACGCAGTTCAGGCTCAGCGGAAAACATCACATACAGTATGAAGGCATGGCGGCACAGCAAGTCAGACAAGTGGGCTCATATGTACACACCAAGAACCTCCTGCGTCTTACAAAACAACAGCGTGTCAACTATTTCAATCACGTTGACTAGCCGCCACCCTTACAATAGTACACTCCAGAGCTCACAGTTCAGCTACAAATATATCAAGGACTGCAGACAATCAGCTTTAATCTAGTTTATATTAGTCTGCCTATGTTTTAAACTGCTTCTCATTTCAAGGCTGCAGATGTCTCAGGTTCGGTTCAGTACTGAGTGGGTGGGGGTTAGGGGCAGTTCTGCAGATCACGGGACAAAGAAACACATCCTCATACTGATAGTTACACCTCTTTAGGCATTTGGAGCAGTGGTTCCCAAACTTTTTTGCCTGGTGTGGCCCCGCAGTGTTAACGCATACAGGCTCTGAGGGGACCCTCAATATTTCCTTATTTATGACTTAATTAATACCTCAACTGTACACTTGGATCACCACATGAAGTCATAAAAGTGGAATTATTCTCCTCACTTTTGAATAATTGTACATTCATCTTTTGACTACCCTTACAGTCTCAGTTTTAACACTAGTGTTAGTGTAAGTATATACGTTTTACTCTGTTCAGTAATGCTCTGGAACAATCTGAATAAGCATGACACTGATGCCTCCTAAGACCATACAAACCCCAGAAGATCTTGAGATTCACAACTTCTCAATAAACAAGAACAGAATATACAGAGAAATGGGTTCAAAATATCACAAACTCTCTTATTTAATGAAGGAGGAGGTCAGGAAAGACATGCTGCTTAGTCTTAAATACAGCTAGATGAGGTAGGCCGAGGACAAACGGACTGAAAGGTGTCCTCTAACACCTGTGGAATTGTTTCTTCAAATACACACATTGGTGTTTGGGAATCAATGACTTCAACTGTCTACAGTATGTCAGTAAGCCTGTTTACATACACACCAAAAGGCTGATCATCATCTGATTTCTGGTGTTGTCTGATTTATTTACTTTTCTTACAATTTTGTATTTTTAGTCACAAAATCAAAACAAGAAAATGTCACCAGAAATAAAAACAATAGGCAAAAAACAAAACAAAAAAGACAATAGCCAAGAACTAAGAGAAGAAAAAAAACTAAAAAGAATTGTCAGTTTATTTAAGTGACCATGTAAACAGGATAATGTGATATAATCAGATAATGGTAGTTTGGATTAACATACCTGCAATTCTCCCCAATTTTCAGATGTGTTCCTGCATGTATACAAGTGAATCTGATTTATGTCGTGCTTTTTTTTTTTTTTTTTTTTTTTTACATCTGAACATGTGTAAACTTAGCTAAAATCATAGAGAACAGAAGTTATATAGTTAAACATGAGTGGAAGTTTAAGTCCACTACCACTATATATATACACATATATATATATATATATATATATATATATATATATATATATATATATATATATATATATATATATATATATATATATATATATATATATATATATATATATATATATATATATATATATATATATATATATATATATATATATATATATATATATATATATATATGTATATACTCTGAAAGAAATCCAATAATGGAGTGGAGCATCTAAATCAGGTTTTTGTCACATTTCTTAAGTGCACATAAATGGTTTAACCGCTTATCTTTTGCTTAAAAAGCCTGAAAAATAGTTCTGTAAATTAAAATGACAGCCGTTCTTCACCCACTTGGAGTACAAACAAAAGAATGGGCTCTTTGTAAAGGTAACACCCTGTAGTTTGGAATAAAACACTCACTTTTGATGCTTATTTGACACACTAATGCATTTGAATTTTTTACACCTTTCCTTAATATATGTATGTATTGTTTGTTACCGTAAATTATGTATGCATTATTTATGTGTATTCATCTGCATTTGGTAGGTATGGACTGAAACACACCATTTACCAACAGATCAATGTCTTGACACTTTGCAGATTAGAGTTGAGAACTTCATGTGTAAAAATGTCATTTTAGATCAGTTTTAGAGAAGGGAAATTTTAATTGTAATTTTTCCAGTGGTTACATTTAGCATACTTTTTTAATGAATAGGTAACTGCTGAATGATTCAAATATAAATACTTTAGCAAAAATTGCTTAAAATAAATATTCCAACAAATTCCCAACACAGATCTGAGGTTGGTCAAATATTTCTGCAGTTTCTGTTGCTTTGTGGATGTGACGTGTGTTTTGGACCTAAATACTTTACTGGATTACGTTTGCTGGAGTGTTACGAGGAAAATGACACCACATTTGTCAGGCTCAACAGATGATTGATTAGGTAACAGCCTTCAAAAGGAAGATCAGCCAAATTTTCTCATATTTAGCTTTTTTGGGAAACAATGTTTTGTGTTTGTGGTGTTGCTATTGCACTTCAGAATGGTTGATATATCCGGAAATATTAATTTATTCACTTTCATTTGATGTGTGACAAGTGGAGGTGCATTAATATAGAATCTGTATATATGGGTGTTAAAATAATGTCATCTACATGCCAGTAAGGCTGGTAAAAGGTTAAATCTGATCATTACAATCATCCAATTACTTCCTGTTATCATAATTTTTTGGTCATGTAAAGAAGCTCACTGTCCTTTTGCTTCTGTTGTGATAAGACTTACAGCTCAATATCACTGTCCCAACCTACTTATTGACAATAACTCTTAAATGATCACATGTTGTCAGGGTTATGTGAGCGGACTCTTACCTGGGGCCATCAGTGCCGTCATATGCTCCGACAGTGACATTACGGAAAAGCTTCCTCTTGGCTTTGTCACTGCGTGACTCTACAAGACATAAACAAGCATGTGCATTCAGAACTTCTTGACACCTTTTTGTCTTTTTGCAGAAGTGTTGTCTCTGACACATAAATCGTATCTATTTACACCCTTTTTGTGTCAGCTACCGCACATAGCATATGGTTTGTCTTCTGCGTGAACATTGCAGCTGCGAACATAGGAGGTAAGTGAATGTGCCACTGTCGGACACTGGTAAACACCGAGTGTGACATGTGCTTGGTTTTACAGTGACTTAAAGGATAATTCTAGCTGCAGGGAACATGTAAACAGTTTCTCACTGTGTCCTCTTCTGTGTCTGTGCTGTTTTATAATGATTTTTGTCCTCTGAGTTCACCAGACTCTGGACATTATCAAGTAAAATTACATTGGGTAAAATAATGTGTTGTGTTATGACTGAGTTGGTCATACCTGATCGATTGTCTTTACTGAGAGCAGCCACCTCTTCCACACAATCTGAAGGAAACCAGCCAGTGCGACCTTTTACTGTTCCTTCCCAGTATCCACCTTCTCCTACACTTAAAACTGAGATAGATAGATAGATAGATAGATAGATAGATAGATAGATAGATAGATAGATAGATAGATAGATAGATAGATAGATAGATAGATAGATAGATAGATAGATAGATAGATAGATAGATAGATAGATAGATAGATAGATAGATAGATAGATAGATAGATAGATAGATAGATAGATAGATAGATAGATAGATAGATAGATAGAGTTACAGTCTTCCTGAGTCTCTTCTTTGTTGAATAGGCATCTGCTAGTGCTTATTTTTCCCCATCAGACTGTATTGCAGCTGCACTGGAATACTTTCAAAGTTATAATAGTTGCGTAATGTATGGGGGTAACTATAAAAACAAACAATAAAACAATTGAATGCTTCAATTGCAAACAGGTGACAGGCTGATAACGCTGATACAAGACAAGGACGTTTTTTTTTTTCTTTTCTTTTACCTTTAACTTTGTCCCCTTTGCTGAGTGTCAGTTCTCTGTCTCCACTGGCAGAATGTGCACGTGTGGCCACATACACCCGCCCTGGCACGGCACTATACATACGCTTCATCTGACCACCCCCACCGCTCGATGAGGTTGCACTACACAGGGAGAGTGAGACAGACAGAGGACAGGCTGTAATAAAACCATTTGATAAGACATATCAAAAAAGCATGTGTGACAAAGTGATACAGCACAGCTTAGAAAATAACCATTGGACTCCACTGAATTGCTAACAGCAACTCGCCATTCCTGCAGGTATCAAACAATTTATATGGTGAATACAAGTTACCATATAACAAATATCTATTTCTTTGCATGCAGCTGATAATCTTGAAGCTTATCTATCAATTACTTTTATTGATAGTATGCTTTTGGGTTTTATGTAGATTGTAAAACAATGGCTTGAAGTTCATGTTTATGTGTCATATCTAGAATAATTCATGGTGGAGAAGAAGGAATATATGAAGTTCTACTGGGCCTCCTGGTTATTATGCAAACCAAAGTGTGCAGCCAACAAAGTCAGACAGTGATTGATATTTGGCTTAGTGTGACCTTCAAACAAGAGGTTTCTCAGTGGCTGCCAGTGTTTTAAAGTACTTTTTTTCCTCCACTATGAGTAGCTGAATGTGATATTCTGTAGTTTTAAGAGACGTTGTTGGAAAGACAGTGATATAAAAGACTGTTTTTCAAGATTTAAAGCAAAATATTTACTTTGATTTAATAATTCATAGCCTGAAATATCTGAGTCATTGTGTTGGTTGCACTGTATGAAAAAAGACAAGTGTGGCTACATTGTGATAAATATGTCAATGTCTCTGAGTAACAGTAGGTCTAACAGAAGGGTATTGAATATGTCCGAGAGCTCATTCGCATAAAGCCTGAACATTCTGTGGAATGTAAGAACTGTAAAACTGTGATTTGATAAACATGCCATCAGATATCAAGATACACATTAGGCATAGCTGCTTGTGACCCGTTAAGGGTTTAAACATGTTTCTAAGGCACAGCATGACAAAGCGATGTTGCTTGAAAGCTGTGGGTTTGATCTTTTTCGAACATCTTTTTGCAGTTTATTTTTTGCCTTTTTGTGCTGCTATGGTTACTTGCATTGCTCATAAAAGTCAGCGCATACTATTCCTGAGATTTTCACACATTTTGACATGGGTTTTGCTCGTGTTTTCTTAAAGCAGTGGATTAAGTTTTGCTCTGAAATTTCTCTGAAAGAGGAATATGGATATTATTATGTGTGTTTACATCACACACACACAGACACACACACACACACACACACACACACACACACATAATAACACAGTAATAAAAATAGTCAGATGCTGGCTATTGCCATCAGTGAATGTCATCTTCTCCATCTCATGTATGAATCTGTTGTCCACACTCACCCCTGTCGGCCTCTTGGTTGCTTGTGCCTCTCCTCTGTGTCACTTTGACCCCCTCTCCCCCTTGATGGGGAACGAGTGCGAGTTCTGGGGCTGCTGGAGCTCCTCATCCCAATGGAAGCCCTGCGTTGGCCCTATAGAAAATCAGCCAAACATATTCTGCAACTTATTACAATTAAAAGAACAAATCGCACATTTGGAAAGTATTTGATATCCAGGTATATAAGTATCCATCTGATTGTTCTCAGTTACCTGTCCAGGGTTGGGATTGGTTGCGGCCTTGTTGGGCATGAAGAGGGTGTCGGACTGGGTCATGCTGTTATCGCTGTTAGCGCGCAGCAGGGGGTGGGAGTGGAGTGAGGGGAGAGGCAGCGTGTGAGTGCTCTCTTTTCGCTTGGGAACATACTTGGGCGATTCCAAAAAGGGCACTAAAGATGGAGATACCAGGTGTGACGGTGGTGTTTATAGATAAGGGGTGAGGAAGGGGAGAGCAGTTTGGTGTGAGGGGAAGGGGTGAATTGAAGAACATTGTGGTGCAGAAAAAAAACAAAAAGCTGTGAGGGTGAATTCAGGACAGGGTCAAGAAGTTCTAATGAGGGTAAAGTTTAAGAGACTGATATGAAATTTAGTACTTTAGCTTACCTACGTCTGAATCTTTATGGTTTTTGATGAGCTCTCCCAGTTCAAAGTTGCCAGACATTACAGCTAACTGCAAAAAGGAAATAATGTTAGAACATTTACAAGCTTTTTATTCATTATATTCATCTCATTTTGCCAATGGTGGGAGTACCAGTAACTGTTCCAAAAATGTTGAGGTGCTATGTAAAAGTCAAATACAAACAGAATTCCATGATTTGAAAATCCCATAAATCAAACTTCAGTCAGAAAATGTTAAACCACATGTTGCGTCTATCACAGCATGACTTTTGCAGTAGTAGAATGCGGACGCTGAACCTGCCTGTGTTCATAAAAGGCTTTAACCAATGGAAGACATGATATCATACAGGACTATTGAGCAGCTACAATATTATATAAGATATACAATATTATATTATAATATTATATAAGAGATGCTACACAGTGATAATCGAATTCGAAATGACCTTATATTTTTCTTAACATCCTACATTTTCTTAGTTTAAATATTTGACACAGTATGTTCTCTGTTCTGCTGTCAATAAAATATTGGTTCACCAGATTTATAAAGCATTAAATCCTGTTTTCATTTACATTTTGCTCTACATACTGTAAATTTTTGTAACTTTGGTTGTAATAGTCAAATATTTTCCTGAAGTAAATGTAATAATATGACACTGAAAATGTACTGAAAATCCTGCCTTCAAATATCACGTAAGCAAAAGTATCAATGTATTAGCAGCCAAATGTACTAATGTACTTTACAATGAAAAGTAAGAGTATTCTATGTGCAGTAAAATAGATGTATATATCTCTATATATTATATATACATATATATATATATATATATATATATATATATATATATATATATATAGTCCTTTTGGATTCCTATTTTCACTGCATCAAAGTCTGAGCTGTATTCTAGTGCTGCAGAGATTTAAGGGTATTTTCAATCCTGCAAGTTTTGATCCAGACAATTTTGCTTTTGCACAGCAACTTTTCCAATCGACTATTCATCTTTGTCTAGCTTATTATTTATGCTAATGTTCCATCTCTTCTTTCTTTTTATTCTTTTGTTCATTTGGCAATACTAATTTTGAATAATTTATTGTAATTGGTCGTTAAGTCCAGATCATCTAACCAACTGGGCATTTTCACACTGTAAATTAACTGAATCATGGTTCACTTTGAATCAGACTAACATCACCTCTTTTCATTGGTTGGGTCTGTGGAGATTTCACAGAGGCAAATGTAATTCATATTGATATAAAAGATGTAAAAGTCCAGATCAAATGAGGCAGATGTGAAAGTGTCCTAAGTCTAAGTCTCATTCCACTGCTACATTTTGGTCAGAATTCACTGACAAATGGTCTACCTGAAAAGGGGTTTGACCATGCATGTTCTTTGCTTCCTTGTTGGCCCCCCTGTACAGAAGAACACGTACACAGCTCTCCTAATGTGCCATAAAAGAACAGGGATTAGTTTTAGCTTGATGTAAACCAGCAGTAAAAGGTACAGTGAGGTCCTGTTTCCATACTTGCCTTGTTGTACAGGGCAGAAATGTGAAGAGCAGTGTTCCCTGAGGCATTTTGCGAAGTGGTGTCTGCCCCATAAAACAGCAGATGCTCCAAGTGCTGGGCAAAGCCATTCTGGCAAGCCTTTCAGTGTCAAGAGAGTGATAGAAATATCCACAAATTGTTAAAATTAAAGAGTATAGAAATGATAGGTTTGCTTCATTACAACAGGATGAGTGAGAAAAAAAAATGAAGGAAAAATGTAAAAGATATACAGAGAGAAAGTAAATAGTATGTCTCACACCCACATTTATATCCATAATTGCTCTTACAGCAAAACAGGTCAGAGCCAATTACATTGCACCATAGTGATAAAGGAAGAATAGAAAAACAACATGAAAACAATAGCAATGAGTCTTCAGCAGCCAGAGAAGTTTCCTCATATTTTGCTGCAGGGATTAAAATACCACAAGATAAGTAGAAAGTGAAGAAAGGAAACAGCGAGCACAGTACAACCAAAATAAAATACCATGACAACAAGCACGCACAAATTTACCACAGCATCACAGAGAGATAATGTAGGCAATGCACCAGTATCTTTACTATGAACGATGTCTTTCTGAACTAGGTTTGGGTGTAAAGAAATCTTTTATTCACTTTAGTTTATTTATTTAAAACAAACAAACAAACAAAAAAAACCCAGCATGATTCGCTGTGCCTTTGCTGGTGAAAGGCTTGATGTGATGATGAGATGGTGGGATGAAGGGTACCTTGTGTATTTCTTCCATTCCAAACTCCTCTTCATCCCTGTGCTATGGAAAGAGAGAGAGAAAGTGGAGACGAGTGAGTGCAGGAGTGAACTTCAGACAGAAGGCTTGAGAGGGAAAGTGAAGGTATATGATATCAACCAAGGACAAGACTCAAAGATGTCAGTGCATTGCTTATGCCGACATAAGAAGTGAGAAATGTGACATAGATATGTGAATAGAGACACAAATAAATAGATGGATCCACATCATTGGTTTGTTGGATTGGATTGTTTTAGAAAACTGGAAATGGTCATTTGTTACCTGATGGGACTCATCCCAGCCATTGTCATCCCTGGTACCCAGTTTTGCCCTGTAGTACAGCAGGGTCTCACAGCAGGATGTGTCGCCCCCTACCAGCACAGTGTGATAGAGCGGGGTCAGGCAACAGCGGTCTTTATAGTCTGTAGACGCTCCCAGTGACAATAGAGCCTGACAGAAAGACATGACATAGAACTTTACTTTTCTCCTGTGTGTAAATCATATGCATAAAAAAAATACAGTATAACAAATATGCAACCCACTAACTGTGTCTGTGAGGGCTAATTCATTTAAATAATAAAATAATAAAAGATACTGCTGAACAAGAAGATAAAATATACTATAGCACAACATGAATTAGCAGATGTTTGCCCACCATTACATGATATTCAGATATATCATCATATTTAAGAGTAGCCATCAGTGGTTGCCGACTGATGTATTTGAGGTACTGTCTCTAATGATCTTAGTTTAAAGCAGTATCCCATTTCACCCTCCACTCCCGTTTTGCATGATCAAGTGAAGGGGTACGGGTGTTCAGATTCTCAATGGGCTGAAGAGGAAGCACTACAGGGGAAATCTCCCACAATTCTGTTCAATTCATTGCTTTAAACCCAACAAAAAAGTGCAGCAGTGTGATAGAGGGAAACACTTCAATGTACAAATGTTCTTTGTAAAATACTTAATCATTTGATCGTCCATTTCAATGTGTTGTAGACCACATTTCGTATCTCCTAGCCAGTGGGAAGAGTGGTTGACTGATTAAAACTTTCTTCAAGGTCCTGATGCTAAACGGTTCAGTTTGGTGGCTCAAACTCATGCCTGTGACCTTAGTGCCTATTTTAGTGATTCCTTGTAAGTACCGACTCAATAAAACAAGAATACAACATTTTCATAAAAGTGTTGTCCACATTAAAATTAAGAAGTTTGTGATAAAAATGTAGATGCTGATGTACTTTTTTTTAACACAGCGTCTACTTGAGACTCAAAAGTGAGCTTGTCGTCGACCAGAATGCCCAGGTATTTATTCTGGTTGACAACATAAAGGTGTCATTCCGCTTTTCCACGCTCCTTTTGGAATCTAATGGCTCACCCTGAGTTACCACCACATGCTGCGTTTGCTGCGTGGTGTGTCACCTCCACTGGCTGTTTTTCCCATTCATAGAAAACAACACAGAGAAACAAGCGACTCAGAAAAGCCTGTCCATTACATGTCATGAGGACATTGATGTCACCCACATGGGGTTAAGCCCATCCCCCATTGCAGCGAATCTGAAGTAGCATTAGCATTAGCATCTACAAGAGAAGATGGCGCCACAGTAGCTGCTGCACAAACTTAAAAAAAATGGCGGATCAAACTGGTTCATGTTCTCTCTGCTGAAATAAAGCCTTGTTTTTTTCCTTGTTTTCAAAACTAGCAATGGCACGAAACCTAGCTGGATGTTACTCTGGTAAGGTAAACACACACAGAGCCAGAGGGGAGTGGGGAGTGTTCCTTCACCCATTCTGATCCAATCACAGACGCCTCATCACCATGTATGAGGAAGTACCGGAAAATTCTGTTGTTCGACCTCAAGTCATTTTTGTACCATCCAAAAACAGCTGGAAACAAAACAATCCGGACGTTTTTTTTTTGTTTGTTTTTTAATAGAACCAACACACAATGCATTCAGTAACAATGGAGAACACTGACTCCTTTAAGTAAGAGGTGAATTTGGATTAGGCCAAAGTTCTAAATAGTTTCATTAACAAATGCATGAATATAAATCTGTCAGAGTTTGACAATGAACATCTTGTTTTGTTAGTTTTTGCGTCTTCCTGTTCTTTATGTCATTGTCTGGACTTTTATTTTGTCATATTGGTTCATGTTCACTTTGTCTCGTTTTACTTCCTGTCACTGATGATTTGTCATGCCCCGTTAATTTAACCTTAATGTGTCTCACCTGGCGTCTGGTGTATAAATGTCAAGTCTCTCCCTGAGCTTGAATGTGACATTGTTTTCCCTGGATGCATCAGTTCAGTGTTTATCATTTGTCGTGTGTATGACCTGGTTCTGGATTTTTACCTCTGCCAAGAAGTTAATGTTTTTGCCAGTTTGTCTGTCTGTTAGTTAGCGAGATAACTCAAAAAGGTATGGATGGATCTTGATGAAAATGTCATGACGTGTTGGGGGTGTCATAAGGAACAAATGATTAGATATTGGTGATAACCCGGAAGAAATCCTGGATTCTGGATCACTTTGAAATGTATTCTCCATTTACCGCAATGTAAAATTTCAATTTGGTTTGCATTTGGATCTCAGTGTTCTGAAAACCGTATCAAAATCAAATCTGAGTTAAAGTAAATGACAAATAAATGTGTTTTTTTTTTCCCCCTGAGCTCATATTTTTCATCAGTAAAGATTTCCAGGTCACTACTGTTTGTAAAACAGTTACTTGGAGATAACAACCTGACAATAATTTATGATTTACTATATATTTACTGACTTTTTTTTTGCCAATAGTAGACATTAAAAGAACATTCGTGACCCTTTTTCCCTTACCAACAGTCCGGCGTGATTATGAGCCCTTGCAGCTTTGTGCACTGGTGTCAGACCATCTTTGCTTCTGAAGTCGAAATGAGCACCGCCCAGCAGCAGCACCCTGATGCCCTCCACTGATAGGCTCGACTGCACAGCCACATTTAGGGGGGTTTCTGACCATGCAGGGTCAAGAACGAGAGGAGAGTTGAAAAAGGAACAACAAAATCTACCCTCAGATACTTGTGTGCTTTTAAATATTACATACTAAATACAACTACTGTAGTAATAACTCTGCAATCAAACCCTTTGGTAAAGAGAAATAAAATCAAATATGTAAATTCAAAGTACTCTCTCCATTGTTAAGTAAAATGATCTGTCAGTGTTTTACTAGTATTTTATTATATCTATTATATATATATATATTTACGATGTTGGATTAATTTTACTGCTTGTTGAGTTCATTTGTAGAATTTTATATATGTTTGGTAGTATTTGCAGCAGTGCATTATCATTTTTAACATAATTTTGTGGCTGTCTTCTAAGAATATGATATTTAACTAAAAAATAAACTGCTGTTTTTGGCTTTGTGACAAGGTTTAATCCCTTCTAAAGGGAAATCTAAAATACAACCTACAAATGAACACCTCATTCTGGTCAAAATCAACATATTTGATGAGTCAGACTTCTCAATGGGCATGAAGAGAGTAGAACAACTAAAGCTCAGACAAATGTAGTGGAGTAAAAAGTACAATATTATATAAGTGGAGTGCACGTAAAAAAAATAATAATAAAAAAAAAGAGCAGAAGATGGAGAAACTCAAGTATCTAAGTATTTACACTTTAAATAAAAGTATAGTACTTTGTTTGTCTACTTAGATAAAATTCCATCATCTCTAAATATCACTCAGGGAATAATTAATTTTAAAATAAGAGAATAAAAATAGACCAGATGTAACCATCCACAGACAGAACTGTAAAATTCCAAACTTACCTCCAGTATCAGGATCATGAAAATTTGGATCGAGACCTTTCTCGAGGACCTTTGCCATTTTCTCTATAGCTCCAGTCTGAATATAATCAAGGAATTTCTTCAGACTAGCCTGATGGGAAGAAAAGGAAGCAATGCATAACTGACTAAAATGTAAGGTTTTATCCGAAATGTTCAATAGAAGAGACAAACATAATGTTAACAGTAGAAAATTAAAAATATACCTTTGTGCTGAGTTTGGTGAGGGCCTTTTCATCCAGGTTAGTCTGTTTGTAAACCCTGGTTTTGTATCTAAACTGAAGACCAGAAGAAGATCTGTGTGAAATCTGTAATTCCTCACATGGCTCCATTATAGTTCAGTTTATTAGTGCACAGGGCATTAAAGAAATAAAAGTAGATTAGACTTTGTGCTGCAGCTCTGTGTGGTTCTTAACAACACCACCCTTTCTTTTTCACAGCAGAGAAGCAAGACTAGAAATTGAAATTAAATTAGAAATTGATTTTCTTATTCATATAGTGCTGCCTTCTGCTTTTTCCACAAATAATTCAATTATTTGATTTATCTACATCATAGCTTTAAACCACAAAAGCACTATTATTCCAGTTAAACTCTTAGTGTTTCTACAGATTCCCTCTCCCACTCATTATTACTGGAACAGCTCCATGACTTAGTCCTTTAAAATATCAAACCAAATTTGCTTCTGAGCTGAATGCATGCTTTACTCTATGGGCTAAACTGATTTGATTTTCACTATTAAAGGATCAATTTAGAAGTTTAATGAATAAATAGTTGTGCTTTAAAGTAACAACATGCACTGTAACTTAGGTACAAAATGTATAAGTAGATGTGTATCTGGTTTGTTTAGATTAATGAAACAGAACGTTAGTGTTTATGCTTTACTTTGCAGTTCTTAGTTATTTATGAGCGTACAGGGTCTCCCCAAATGTTAAAAGTGCAAGTGGAAAAAAAAAGCACTTCTCAAATTTTAAGTCTCAAGCAAGTTTTGGATTTTCATGATGTGAAAATGAAGCATAAGTCAAGTGTCTGATGAAAGCCAACAAACAAGTGATGAATCAAGTCAAACTAACTTCTGCTTCCAACATGAATGACTGAGCCATCGATTACCTCATGAAATAACAGTGAGCAGCACTTTAATGAACTACTGTGATGTCTGTTCCTATTTCAACTGGAGGATGCTTTATGATGACTCAAATGGCAGGTCTTGTTGTTGCACAATTCAGGTTTTTTGGTGAAATGCAATGTTTTTATGTTTGTTCATATTACACATTAAAGGTGACTTCTATCAGTTTTGAGTATGAACTGAATGCCATCCTGAAGCGACCTACAAACACTAAAGAGGTGCTGATGTAATATGTGACCTGATGTAATATGGTTTTCCCACCGCTTCTTCTCCTGGCACACAGAATTGATGAAAAAGTTGGATAAATGCAACACGGCCATTCAACATGAAGTCGCATTGGAAAATATTGGATATGTATCTGATTTATAATAATAATAATAATAATAATAATACATTTTATTTGTATAGCGCTTATCATGGCACTCAAAGAAACTTTACATGAAGTTAAAAAATAGAACAATAAGAGTCCAACTACAATGAGAAAAACAATAGACAACAGGGCAATTGCACATTAAAACTGACAGAATAAAAGTAATCAAACATTAAAATCAATCTTTAATAAATTAGTTTTTAAAAGTGTGACTACAGAGAAGGGTCTGTCCCCCCAGGTTTTATGCCAACATGAAAGTAGCCTGTGTTGGAATTTGAAAAAATCTAATTTGTGCAGTTTAAACTGTCTTTAGTAGATCAGATACAAGTCATACATGGGGGGGAAAAATGGATCTGGGTCACATTTGCCTGCAGTCTAATGGTAGCTCTTTAGAAATCCTTCAATCATGTTCATGTCTCCTCCATCATGATCAGCAAAGTCTCAGTATTTTTCTGCGCAGGATGAGTTGGGAAGTCAACTGCAACAAGTCAAGTCGTCGTTCCTCAAGTCCTAAATTGTGACTTAAAAACAGCATTTAAAGTTCTACTGCTCTTGAGAGAAAACACTGTTCTAATCTAAAGAGAATTTGCTTTATTTTTTTTTTTCTTCTGGAAATAAGCTTTTAAAATGTAGGTGATATCCATTATAACTGTGCTAGCTTCATGAAAGGTGAAGCTGGGATGGTGATGGGGGTCCCTCCAATGCTTCTACGGCTTCTTCTTGGGTGTGTCTTTTTAAAAGCCGTTTTGTACTATGTTAGTATTATAGTTCAAAAGTATTCTAATGTGTATTTTTTCTTAAATAACATGAATAAAGCTATAACCGCACCTAAGTCCTCTAGAAGCATATGGAAATCCTGACTAATGCCCTATAGACAAATATCCCCTTTAGTGTTTTAGTGTCATTGTGTTTCACTTGATCACGGTATAAGATAATCTATTTGACTATAAATGACCCAAGCATCGGATGAACAGACATGATATCCTTTACTATAATATACACTGTAGATTGTGATGATTGATCCTGGCAGGTTATTTTAACACGTGTTTAAAGGAAACTCCCTGTTGATGAAAGATACAAATTTACCCCTCAGCTCTAAGCCTAACGTCACCCTCTGCATGAATGTGAAATGTGTTACGAAGTCGATGAGGGGCTGAAAAAGGGAAGTGAGGAGGGGCTGTGGGGTTAAGCCTGGAGATGTGAGACCAAAGTTGTACTATGTCTAGACTCATGAGGTCTGATGGAACTAGTTCATTTTCTTTTTTTTTTTTTTTTTTTTGCGACTTCATACTGCTCTGTCATCTACAAAAACACACTGACTACTTGAATTATTATAATGTTATGTGTATGTGTGTGTAAATTCACTGTTTTACTTTGGTAAACTAAGGCCTTATAGAGCATTTCAAAGCCACAAACATGTTCAACTGTGTTCCCTCTTCTATCACACTTACTTAGATTATTAATCAACTCTTCAGAAGCCTGATAATGTAATGGCTTCCAGGTGTGAAGGAAGAGAGAGAGAGAGTTTTTATTTTATATATTATTTTTTAAGATATATTTACATTTTTGTATTAAAAAAAATAAAAATTTAATTTCATTGTATTGTATTTTAATTTTTTTCTTAACATTTTTCTTATTTTTTTGTTTTATTTCTATTTTTTTTAACGTTTTAAATTATTCTTAATTAATTCATTAATTTTAATTTATTTATTACTGTATTGTTTATTTTAATTATTTATTTCTTTTTTTTTCTTTTTTCTTTTTTTACTTTATTATGTATGTATGTATGTATTTATTTATTTATTTATATTTTTTAATTTAAAAAAAAAGAGAAGAAAAAAGTTAGATATCTAAAACATGTAGGACACTGGACCACGAGGACTGGATTTGAGAAGCACTGCTCTACACCAAGTTATTTGATATTTTTCATTTTAGATTTTATAAAATTAATGTGATTTCACAGATTCCCACTGAAATGTAAGTGAGCCTGTATACCCCCCCCCCCACCCCCACCACACACACACACACACAAATACACTCTTCCAAACAGCTAGAATTTCTAGTTAAATTTTGACATGTTTGCTGCTTTTTAACACTAACATGGACTAAAAAACCATTTAAACACTAAAACATATTGGAGTTTACAGTTCAAAAAGCAGGTTAAATATCAATAATAGTTTACGCTTCATTTTGTCAATGAGTAATGAAAAAAAAAAACCTGTCTGGATGTGATTTGTCCACATCACTACTTTATCATGATAGCAAACCATTTACTGTTTGAGGAGAAAAGAGTGTAAACTTCTATCTACAAACTGTCAACTGAACTGAAATTATCTTCTGTTTGGCCAAAAGAAAGAACAAGCTTTTTATTTTAGAGAATAGGGATTGGCAGAAACAACAAGTACAGCATGTCTTTGGAAACCGATCCACTTCAATGACTGACGAGCTTCACACTTGTTTTTTTTATAAATACATATACTCACACCAATGGGAGATAGAGAATTTAGTTACAAATCCTCATCAGCGCACACGTGTTCTTAACTGGAACCCAGTCAAGAATGTAAACACTGCAGTGCAAAGCTACACAGAGCCTTGGGTACAAGATTATCTTTCAGTCCAACTGTTACAGTTCATATCCACCAGAGGGCGCTGTCACACAACTGTATCCTAGGAGAAATAATCTCCTCAGTTTCACCCACATTCTCTCCAATTATTGTAGAAATAATACAATTTCAGGTTATGCAATATAGAAAACTCTATAAAATATATGACATCCTTTGCCAGAATTACTTGATAATTAATTTACTTTGTGACTAATGGAAATATTAAGCAAAATTTTGCTTTTTGCGGAGCAGTAATACAGTTTAATGAAGTTTTAAAGTCTAACACAGTTCACTAATTTATGTTTTTCAACCTACAGAGGCAGGAAAATTTGACACCTACAGATTCAAAAAGCAGACGCAGTTTTCTATTTCATTGCTTTGGGAATGTAATAATTCTGTTATTGGACCTCTTTTAATGTGCTTTTATTTTAATCATACCTTAATTGGCTTTGACTTAACTTTCATTTTTCTATAGAGTTTTATTCTTAGTTTGAATAGTTTTGATTCACTTGTTTTATTTGGGTGTGTCCTGATTGTTTGTTGTTTGTTTTTTTGTTTTGGCCTCACATTTTGTGCAGCACATTAGACCTCCACCTTGAACATAATGTGCTGCATAAATAGTTTTGCTTCCTTACCAACATAAAAGACACAGGAAACATGGTAATAGTAATTTTTCGATCATACCTCCAGGTATGGCACTCCTTTCTCAAAGCTCTGAGAATAGTCACGCAGGGCTCGTTCCTCCTCCAGGAACTTGGCGTCTCGTCCATCTCCAGCCGGCTGGAAGAGGCCATAGTTGTAGACGTCCCACAGTGACTCACTGAGGGAGCAGATGATCTGCTGCTTTGCATTCCACACTGTGCAGTCCTGGTCAAACTGGAGGCACCTCTAACATATAGATAGCAGAGGGCAGGGATAGGGTCAGAGGTCAAGCAGAGATGTCCTTATACAATTGATTTAATCCTACTATGATAGTTTCAGAATGCAACACTGGAAGATGGTTTTACCTAAAAAACAAAGCACTGTGCTTAAAAAATGCCTCAAATATGAATAAATAGCTGTGCTACAGTAATATTTCGCCTTAGGCATAAATAAACTTGAGCTTTCTATATGGAAGGCATTCACCATGGCATCATTTTGATAAGCTAATGTTTATGTAATGTGACATTTTTCCCCATTTTTCTTCTTTACTTAATGCTTCTGACCTTAAACTTGACCTACTGAAGCAACCAAAGATCACTGCCCCCACAAACCTGTACTGTAGGCTCTGGGTATGATGGGAAAACAATTAATCCACCTTTCTTTCTCACACTGATGCACCCATCAAGCTTAAAGGGATAGTTCACTATTTTTCACATGAATTTGAATGGGTTCAGCGTCTTTACTCTGGTGCACCCACAGTGATTTACCCCTAACACTGTCCTGTGAGTCGAGTTCTGGTCCAGTTTTGGTCAAAAGCGAAAGTAATCCCGCCAGGTTTCCTGGGGTCAACCAAATAAAACGTGTTTCTTCTCAAAACAATATGTGTTTGAATGAGTGATTTATTTGCATAACAAAACTGTCACGGAACAAAAACTCACACCTTGTAATTGCTTGGAACTACTTTTTCTCAATACAGATCAATGCCCATTGTCACTAGTAACAGCTGTGTGCCTTAGCAAACTACATTCATCAGTTGTCTAGCAGTGTTTGCGGCTGCTACGTGCAGGCGCACAGCTGTTAGCAGTGACAACGCACATTGACTACTACCAAAACTGGACCAGAACTCGACTCACAGGACACTGTTGGGGGTAAGTCACTGTGGGTGCACCAGAGTAAAGACTGATTCCATACAAATTATGTGAAAAATGGTGAACTATCCCTTTAAACAGGGTCAGTCTCGACTCATCAGGCCATATGAATTTTTTTCCATTGAATCTCAATCTCATCTCTATCAAACTGATGGTTGTTTAAAAAATGTAATAGTACTCACTGCATCAGTTAGAATTAAAGAACTTCTTGGACCTGAAACTTATTAATCAGGGCTGTAATTATACAATGGAAGCATCTGAACAGTTGCCCTAGTCAAATCCTGGTGGAGCTTTTTTCATTTTTTTCCCCTGAGTAATGAATATTTCTTTAATCTGGATGAGCTGACCATGAAATCTGCACAGATATTAGTCAACGTTGTAAAGCCTGCCTATAGGTGGGCATTCTATTCCATAATAAGACATTATAAAACTACTCTAATGCAGAAAAAAAAATTGGTTGTACTTCTGTTATGTGGTTACTATAAACACAATTTGAAAGTTTCCCTTCCAGTTTTAATTTCCATGATAGTTGCATTTATTTAAGCAGATAGCACATAGTAAACTGTTTATGTGTCATCTGCCAAAACATTTAAAATAATAAAGCAGTAGTTCTGATGCTAGTAGTGAGTTAATATTAGGTCAATTTAGAAGATGGAAATGTACAGTATATACTGTACATTTTTGCAGTGATAATTTGGAGACAATGGGACCAAATACACTCTAGAAGAAGTTAAATAAACTCTTGTTGATTTAACACTGCAACATTTACTGTGTACCACTATTACCTTTACAGAAAGAACTTTAAACATCTTAGAAATATTGAACTTTTTTTCAAATTAAATATCAGATTTTTATCACCAAACCATCCCCATAAAATTCCAATTAGCTAGATCATGCTTTTGTAAATGTAGTTTAACCTTATTAAATAGTCTATTCTTGTTTTTAGGTGCATAATTAATTGTTCATGAAAAAGTCTGAAATTATATAATAAAACAAACTGACCACCAAGTACACTTTTATTTGATGGATGCCATCTATTCTCTGGATTTTTAACCTTAATACACTTAAGTGAGGGTAGAGGGTAGAGATGGCTCAGTAAGATAAAATAATTAATAATTAGAATGTGTGATGTATATTAAATGTAAGCCTACTGTATGTCCTGTTTCAGGTACATTTCGTCCACCTTAGGGAAATATTTCATAATCAGTGTTTAGTTATGATGGATCAATAACAGCAATTGGTGCACTGGTGGATAGGAATGTGATGGGTGTAGAATATGGATGTATTTCCTTTAAATAATTAATCCCCTGCCACTTTCATGAAAATAAGATTACTTATACTACTGGTTCAGTCAGGATTTTCAGGTTTCGCTCATATATTCACACCTCCCTTGCTCGTCACAGTAAATAAAGACTATACGGCGAGATAAAAATTTCCCTTTATTTATTTTATACTTTGATCTTTGCATGTATAATGTGAGATTCACGCCACATTCCAGAGGAGAAAAGCTCTTTTGTGTTTTGCTGGATGCCAGTGTGTGATATATACCAGAAACACACTGGGCACCGTGAAAAATACCTTAGATGTATGTGTATGTGGTATCCTTAACAAGATTTTACAGTGATTTGTGCACATTCATTTCCTCCTATTATTCCATTTCCGTAGTTCCAGAGGCAGACCATCTTTTTTTTTTTGTCCTTTTCTCATTGAAGTCTGGAGCCGCAGGACAGAGCTGACCGGGACGGGGGGTTTTAACAGCAGGGCTGAAGGGTCTGAAGAAGAAGATGTATGCATCCGTGCTATTGTTCCATTTCAGAGAAGTATAAGTAAAACTGCACAGCTCAGCACACTCCTATCACCTCTCTGCACCCCCTCACCCTCTACAGCGCCCCTCCATCCCCCATAGGTTTCACTATTTGATTATGTAGTCAACTCTATCGGCATGGCAACCAGTTCATTAGTGGAGGCAGGCAGCCGTTGCCGTAGCAATGTCTTAGTGGTCCCTGGGAGGTAAACCACATGATATAAATGTGTATGTGCTAGTGTGTGTGTGTGTGTATGAGTGAAATATAAGGTATGTCTGTGTGCGTCTTTATGTTCCTGTAATCGTGCTGTGTAGTGCATATACAGTACATGTACGAGTGTGTGTGTATTTTTAAGTACCTTTTGTTACAGTTCAGGGGCTTTATTCACTAAAGCCTTGATCAAACATGAATACTACTACCTGTGGACCTATGGATTTTTTTTTAGCAATTAATTAACCTATGTCTGAAATCTGTGAAGACAAAGTTCCACTCTATTTAAGCAAAAAAAAAAAAAACATACCCTATGATAGTGTTGGCCCCATGCAAATAAACTTGTTTTTGTCTTTATCTTTTTTACTTGACTAATCATTCATTCATTTTCTGAACCCACTCACTAGGGTCACAGGGGTCACATGGAGCCTACCCCAGCTATTTAAAGACGAAGGTTGAGGTACACCCTGGACATGTCACTAGTTCATCGCAGGGCTGAAATATAGTGATAAAAAAAATCACCCTCACATTCACACCTATGGGCAATATAGATTAACCAATTAACCTATCAGTGTATGTCTTTGGATGGTGGGAGGAAGCTTGAAAACCTGCACAGAACCCACGCAGACACAGGGAGAACATGCAAACTCCACACAGAAAGGTCCCATTAGCTGGTGTTGGAATAGAACCCAGGACCTTTTTGCTCTGACCTTCCTGCAGTGGGTAGATTTTTCATTATTATTATTATTATTATTTTTTTTTTTTTTTTTTTCATTATTATTTTACACTTCATGTGTGCATTTTACTCTGAGCACCTTAAAGAACATGAAAATAAATGTTGTTGTACTGTAAAAATTTATTCTGTAATGACAATAAAGGTTATTCTCATTATTTTTATCTCTGTGATTTGGTGGGATTTCCAACATACATTGTTTCCCACACTTAAATATTCAACCTCTTTCCTGACTGGATAATAAATGAAAACTTGGAAAGTAATTTGGCTGGAAATTCAGGAAGCTTATATTGTGATTTAATATGGATATTCAATAGTAAAATTAAATTCTCATGAGATGAGGAGCACATAATCTTTTCTGTCCTTCAGCAGTTACCTGTAAATGAAAAACCTGTCTTGTCAATTCAAGTAAAAAAAAAAAAAAAAAGAATTGGGGTGTTCTATCCTGTCAAGCTCACATCATGTGGACACCACACATATACCGAATGAAAAGAAATCTCCCATTGGTTTGAACTAATGGTTTGAAGCCAGAAGTGAGCTGTCAATCAAAGCTAGGGGCAGGCGAGGTCTGAGTTTTCAATTCATCTTAAATTCTTGTCAAAGATGAACCATCGGTACACCGACTACACACGTAAAATTAATGAGACCAGAATGTCTCCTGGAGAAAAAAAGTGGACAGACTTTGTGTTATATCTACAAAGCACTTCAATGTAAATGTATGAAATGAATCTCGTGGCATCTACGCTATTACACTCGAAGAAATGAAGGAAATCTGATGGACAATTGTTCTACGAGAGAAAAGAATTTCACTTCTGAACAATCTGAAAGAATAGTGTCTGAACTAGAGATGAGAAAAAGCCTTTCCTTGGACGCAACAAAGTCTGTTAACGTGACTGTACCCAAGTCCCTGTAGCTCAAGTAAAAAAAGAAATAGTTTGGTGTTAAAATTGATGTGACATACTAGAGTAACAGACCAGAAGGAACCTATGGAAAACATGGAGGATTAGAGCTTCCTGATAAGAGTCTGAGATGCTCAATGCAGTTATTGGCCAAACCTCTGACTGCTTCACCCTTCTCTCTTTGCATATAATGAACCAGTCTACTGTAATAGAATGGTCATCAGGATACAGTTATATCCCTAACTTAGATGTTGGCCCTCCCAAGCTCAGTGTTTAGCCCAAAATTTTAGGATGTAAAATTGCATCTGAAAACAAGAAGACTGTTTTTGTGTGTGTTAGTCAGTATGTGAATGTATTATGTATTGTGTTAATGTCTGATATGTTTTAGACATGATTGCTAAGTGGGGTTTGTAATTGACGCCCAGATTTGTTGATGTGAATTAGGCAGAAAACTGCATTTATCGATCACTGCTTTGATACTATAAAAGTCATTAAAATCTAAAAGTTTAAGTCACACTGTAGTTTCAGTCCTGTTAACATAGATATGATCAAGGCATGATGTCTGGTGCTCATTTTCCAAGGTACATTATATCCTTTTACACATTGAACAGTTATTTACTAACCACAGCTTTAAAATGACACAGATGTTTCTCTGCAGTATGACCAGCTGTGCATGCAGTACAAACATAGAAGATGGCATTAATATTGGGCAAGCAAAGCATTTATGCAACTGAACAATAAATTTACATTATTGATGTGTATGTGTTATCGCTTTCTCACATTTCCCACACTGTGGGAAAACACACAGGATATAAACTGCCTTTTTTTCTACCATTTTCATTTTTAAGAGGATTAGTTGCATGGCAACAAATCTTTATAAACCAAGTGAAAACAAAATGTTCTGCTACGTACTGTTAGTGTAAATTGACATTTTCATCTAACTGGTTTCCATTTAAACTTGATGAGGCAGAAAATAAAATGTAAGAAAAAGTGGGCATTATTTGTTTTACCATACATAATATGTCCATTCTGTTTGTTGTGTGTGTGTGTTTTTTTTTTACTTCTTTCTTAAATTTCCACTACAAATGTTAATATGTAGTGAACTGAGCATTATGGTCATGTATATGTAGCAGCATTGTCTTCATTCATTTTTACTGATAGACAAAATTCAAGTATTAAAACATTAACATTTCTGATTGATCTAGAGAAAATTGCTACAAATTACATTTAAATGGATGTATTTTGTAATTAGCAATAAAAATTAATGTTACAAAAACCCTGTCACACTGGACACCACTTGGTTCATTCTTGTATTTTAAGAAAGTAGAATCTTAGTGGCAAGACTTGTTTCTGTTCATTCAAGCACTTACACAGTAGCTTTTGTAAAAGTGTATCTATATTTTTGCTTGTTCATTCTACACATTTCTTTCTGAGCCCACTCACTGTATCTGGGTAACTCTCCTCTCCTCTCCTCTCCTCTCCTCTCCTCTCCTCTCCTCTCCTCTCCTCTCCTCTCCTCTCCTCTCCTCTCCTCTCCTCTCCTCTCCTCTCCTCTCCTCTCCTCTCCTCTCCTCTCCTCTCCTCTCCTCTCCTCTCCTCTCCCCTCCCCTCCCCTCCCCTCCTCTCCTCTCCTCTCCTCTCCTCTCCTCTCCTCTCCTCTCCTCTCCTCTCCTCTCCTCTCCTCTCCTCTCCTCTCCTCTCCTCTCCTCTCCTCTCCTCTCCTCTCCTCTCCTCTCCCCTCCCCTCCCCTCCTCTCCTCTCCCCTCCCCTCCTCTCCTCTCCTCTCCTCTCCTCTCCTCTCCTCTCCTCTCCTCTCCTCTCCCTGTAATATTTCAGCTGCAGTACTAGCAGTGGGGAGTGTTTGTCAGCTGTGTAATGGACACCTCAGAGCAACACAGATGTTCTCACACATACTCATTCCTTTCCAGCGTCACTGACTTCTGCAGCTCTCCCCAAACTCATTAAAAACCTATTAGATAATTAGCAATTACTGTTATATTGAGGGCATATTAGCTGACATGTAGAACGGTCGACATGTTCAGGGAGATGAAAATGCAGAAAGAATGATGTGAGGAGGGATTACAGTGGGACACATATTGTCACCTGGTGTGTGGGACAGCCAATTCTCACCTGCTGGCCCCACACGGCTGTGAGCTGTTAGAAGTGTGAATTGCGACCAACTTCAGTTTTGAAAACTAATTATGCCTATGAGTGACCTAAGACAGACACTTATATGGTGATGTTCACTGACTATGACTATATTCACGTCAAACTGTTTTCTTCTCACCTTCTTTTGGGACTTGTCTTTGGGCTTAAGGGATGTCTGAGTTGAAAATGCTCTGAAAATGAGTTATTCATGTGTAGTTGTGAACCTTATTTATCCAGTGAAAGAAAAAGAAATATGCACAGGTTATTTTCAGTGTCTAATACAAAACAAATGCTTGTAAACATGGCTATAGATGGTATGGTCAGTGTTCAGTGTTTGCTTAATGTGTACTGGAATTTGTATTGAAAATACAGTTACAGTAACAGTTGAAGTTGCATTTAAAACCTCATAAAAATTTGAATGAATGATTTATTTCGAACATGTGCAGAATGCAACAATAATCAATACAACAACAACAACAATAATAATAATAATAATAATAATGATAATAATAATAATAATAATAATAATAATAATAATAATAATAATAATAATAATAATAATAATAATAATAATAATAATAATAATAATAATAATAATAATAATAATAATAATAATACACAATAAAGCGTCACCTGCCAAATGCACCTGAAATAGTCATTGTGCATTACATTTGATGTTTTTGCAGTTATGCAACTGTGTTAATATTTGTTTTTAACTTTACTGTTATCTTCGAAGTTGAAGTTTGATCTTCTTTATATACTGCTGTTTAATCTACTTATGTGTATTGTATTTTATAAGATCATATGTTTGTAGCTGGGGGTGACACTGTCGCACAGTGGATAGCACTGTCGCCTCACAGGAAGAAGGTCCTGGGTAAGATTCTGACACAAAGACCTTTCTGAGTAGTGTTTGCATGTTCTCTCCAGGTACTCTGGTTTCCTACCACCATCCACAGACATGCACTAGTAGGTTAATTAAATAATCTAAAATTTACCAGAGGTGTGAGAGTGATTGGTTGTTTGTCTCTATACATCTGCACTATGATGACTGGTGACACATCCAGGGTGTACCCCACCTTGACCCATAGGTAGCTGCAATAGACTCCAATGCTCTTGAGCAGGGGTCTCAAACATGCGGCCCGGGGGCCAAATACGGCCCAACAAACGTTCCAATGCAGCCCCTGGTGTGGAATGGATTTTAGTTCAGGTTCCACATACAGACCAATATTATCTAGAGTCAAATAATAACAGAATAACCTACATATAAATAATACAAACACAATAATGACTCTGTATTTTATTCTTGTTTGATGTGAAAATAATACTATTCCATTATGCCAATAAATAATGACAACTTCAAATTTTCCTCTTTGTTTTAGTGCAAAAAATAACAACTGTGAAAATATTGACATTTGCATACTATCCTGTAACTATAACATATGACAAACCGAAACCATTATGAATAACCTGAAATGTCTAACGAAAATTAAGCACAATTTAAGCCATGTTGTAGTTTTTACTGTCTTTGTACATCTGATCCATAATACACATTTAAAAATGATGAGTTGAGGCAGATTATTGTTAAAATTGCATTTATTTTTCTGAAGAAAAATAAAATAAAATACTTTTTTTTTTTAGATTACTCAAATCTTCTTTTTTTTTTTTGCTTAAATTAAACCATTCATTCATTCACCAATAAAGTATTTTCACAATTTAATTGTTTTTTTGTTTTTTGCAGTAAAACAAAAGCAAAACTTTTGAGTTGTCAGTATTTATAGGGTATTATTCTATCATTTTACTGGTCTGGCCCACTTGAAATCAAATCAGGCTGAATGTGGCCCCTGAAGAAAATGAGTTTGAGACCCCTGCTCTTGAGGATAAAACAGTTCAGAAGCTGGATGGATGGATCTTTGTAACTTCATTGTACAGTGAGAACATATATTTGTAAAATTTGACTTTACTTGAAGAGCAGCATTTTTTCAACACATTTCACAAATACTCAATCCTTCAATGTATCACAGAATAATTTACAAAATCTGTAGACTGAAGATACATGGATTTAATTTGACAGGAAATGTCACAGTGTAAAACCATATTTTTTAAAAGTGCGTCATTTTGCCTACACCTACAGAATGTGAAAATCAATTAACAGTCACCTGAATCAAATATTTTAGTTGTTTTACAGTTACAGTCTTAGCTATCATTGCTTTTTGAAATTATTTTTCAAGCCATCGTTCTCTATTTCTCTCTCTGAAGCAGTAATACCAGAGAGACTTGGCTTGAACTACTTCCTTATTTGGAAAGACCTCCAGTCAATGCCCTGTTTGCAGAAGAGACTTTTTTTACACATAGATAAGTGTAACCATTAAATGTTGATTTGAGGCTTTGAAAAAATCCAGTCACACTTTAAATTTAATGGTCTATTTATGTACTTCAAACTGCTAAATGAGTAAGGGTCAACATTTGAATATTTTGGCCATGTTTCCACTACAGGAACTTCCCCCCAGGATCTAGGAACCTTTTGGATGAACTCAGTGGTTTTCATTGAAGGGATATGTCTAAATTTAGTTCCTTGGACTTTAATTTACCCCTAAATAGGAACAAGGCTTACAGCACTGAACATTCTGAACAGTGCTATGGTCTGTAGTCGCAGCATGCAATTTCAGCACGGATTTTAATGTAAGTTTTAGCAGGGATTAACTGAACCTGATTTTCTGCAACACTGATGATTCGTTTGGCTAATAAATGATGTTGGGTCTTATTTGTTTCATTTATTTTCATTAAGTTTTATCAGTAATTGCTAGTATACTATCTAGTACAATAATCAATAATCTCACAGTGTGCATCAATGAACTTTACATAATTAGCTTGTTGAGTCCTGTCACTATCACCATATATACCAGTGATGCGCGGGCTGACCTGAAGTGAGCGGGTGCCTGCGGTCACCCGCAGTTGCGAGTCGTTGAAAAATATTTTTAATGATATTCGGGTTGCAGTTCGGGATTGTTTGAGATAAACCTTAAAATAACCTAGTAAATATGCTTTAATAACTGAATTTCCATGAAGGTGATGTACAACACCACAAGTATCCTATGGTATGGAGGGAGGAAGAGAGAAAGTCAAGTTTGGTGAGTGGAAGCTTCGAAAACATGCAAACAAAAAAAAGTAAGGTTTGGGACACATTCGCTGAGATTTTTAAAGATGATGAGCGACTCCCAGTGTTTTCTTTTGCCATGGAAACTGTGTTCAAATGGCTCTTTGGGTCTTACAGGTTGTCGACCCCTGGTTTCGAGGCTGCACGTTGATAACTTTTGAATGATGGAGCAGGACAAAAATATTTTCTCAACATATTAACTTACAAGCAATGACATTGACTTTTAATAGAAATAAATGCAGGTAGCTATGTGAGTAAGGTAATGTGGTGTTCCTTGACTACTTTTTAAAAATGAGGGTCGAGAAGTGGGTCGGGTCCATCCTTTTCAAATATATTTCGTGCGGTCCGAGTTGCAGGCAGGCTAGTTAAAAAAGCAGTTGGTTGCAGGTTGTTAATGCATCAACCCGGGCATCACTGATAGATACGCATAGGGTGCTCTTGAACACAATCAGGATAGCCTTTTTTTAATCAAAAAATGTCTCAGTTTTGAGGGTCACCAGACCCCAGACATGCTGCTTATTTTTATTTTATTTTATTTTTTTTTTTACATTTAAAAACTTAGTTTGCCTGATATCTGCACATCTTTATGCAGTTATTGCAATTATGCAAGACTCATACAACTCATGGTCTGAAGGAACCTTATAGCTCTTAGGGCTAGAATTTCCTCATACTTTGGGTGTAAACATGACTTTAGGTAATGTCATTATTGTTCATGATGAGAACCAGCACCTACTGTTTGTTTGATGTCCGGAATTCCAATGCGAAACACCATCATGGTCAGGTAAGTGTCCTCCACCGGAGCCACCATGGTCATGCTGCGTTCCATGAGCGCTCGTCTCTTCTGCAGCGCATTCAGGCCTGTATGATGACCCTGATGATTGGCCGTGAACAGATGATGCTGTTGCTTATTGGGTGGCTGATGAGGAAATTGATTGGGCATATAAGTGGCACCCCGGTTGCTGAGGTTACCTGGCCTCAGAGGCCTTTCTACTCTCTGTCTCCCGACCACAATGGCTGCTGGTTTGACCACCTCGCCACCTTTCCCTTCCCAGGATTGTCGTCCTCCCTTCATCTCCTTGTCTTCATCTAACCCTCCATTCTCTTGGTCACGTCCACCTTCCCCATTTCTGTTTTCTCTCACCAGCTCCTCTTCCTCCTCCTCATCCTCCCCATCTTTGTCATCCTGACCGGGATAAAAGTGCTCATTATTTCCCAGCATCCTTTTCTGTGCAGGGGGTCACTGCAGAGAGGGCTGAGTGACATAGCTGTCATGGAGACAAAACATGGCTATCCCATGTGACTGGCTTCATCCTTAGAAACATGCTGTGGAAAACAGGCAGAAAAGGAAGTAAACTTAGGTCATTTTATTTTCCCATTTCATTGACAGGCTGAACTTATTAAATTAACAATGTGTGCAATTCAAAAGACACGTGCAATAATAGGAAGACTAGCTACTGGCACTGCTAAAAAAGTCCTCATGTGTGAATGAGCACAGAGCTGGTCCACATTTTCCATTTAGCCACTGGGAATGCATCGGGGAATAACAGGCTGATGGAAGACAGGCTATATATAAACTGTGAATTTGCATCACAGTTTTTTTTTTTCTTATTCAGAGGAGAGTGACTTAGACATGCAGTTTAGCTTCACATGAGGTCAAGATCATTGCTACATTGTAATAACAAACCTACGTTTGAGGCAAGACCCAGGGCTAACAGCTTAATGTGAGCTCCTTAAAGGAAAACTCCACCCAGTTTTACTCATACACTCCTAAACATCAGCAGCTGTTGCTGCTGCGTGTGATGCTGATGTTATTTCAAGATGAAATGCCGCTATTTACAGGCTTATATGTGCAAAATGTAGCAATATGCTTCATTTCCCTTAAGGCTTTCTGCTCGTCTCTAGAGAAATTGCTTGGCTTGATGTATATACAGGTGAAACACTTGATGTCACAGTGAGCAGGAGATTCTGTCACTCAGTGGTTACATGCAGAGACTGACAAAAAGAACTTACATTCAGCTTGAATATTATGACAACCACAAAAAACTCATCTAAAATGGGAAAGAGCTGTTGTGTGATTGGATGGAAACGTGCCTTCTTGGTCTGTTTGTAAAAGTGAGGAAAGCAGAGGCCTCTGGCTCTTTGGTATCTTGGTAAGAATCACTGTTGGGCTCACCTGCCTGTAATTCAAGCAGATAATTGTTGTCCTACTCCTGCTTTCTCAGTTATCCTTAACAAATGGGAAAAAGATGAGGAGGACTGAGAAACATGTTGGACTTGAATGATGTGAGAATCCAATTAGTCATCTAAAATTGGAAAGATCTGTCGGATGATTGCATGGTTGGTCTGTCATGTAGTTGAAATTACCTTCACATAATCCTTTCAAGATAAAACTTTGTACAAACAATTTACCAATAATTTAACAGCGAGCATCCAAATACGTAAAGCCACACCATGTTATATACTCAGTAACAACGATAGATGCCTTATTATTGCCACTGATACAAAATAAGCACAAACTACAAACTACTGTGGATTATGTTTTTTGTGCTTTTTGTCCAGTCTTTTGCACACCTCAATATTTTGTTTACTAAATGCAACTGCAGAAAGTTCTTCCACTGAGTTCTGACTCAGGGGTAATGTTTCAGTGAGAAAGTAATGTTAATGCATAGGCTCTAATGATGAGAATAGCTAACAGACAAAGAACGATGCTGCTGGTAAGACTTCAAACCAAAATCTATCTTGTTATTTTGTTAAAGCACTGTATAAGTACCAACCAATGACTATTTACCATTTGTTATATCTGTAAAGACTTGCAGTTTGGTTGTACAATATGCCAATTGAAAAAGATTGATTTAGTATCAGAAATACTTAATGGTGTAAAAGTATTTCAAATTCTAAAATTCAGCAACATGTTTGCAGTAAAAAACACATTAGTTCTAAGTATCCAGGAAAAGTGTAGTAGAATTTTCTATGTTTCTATGAAATGTTATTTTTTTCTGTTACATTCTGATGCTCAGAGCTATTCAGACAGAGGAAAACCTACAAGCTTAATTAATTGTACGTGTTGTGGCTGCAAATTATGCTATGATTCACAATTTTTTATATTGCCCTATTACCAACACCAAAACATGATTATTTTCATACTGTAAATGGATGAGGAAAACAGCCAAAAGTGAAATGGTCGTACTAATGAAAGATGCATCACAAATGATATTTAAAATTTTATAAGTACTTTAGGGTGGATTTTTACTTTAAGTTTGATTCTTTGCTTCATTCTGCTTCAGATTTGGCATACTGGCGCCTCCATATGTTCTGTCCTGGTTTTTCTGTGGTGAAGTCTGGCTACAGGGGCTTTGCCATCATGCAGATCTGGACCATTGCCAAAAGGCGAGATAATGTTGGTGAATGACGCAGGGAATCTCCCACTGTCTCATTGGCAGTTTGGTGCTCTGAATAGCATATGAGTTAGGAGTCTGAAATAAACGGGTATTGAGATGTTCAGATGGACACATGGAGCTCATAAAATATAACAAGTCCATGGAGACACAAATTAAATCAGGACACGAACTGCATTCACTCCCCAACATGCAGATATTTACAAAGCAATCAGTTATTAATAAAATGCATAGAAACATGGTGTTAATGGAGGTTATACAGTATGTTTAAGGGTCACAGTATATGATATATGACTTTTGATTTATCAACCTCTATTGGTGACCAAGGACATCAACTGTTGTCTGGCACAGCTTACAGTGGCCTGTAAGTGACATAAACAATAACAATGTAGAGATGAAGAAGCTAGCCAGTAGCTACAGATCTAAAACAAACATTTGATGAAGACCTCATGAAGTAAACCCACTCCAGACAGATATCTACTAAGTGGATTTCAGGGAAATATGAAACTGGTTATTGTGCAGTCATGAAAATAGGGTTCATTTTGTTGAAGGGTTTGTGCTCCTTAGGGCCTGTGTTCATACACCATTTATCTTTCAGTTGTTTTTAATAATAAAAAAAAGAAACCATACATAGCAGCATGCAGCTATTTTCAAAATATTGTTTGTTTTTTTTTGTTCTGAAGGCTTCTAGATGAAAACCTCTCAACGTTCAGAATGATGCTTTTGTTGTCATTGAATGTTTATATGCAAAAAACATTGACTGAATTGAACAGAGTAGTGCATGTGAGGATTAAAGTTGCTGTTCTAAAAGGTCAACTGAGTTTATTATCGCCATGAGAAATGTGGCCTCTGCATTTGATCTGTTCTTATATATATATATATATATATATATATATATATATATATATATATATATATATATATATATATATATATATACACACACACACACACACACACACACACACACACAGTATCTAGCATTACTAACATTGGCATGAGCACATACATGTGGTGCATTGAGCTCCCATCCCAAACCTCAATGTGGTCAGGAGTAGCTACTGACAGGAAGAATTATCCTACAGTTGCAGAAAAGAATATTAGGTAATCAAAAGTAATCAAAAACAATGATTAAGCAATCATGTACTAACTCCTGTGTGCATCATGTGACTAAAACAGACAGACAAGAAAACATAAAATGAATAAAAGCACGTTTTGTCAGTTCATTATCTGGTTACAAGTATTGGAATAAAACTAATGACATTTTACCACATGTCTGTTAGTGATAAAGAAAACTCAAGTCTTAAATGCTGGTTGACTCAGATTCCCAAGATAAGTCTTGGATCAAAATGTGAAATTCTTAGAATAGGTTTTAGTCCAAATGAATATTGGTCTCAGATCTAATTCAAAACACTGTCTGCACATTATGATCCATTCACTTTACAGGTTCTTTCTAGTGGAAACTAGATCCATCGTGTACATGTACATAAACCACCTTGTATTTGTAGTAACACACCATCATATATACAGTATTAAAAACATGATCTAACCAGCACTTTTGTCATTTGTTTTCCATTTGATCTTATTAAAATATGTAAGATTTAACACATTTAATGTCTGAAGTAGATCATCTCTAAAAAAAATTTAAGCGCAGTGTTACTGTAAAGAAAACCATAAAAAATTAATAGATATCAGCTCTGAAATGAAACTATTATGAGCTATTTTTGTTATTCATTATATTTGATTAAACAAGTTTACCTTTAGTTGTACCAGGTATTAAAATAAACAACAAACTAATATTTTTTCTGTGACTGTATATGTACCATAGAGGAAGCCACTTTCTAGTTATGAACCACACAATCCCAAAAGCTTGTCCAAAACCTTTCCACTTTGTCTTCTCAGTTATTTCTCCTCTTCTATGTTGATTTATTTAAATTTCACTTGCACGTTTGTCTTTTGTTTTCTATTTTAAAAGTATTCTATAAATGTTCATTTGATTATCCATCCTGTGGATTGTAATTTCATTCATCATATTAATGTTGAATGAAAGATTTTAAGTCTTGAAATCTATACTTCCTTCCAACAGCCTCTAGAAAAAGTCAATTTCTAAATGAGTTAATATCCAAACCTACTTATATAATGTATCATAATATTTATTGCTTTTTCGTTAACCAATCAAGGGTAAGCTTCACCAGAAACTTGCTCTGGCCTTTTTTATTTTTCTTTCAACACCCTACATATTCTAAGTTTGCTGTGTTTATTACACATCTGTCAGAGTGGTGACAAGTTGTCATAGAAACAAAACCCAGCACCCTGACAATGTCTTACGGCCCGGAAAAGATGTTATATGGACACAGTCCAACCCTTCTTTGTGATGATGAAAATGCCTTAAGAAGTACATCGAGTAATGTACTGCAAATGTCTTAAACTAAACATTAACGGAAAAATAATAATAAACACTAACCATAAATAAATCAATAAATAAATGGGATTTTCTAAGTAATCATATCTCAATTATTATTCATTTTAGAATTTTGAACACTAATGAACATATGCAAATCAACCCAATTCTGCGCTTACTGTATGTGTCACTACGCGAAAAGGATGTCTGCTCATTGAAGATTTCTGGGCAAATAAAAAAAAAAAAAAGAGTTGCTTCAGAGAAAAAAAAGGACAGACTTTGAGGTGGATTTCCTAGGACACTCTGAGAGTGACAGCCTGGGAAATTAAAACAAAGTCTATCAGAGAACAAGGGGCAAAGAAAAGATAAAGAATTTAAAACTACAGAAAGATTTTAAAACAAACAAAAAAAAGGAATCAGCCTGAGATAAATTAGATAAAAAGAGATCTGAGCGGACAAATAAAACCTTTCATTAAAATGCTCTGGTTCTGGCTGCAAATTTAACTGTCTCGGTGACTATCAAGGGTCACACCAAGACTAGCTGTTTAATTACTAATGTTTCAAGTCCATACTGAGTCAATATTTAACTTGAGGATAACACACTAGGACCCACCTCTTGTAAGGTGTTATTTACATGATAAAAATTTGTGAAATTCTGGCTGCAATCCACTGTTAATTAGAAGATAACAAAAAGCAGCAAGATTAACAAGGTTTGGAGATCAACACAGTCATTCATGTACACCAGGAGGGAATAGAAGGGTTGATTTATGAACAAAGTCTCATCAAATATTGAACAACATTGAGTCTGCACAAAGCAAGACAAGGAACAAGAAGGACAGGCTTAGAGTAGACAAGAGCCAACTAATTGGGATGTAAAAATGCAACGGGAATACACTAGAGACAACAGACAGTGAGAGTTGTAGTTTGCATAAAGCAGAGTAATCAGATTAAGAGAAAAGGAGGGTGAGAGGAAAACTGTGAATGAGAGGATGAGAAGAGATCTAACCAAATAATGAACGGTAACGTAAGAGTTAAACCAGATGAAAGAGGAGTACATTTAGCTAATGTACGTAAAAAGAAATACATGTTAATGTCCCCTAGTCAGACCCCTAAAATATTCCTTTGTCAATATATATATAATTATATAATTATATTATATAGCTTTTTTTTTTTTTTTGCATTTCATCCTGGATGTCATAACTCAACCTGCCTTTTCCTTCCCCATTATGTCACTCTACTCCTACACTCTGCCTCAACAATAGCTCAGACTTTGTCATTTTCTCTTGCCAGCTCGTTGGCTCTCCTCACGCAGACCTGGCCATCATCTCTCCTCTCTCTCTCTCTCTCTCTCTCTTTTTCCTTTAGGAAGAATAGCAGAATACATCAGTACTTTTCTGCGCATATATTCTCTGTCACATTACAGAATACTACAGTAAATGCCATTTTTACCAGTGACTTTTTTACTTTCACTTCTCTTACTTGACTCTATTCAATACAAAATTTTTCCCTTGATTTTTGTTGAGCTCCTTACGCAAAACATAGACGATCATGCAATGCCAGACTGCAGGGGGAGGGAAGAAATTTGAGTATTTCACAAGTTAGGTCCTATGGGAGGTCAAGCAGCTTGACTGCTAGTGATTAAAAGCCATGTGGAGACTTTAAGGGAAGATTTTTGATAGATCTCGGCAGACACGGGTCCACAGCGAGTACGGAAATGGAGAGAATCTGAAATGAAGAATCGGGAACTGATTAATCATGATAACAAGGATAGAGATGGATACCCTGCTGAAGCACCTGGAAGGGAAAGATGGATGGGTGTAGTAGAGACTTAGTAGTAGTCCTCTCTTAATTAATCTTAGTCGTATCTGAGGCCTTTTCTCTATTGCACATTTAGTTTCTCATTTGCTCGTTTTGATGCATTAGTCTTTAGTGTTTCTTATTAACAAAATGTTATGCATGATTTAGGCTTGCAGCAGTACAAATGATGCATAATTAACAACAATATTGCACTACATTTAATTACATGTGTCATCTATGTTAACTGTTTGCGTCTGATGTTTGTGAACAGGCAGGATGGGAGATGCTGGAGGCCCCTGAGCTGTTAGAGGAGCCACAGCAGCTTACAGTAAGAACGTAACTCTATAACAGTGTTTCGCAATGTGGCAAATATGCACTGAACCTGAAGTAGATCAATAATGTCCAGTAGTGTTTACTCGATATCCATCATTTGTCATTAGTGTTACAGATGATTGGTTTTGTGTTTTTGCTCCTGTTCTTTGTTCAAAATGTCTTTTCTCTTATAAAAACAGAGTAGCTCGAAATCAACAGGCCTTCGTACATACAGTACATAATTGACTGGTTTTAATTGCTATCATCTCCTTAGTGTGATCAATTCCACCCAGACAGACTTCATTTCCACTACATACTGAAATTTGCACTACCTTTAGAACCTTAAGAATTTAGAAAAGTCTGCAATTTTATAGATTTTTTTTTTTTTTTTTTTTTTTTTTTAGTGTCAGATTATTTATAATATGAGGATGATGAGCATTGGCTGGAGGCTCTATCTGGGGATGTTCTGTCAAATCACTGCTGTGCTCACTGTGTAATGATAGATGGTTTGACATAATGTTGTATGTATTGCTGGGGTTTCGCTTTTCTCCTCCTCTTACAGCCAATCTTATGGGAATATTCCTAAGCACATTCCCTGCATAATGTACAGTAAAGGTTTAATGGAGAGTTACTTCAACTCATATTTTCTCTTTTTGTCAATTTCTTTCTCTCACTTTCTCTCTCTCTCTCCATCCCTCCCTTCCTCCCTATGTAGGACAGAGCATGTGTATAGATATATTTTCAGTGTATCAGTCCCCGGAAAGTAGAATTGGAGATCATCCAAGGAACAGATTGTCCCACTTTTATGTCCTGCAAAAGTAGAGCGGCCAAGTCCTGTCCTCTATATCCCTCTCTTTCACTGGGTCTCCACCCTTCAGCCTCTGACACCACAAGTGATGAAGAACCGTCAAGAACAATCTAGACCGACTCAGACACAAGATGAGTCACTGAACTGGAGGGAGAGAGCATATGAATAGTGCATTAGTGGCCATCAGGTCTGTGGGTGGAGCTGTGATCTAACAGTTTAAAAGAAAAGGGCAGATTTAGGCTATGATCCACCATACAACACATGTGCTCATTTCTATCCAGCCTTAAAGCTGCAGTAAACAAGGGCAATTCCACAATTACTTTTGGAAATCACAGCGGTAACAAGACATGAAGTAAGAAATCAAGCCAGTGATAGAAAAACTGTAATAACACATTTCAACCAGAACTAATCAAGGCTTTCTCAGATCAGTCTCTGCTACACAGGGCTTTCTAGCATGAATGTTTTCAATTTGACAATGCAAAAGAGACCAGTCTACCCTAAATTGCAATGTTTTCCTCCATCAATTAAACCTGCAAACTACCAATGAAAACAGAAAATGAAAATAATGAGCATCGCAGTGGTGCAGTAGTTCTGTTCTTGTACCACCATAGTTATTCACTATGGTGGACACTCTTAATTGTGAGCGTTAAAGTGAAAAGATGTTTGTCTCTGAATGATGGCCCTTTGATGAAATGACCCATGATACACAAACTATGCCCAGTGGTAGCTGGGTATGTTCCAGCCCACTCTCAGTGGTTATGGAAATTATTAGGTTCTATCAAAGTACAACAATGTTTCCCTCTTGGCATGAATCTCATCCTGTGTAAAACTCATTCATTCCCACCAAAGTTCTACTCTATAGACATCCATTACACTGTATTACTTGACCTCTTCTTGCATTTTCCTGGAAAACCCTAAAGTCTAGTGTTCCCTAGTACCAGCATGTCACAATAGAAACATGGCAACACCTGTCTTCATACAGTATAGACTATAGATTTTAGACAGGGATGAGAAAGCTGCAGAAGGATGGTGTGTGTTTTCTGTTTTTTCCCTCCTTTGATTGCTGCCTGTTGATTCATTGACCGAGGATAATGGCCTCAGGTTTCAATGAATATTAACTACGCAGACATACATTTTAGATTTGTCTGGATTCCAGTTGCAATAACAAGTTTTGGCATTTTCACTCAATATGTTTGATAAAATCAACTGAACTGCAAATGCCTAATTGACAATTAAGGCATACTTGATTAATTTTACAGATGGATATAATCAAATATTCAGTTATTTTCCTTGGCAGAGAGGGAAACGTCATCCTATTCAACAAAACCCTTTTTATTATCCTAATCAAATTACAGTTTACACAAAAAACAACTACTACTAATCAGTAATATAGTGGATGATGACTATAATTACTCTAAGATTACCATTTTACCATAAACATATGATATAGTTGACTGTCTCTATCACAATGATGTACATGCACATGCACAGTAACTGTTCAATTTTACACACACTGTAATTTAATAGTGTAAATGTGTTGTGTTCACACACATCTGTCCTGGAAAAATGTCTAACAGAAAGTAGCAATGAGCATCACACCAGTGACTGCAGGTCTTCTGTAGATCAAAGTGGGCTATCTTTCCCCTCAGACTGGATATAATTGGGTCAGGTGGAGTGTGCGCTCAGGGCCTCACTTAGGCTAAACTTGGCTGGTTGGGCTAGGAGACCTCAATGCAGCACAATTTTAGGAGTGAACATCCCATGCACTATTGTTGAGACATCCCCTTTCTGTAAACATAGCTTGATACTGTATAGTTAAACCTTATCTGTTATAGTATCCAATCAAAGTCACCTCAAATAAAGTGTTTTTAATCCTGATTTTACCATGACGTCATTTTAACCATCTACCAACCCAGCATGCATATTTATTCTATAGTACTGACACACAACTTATTGACCAAGCAGCAGTCTATGATGCTTCAGTTTTCCTCTTAAAATCTTAACTGCACAATCCAGATGCATCTGATCTCCTTGACCCATTTTTTTTCCATAGATAACTTACACAATCATGCAGAGCTGTATGTGATAATTATCATTGTTCATCCATTATTTTGTATTAAAAGATCTCAAAAAAATTCTTAAAATCATTTATCAGTGTGTCCAAAAATACAACATGATATTAAACTTACTCTCATATAGGAGTTTAGAAACAGAAAATAATCCTATTAATCATTACAATATCTTTAAAATTCCTTCAACAGTTAATAAAATTGAACTGACTAATCAATAGATTGTTGCTGTTTTACAGTAATGTGACAGCAAATAAATTCATAAAGTGATGTATTTGAGAATATTTACGAAAAACACATAATTTTGTTGGATATTTAATGTATTTTTCATGTGTAATATAATTCAAAACAATGAATTGTATAACTTAACATCTACACCTTACATCTACAGGAACTTCCTTTTCATGTGAAATGACAAAAAAAAAGATCAAAGCAGAGACTGCGAAGCAACAGTGGAGCAGGTTACCTTCTATTTCACAAAAATAAAAGAAATAGAAAGTGCGGGCGCAGGGTCAGCACACATAACAAAATCAAGCATCTATAAAATGCCTGACACACAGTAAATATTTCAAGGGCATATTTAACTTTCCTTTTTCTTAGTCGACACAGAGCTCATGGCCAAACACCCCAGGCCTCCTCAAATACAACAAAAGCAGACTGCAAACAAAGTACTTACACACACAGACATGAGCACAGATTGGAGGCTTAAAGGTGGATTTTATGCCATATAAACAGCCACAAATAGACTGTCCAGTGGTGACAAGTTCACTTACCTTGCATGTCCTCTGATTTAAAAGGTAACACTGAGAGACAAAAGTCAACAAGATACTAATAAACCCTTTTAGACATGGCTGACAAAGAGAGGACCATGTCGACGCCTGTCAGACTCCATTACAGTCCAGCCTCCCACCATATAATGGAGTTTAATTGGTTCTACAGATAGACACTTTATTTTTTACTTCAACTTCACGCTGTAATTATGATTACAACATCCTCCACAAAACTATGTTCTGATGAGCCTTTATCCTAAACTAGTGACGTTTGAGGAGACTTATAGAAAGATGCAGCAATTATATTCAACAATTATCTGTTTAGAGATAATCAGGGTACAGTTTTTCAGACAGCTGCTGATCAGATTTCAGACTTCTTAAAATCGAATTGAATCACAGAAATGTCATATATAAATACCTGATAAAGTCCAAGATGTCTCCAGTGAACACTTCTATGTCCAAATGAACAAGCTCATCTAGAGCCTAAAGCCTGGCTCGAAAACAACTGGCAGCATTTACTGTGCAACGCTGTCTTGTCTGTTACTCATTAAATGTGTGAGTAAATCAACTACTCACACAACTATGACAACTTTAATTATTCCATTTGTTCCATTGGTTCTCTAGTAATGACGTACGCTTTAATGACGATCGAATCTTCAAATGCGTAAAATATGTGCATGCATTTCAACTGGATTTTACATCAATTGCAGATATTTTATTTCGTCACACAGACGGCATGAGCCAAGTTTTCTTCTAAGATCAACCTCAGACACAGGCGGGCAGACAGCATTATCACACACTCAACGCGATTTTTTAACAGCCACAGTTCGACTGTTGGCCAGCATGACATAAATGGGCAAGTGCAATATGTTGTGTGTGTGTGTGTGTGTGTGTGTGTGTATATGTAGATGCGTGTGAAATACCTACCTCTTCTCTATTGCAGTGATTGTATCTTATTCTATTTTATTGTATTTTTCTATTTATTGTATTTATTGTCTCCTGGGTTTCTTGATAGTTCTCTCATAGGGTGTTTTTTTAATATAACGTTTTATGTTATATATTGTGTGTATGTGCATACTTTTAACCTTTTATAGAAATTTATGAATGCTCTGTGTTTCTGTTTTTTATTCTGTTTTATATATATATAACGACCACACAAAAGTTCCTATGTGTTATGCACAAATGGCAATAAACTTCTTGAATCTTGAATATCAAATAGTATCTGATAGCTGAAATTCAATTAGATCACTTCTGATCAACTGTGCACTGGTATTGGAAGGTTGGTTAAAAAACACTGAAGGTATAAAATATGGATTTCAGTCCAAGGAGTTTTTAGAAAACGGTGTTCTTTCCCCTTGCAGACACTACTCAGGCCTGCATTACCCCACTACAGCCCTGAATAGAGCCCAAGTATTTAAGAGGGCTACTTGACCCTGTTGGCTTAAAAAAAAAAGATTGCTCAGCACTTGAAAAACTACATTACATCAGCAAATATTAAGGTTAATAAGGTGAGACAATTACACTATATCCAAGAAACGATGAAAGCTCAACTTTTAATGCATTATGTACTGATAATCCTTCTGTTTTGACAATATAGGGGTATTAAATACATGTGCATATTCTAGGTTGTGATTGTCTTATTTTAAAGTGTCATATTATTTCTGACATTGGTTGAACCAAATCCCAGATGTTGCAATGTTTGATTTATTTGTCTGTATTGTTCCGGTCATTGAAACTGTGTCCTTAAATAACAATAAAACTGGAGCTGTTTGAGTTCTTCATAACGCTGGATGTGTTGCAGTTTGCTGGTTTCTGTTTTTCATGGCTTACGGCAATCCTCCAGATCTTTCCCCTGGGGGAAATTTCCCTGTACGTAATAATGAAAAGCCTGCAGAGTCAGGGGAAACAGCTTTTCTCTCGCACTCCATCTTAATGAGCACAACTATGAGACGGCATCTGTGACTTCCACAAATAACAATTAAAATCTCATTTAAAAATAATACTCAATGATAATTCTTATTTAAACATAAAATCACTGGCTGAAGGATATTTGGTCTGACTTGTCATGTCGACATGTGAGGTGTCTTTATAAAGCATGTATTGCGTAAAAAGCAAAATATAATTCAATAAAAGTAAATTTTCTTGTATAAAGCCAGTGGGGTAAACAAATTTTGCTTAGCTAGATTTCACAAAAATTGAATAAGTCCTGTTGACTGAAAAATCATAAATGACCTTAAAACTGTCAGAAAAGCAAACTTTATGTAATTTGCGCTTATTAGAAGAAAATAAAAACAGTTATTTAAGAGAGATTTCAGACTGAAATCTTGTTAAAGTTGTCTTCTCTAAAAAAATTAGAAAATGTAAACTTTATGTTCCTTTGCTGTAATGTTATGGACAGTTTTGTTTTAATACATCACTGGTTAAATGTAGCTTAATATTTGCCTGATTATCAAAATGAGATTACTTCTCTAATGCTTGAAAAATTTTCTTCAGACAAAAAACATCTACAAATTTCTTGAAGTCCTTACATTTTTTTTTTTTTTTTTTTTTTTTGCATTACTCGACTTAAAAGCGAATGAATGAGTTTCACTTCATGGATTTAAACGTGCACACATGTGTTTTTTCCTTTGCACATGTATTGTTTTGTGATCTCTCCACACAGCTGTAGCCTAGTTTAATACTCCCTAGGGAATGACTTAAGGAACATTTTGTTGTGGATTTTGCATTTCTGCTACATAGATACAATAGTGTTTAGCAGCAGCTAACAAAGCTTAGTAGTTATCCTCCAAAGCAGTAAGCTGTCAGTGGGGATATTCTCTCAGCGTGTCTGTCTTTTGTCCTCCGCTCCCTCTATACTGAACCCTGGAGAATTAGTGGACCATATAGCTTTGTCACATCTGCTACACTGGCCAAGCCTTTTATCGACTCCTCTCCCTGCAGAGTTGGTAGAGGACAGCACAGGACTGGACAGGAGAGAATAGCATGAGGCAGGAAAGTGGAAATTTTCAGAATCGTGTGTCTCCATTGGCAGTTAACTGTTTCACATCTTTATTTCTTGCTTTCCACTTGATTGCTTCATAATCACGTCCTCTTCTGGCATTACCCACACCTAATCACCATGTCCCTTGCTGGTATTGATAACGTCACTCGGCACTCTTTGTTCTATTATGATCAATTGTTCTGTGTTTGTGAGGAAGCCATTAATCTTTGTGTGACCACTGCTCTAAATTGCCCAGTTTGCTTATTTCCTTTTCTTTCCAAATAAAATCCCCTAGGTGCTCTTCTCCAATAGAAAAATATGCTTTTAAAGCCAGTATTGCTTGTTGTGCATTACAGCATGTGAGGAAGGTCTTAGGAGGCCGTGCTAAGGCAATTATGTTGTAGCAATAGCATGAAAAGATAACAGACCACTGGTGCACAACACGAGCAGTCCTAATACTTTACCAAAGCCTTTCAACAAGGCCTGTGTGAGAGCGATCCTCAGAGGGTTTTCACCTTTCCACCAGCTCACGCCAGAAATGTTCGAAACTGGTAATGTTTTTGACACACATGAGCAAAGAAGAAGTGTGTGAAATGTAGGTGTTGATGAGCACTCATTTGATTTTTGCTCACCTTTCCATTTTGACACTCTTTCTTCTTTGAACTCAACCATTAAAATATGACACAATCCTCTAAGTGTCTGGCTGGTTTGAATACGTAGGTATTACATAAAAGTAGGCTTTATATAAGAAGAGCTACTGATATTTTACTCTGAACTCCTGGACTTCCCTGGCCCTTTTTTTTTTTTTTTTTTATCTAGATTAAAGATTCCAATGTCATGGGAAAATGTACGATCCACCCTACTTTGTAACTCCTGGTGGAAGAAATTATTGCAATGCCCAATCACAATTCACAAAGAACATGAACTAATCTGCATGAAACAGCGTCTTAACTAGTCACAAGGGATTTTATAATGCCCATAAGCTTGGATTCACTACTAAAGCCTTATTCAGAGGAAAGTACAGTTCTACCTTCACTGCCCACTGTTCCTCTGTGTCCTGCAGAAAACCTGGCAGCATGTACTCTGTCATGTGAATGTCACCTCAATGTGTCTTTTTGCTCTTTAATTACACATTAAAAGCTAAAAATGCATATGTAAACAGGTCAACAGAATTAAGCATCACACCTAATTAATGTTTCTGCACACATGATTATGTACTGAATCATACCTAATATCATATAAATAATGGATTAAGTATCAGATGTCCACACTTCTGGGATTGATGTCTGAAGATCATCGCCACCATGTTGGCTTTTTGGAAATAAGTGTCCATGTCTGGATCAGAGGATAGAGCTTTGGAAGAATAAAGAGTAACAGTTGCCAAGCTAATGTTAGTTTACAGAAAAGACTGAACGCATTGTCTGACTGTGTTGCAAACAAGTAATTTTATCTTTATGTTATTAAATGTTAATATGTCATGTTTCGTATGATAATGTCAACTTTGTGTACAGTGAAAACACACTCATTTCCAATAGCTATCCTAATTAGGCTAGGTCAGGCTAGCTAACAGACCCTATTTTAAAATACAAATGACCCGTAATGTTAATATTTCCAAACAGGCCTTGTACTTAATGAAGTTACGAGCAAAGTTCAAGACAGAATCTTTTGACAGTTTTGTTAGTACATGTACTTAAACACAATTTGACTCACTGGCCTTCATAGCCAGCTTCAAGTGGTCATTTAAGGAAGTACAGTTTTTCAACACTGTCATGTGGCCACTTCGTGTAACTTGTCATCAGAGGATAGTTTTCCCTTTTCTCAATAGGCAGAAGGTTATCAGTTAGTTGTTAGACAAAATATCAGACACATTTTCCTCTCAGCTGTTGTAGGTTTTTACATTTTGGCAATAAAAGTGTTTAAGTGAGGGTCAGGACATTAGCATATTGGTTTAACTATTATCAAATTCACTGTGTGTCATTTTTTAAATCAGAGTTGCAGACTTCCACTAAATAAAGTCTGGCTCCCCATCAAACATTGAATCACATTTAAGATCCTCCTCCTCACCCATAAAGCCCTCCATCACCAGGCACCCCCCTACCTCACTAACCTCCTAACACCTCATGTTCCCTCCCGCAGCCTCTGATTCTCTTCTGCCCACTTCCTCGCCCCACTGCCCAAAACCAAGCACTGAACCTGGGGGGACAGAGCCTTTTTTATAGTTGCCCCAAACCTCTGGAACTCACTCCCCCCAACCATCCATCACTGTTCCGACCTCAACACTTTTAAATCCCTTTTAAAAACTCATTTATTCAAGATTGCTTTTAATGTTTGATTACTTTTTTATTCTGTCTACTTTAATCTGTGATTGCTCTGTTTGCTATTGTTTGTTTTTCATTGTTGTTTGACTCTTGTTGTTCTGTTTTTACTGCATGTAAAGCGTCTTTGAGTGCCATGAAAATACAAATAAAATGTATTATTATTATTATAAAACTATGCCCCTGGCATCTTTCTAACATTGTTAAATGGTGTCAGATTTGGCAGATGCTGAAATTATCAGCATCTGCAGAACTTGGCTTTGATAGTGGCTGATGGTTAATGTCAAGTTTCCAAAGTAGTATAGATTTGGCTGCTTATAGTGTTAAGACAGGTAAAGATATGACTGACAGCTGTAATTACCAAGCGCTGATGAGATTCAGTCAGATGTGACTCTATGGTTTTACACTAATCCCTGACTCAATACAGAAGTTTGGAAAAGCAGCTTCTTTTTTTCCTGGTGCTTTTTTTCCTCCCCCAGATTTCTGCTTCGTCAGTTTTAACATACGTTCACAAGATAATAATGTGTGTGATAAAAAAAAGAGCCGTTCAAGACATTTATCTTAGATGGTTAACTTCCAACAGCGTCTGATGTTCTTTAGGGAATGATAATAAGTGATCTGCCTTTTCCTGCCCCCAAACTACTGCTTGGTCGACCTCTAATGTTATCATGACAATTTAAATAATGTATATGGTGAACCAGTTGGAATTTAAATACGCTCCCTTGTGCTGATATACACGTTAGCAGAAATAGTAATTTCAGTTCTAATAATATAGCCTCATTCTAATTCCTCAAAACCAAAGGAGTCATGAATGAAAAAAAAAACATTTCTGTTGATGTACATGTTTATAAAAATGTTGATTATTAAACATAAATTGTATTCATTTTAGGGGCGGCACGGTGGTGCAGTGGTTAGCATTCATGCCTCACAGCAAGAAGGACCCTGGTTCGAATCCCACACCAGACCTTTCTGTGTGGAGTTTGCATGTGCTCCCCGTGGGTTTTCGCCGGGCACTCCGGTTTCCTCCCACCATCCAAAGACATGCACTGATAGGTTAATTGGTTTATCTAAAAAAAAATTGGCCATAGGTGTGAATGTGAGAGTGATTGTTTGTCTATGTATGTCAGCCCTGCGATGAACTCATACAGGGTGTACCCTGCCTTCGCCCATTGTAGCTGGATTAGGCCCCCAGTGACCCCCGCAACCCTAGTGAGGATAAAGCGGGCTCAGATAATGAATGAATGTATTCATTTTACTCTGATGTACTGCTGTAGAGCTTTGATTTCAGCAGCTGTACAATAGCTAATAAATCCTAAGTACAGCCCTACTGTAAGTACAACCCCAACTAATCAGTCTTAAAGCTGGTCTATGATAACATGAACGATTAATGAAGGGTTTTCATTGAAGGCTGGTGTGATCTCTGTAATTCCCTTTTTCTGTCCCACTTTGCTTTTCCGTGCCACCTACATAAAACATATGAATCAGACCTCAGCGGATGTATAGACCCCACCCCCTGACACACCCACTCCTTCCCCATGCCACCCCGTCTCTGACACAAATTCAGCAGTGCCCACTTCTCTCTGGAAAAACACTGTGACTTTCACCTTCACGCACCTGGCTGTTACAGATACTTCATCATCCTCTGCAGTTCTTCACTTAAAATCTCATATTCAGTTGATAAACATCACATGGTTTCTATTATTACTCTTAATTTCATGCTGTTTTTTACACTTTGGATGGCAGTCAAACACACAAAATCCAGTCTTATTCAGATACATTCATTCATTAAGAGAAAGAAAAGCAATTAAAAACAGATTTTTAAAAAGTAGGTACCTTGTATTCTGCTCTTCAGGCTCTGTTGGTCCTCATTGTATCCGCAGTGACCTCCTTGATAAACCACAGAGACAGTAAAAAAAAAAAAAAAAGGACCTGGATTAGAAAATGTGAGAAAGATCCAAGTGATAAAACATAGATGTGGCAAAAATAAAAATAAAAAAAAAAGAATTGCTTTTCTCTGTCAAAATCACATTTTCATGCCTTGGAGTCTTCAAATGTATGTCGATAGAAGCCCACCAGAGCACTGTGCTGTGAAGCCTTTCTCTCTTTCATTCACGCTCACACACAAAGACACACTTTCACCTACTTTAAGCCCCAGTATAGTCCTTTCTGCCTTGGTCTCATGTCATACGCTGCCTCTCTCTCTTTCTCTGTCTCTCTCTCTCTCTCTCTCTCTCTCTCTCTCTCTCTCTCTCTCTCTCTCACACTTAGCTGCTTGATCTCTCCTCCATTCTCCTTCCCCTTGTTGTACTTCCACACTTCACCATCTGTCTGCTAGTTGCTCTCTCCCTCTCTCTTGCTTTTCCTTGCACCCAAGTGCTCTTCTACTCAATTATCCCTAATTTTCTGCATTCGTCTCTCATTCTGTCTATTTCTCTTGCTCGCTCTCTCCCCCTCTCTCTCCCATTATTTCACTCACTCTATCAATCAAACACACCCTCATTCGTCCCATGGCATACTTTCGCTACCCTCTCCATTTACTCTTTCCTATGTCTCACTCTTACACAGAGATTCAGGACACCTCACTGTAATTGTTCTCTCAATGAGGCTAAATCCTAATAATAATAATAAGAAGAAGAAGAAGAGTACATAACAATATGGACTAATAGTAACAGTTCATCAGTCTTTAGTGACTGTCCACACATTTGACTCAGAGGAATGACAAACTTTTGCAATATCATTGGTAAATTAAAAGGTTAATTCATGTAAAAATGACTTTTTATTTAAAATTATAAAAGAATGAATAGCAGTGTAAATGATCATTGTGAATACGAGATGAAAACTATTTAAATGTGGTGCAAAAGTATTTGGAAATATTAAATGTGATCTAAAAAGCAGACAAATTCTGACTGACCTCTAGTGGAAATATTTTTCAGTTGAAGTTGCTATGACATCAAATACCCAGAGCACTTTGTAAAAAGGGTCTTATTAGGATCCTGCTGTTTTAGTGATTTGGCTCAACTGGACCTTTAAATTACTGTTATTTTCCTGACTTTGAGTAACAGAATGAAGGTTAAATATCAAAACTCTATCACTTTCTGTCCTATTTAAGGCAAGGTTTCATGTGGAGTATCTGTACTGTGATGGCATCAGTAATATCTCATGGCCCTCATCATTATTGGAAATGCCCCTTGTGGAACTAATAAAGGCATATCTCATCTTATATTTGAGTTTGATGATATATCAAATAGACAATATCAGATATCCACTTCTGTGTGCTACTACTATTTTAGCTATTGCAATGAAGCAGCCTTTTAAAAGTGTGGTGTTATATTTAAGTCTCTTTGACACTTAGTATGAGGTTTGGTCCAGATTTCATACTTTTCAGTTTCTAAACAACATTTTCAGGAGCAAAAAGCCCACATTACCACTGTATAGATGGATCACTTTGTGGATTGATGATGAGTGGTGTGGCTTGGGATCAACCACAACTACGTCTTCTCAATGCGATGATACTTTTTTGGTGGTCATTTACCACATCATTAAACAAATCTAACATCAGACAGTAATAACTGGAAAAACTAAAGAAAGAAGCTGCACTAACATGCTAACCTTTGAAAGCCTATTTATAATAGTAACTGCTTTGTGTGTCTCAAGTTGCACAACATTAAGATGGTTTGATAGGAAAAGTGGATGAAGTTGGAGAAGACTGAGGGATAAAATTCCTGAACACCTACCACAACCACTACATGTGTAATAGTAAATGTCATAAAGCAATTTCAGTTACTTAATAAATGAAAACACATACAACTGTGTTTAATAACACTGGTCTACAACTTCTTTTTTTACAAGAAATATGTGCTTCAGACATTAAATATGCTAAATATTACATAAATGCACAAGATTAATCAGAAAACAAATTACAAAAGTGCTGGTTAACTCAAATCTGTCTCAATATAGGCAATATGATGTTGTGTTATTCCACATATATGGTGGTTTATGTAAATGTGTACAATGGATTTGTAAATATTCCACTAGAAAGAACCTATAAGTATTTTTCAAATAAATCTGGTAGATCTGAGACCAATATTCCTTTGGACTCAAACCTATTCTCTTGTTCATTATAACAACTTTTGACCCCAGACTTGAATTTTCTTTGTCAGACACACGTGGCAAAATTTCATTAGTTTTATTCCAGTGTAACATGAGTCAAAGTTGTGAAATGTATAAACACGGTAACAGTAGTAGTAACAGCCATAGACATTATGTTGTGACGCATGCATGTATCTGACCGCCATATTGGATCAGTACTTGTCAGCCAAGTTACATATGTAAACAAAGCAAGATGGTACTTTTATCTCGCTTGATATGGATGATTTCTATATAAAGTTAATACTCTTTACAGTATGAAACAAATATATAATATATAATTACTTATGAAAAGTGATTCATTCCGCCCTTGACTCGACTGCTCTTGTTATTGCAAACCCAAACCGGACATAATTAGGGCATAGTGAGATTTGTCAAAATATGTGTCAAACTAGCATGACAACAGTGGAAACGTTTTAACAAGTGAACCGCTCCAATATGGCCGCCATGTTGACTTATCCCACCACCGAAAGTGCAGCAACTACCCCTTCTATGGTAACGCAGACGCGGATAAATTACTGTACTCCTTCATGTATTTAAATACCGATAACATTTAGGGTATTGTTAGCGTAAGTCCTCAAAGAAAACTAAGTGAGAACTGCCTGTCAGTGAGAAAAAATAAGTTGAGTCTAAAAACGAAGCTGTGAATGTTCGGCTAACGCTAATACAAACCCACAGAAGAGCTGATAACACTCACCTGTCACAGCAGGTTCATTCTGCAGAACCTTTTGGCTTTTGATAATATACTCCCTATACTGTTGTGTCAAAGGGGGATTGAACTACAGAGACCAGAACTTACTTCTGCACCAGGCTGTAAACGCAACTATTAGCTGTAGATACTCCATGTCGAGTTAGACATGAACGTAACTCGAGGGTCTCCCATATTGACCGTGTTAAGAAGTTAGCCACTTAGTGGACGATAAAGTTCTTAATTTTTTAATGGCATTTTCCAACGGGTGATTTATATTATACACATAAAATAAAATAAAATAAATAATATTTTTTAATCTCTTCCTTGTATTATATTTTTAATCGTTGTTGTCTATACTCCAACAGAAACCACATAACTATCTCCTGGCGATTTGCCCAATATATTCTTTATACAAAAAATATTCTCTGTTGTCCTCCATTCTTCCTTTTCATTTCACGTCTTGCCTTTTTACATTTTAAAGATTTCAGAATTATATTCCACTGTTTCTGGTGTGCCACATTTGTCACAGTTTCCTGTGTGGTTTCCCTATTCCAAATAATGTATTATTTAATCCTGTATGCCCTAAGGTCATTACTCCAACCCCAAAAAGGGGAGATGGGTTATTGTTTTGGGTTCTGTCTGTCTGTCATCACTTCACACAAAGACTACTGGACCAATTTCCATTAAATTTTCAGGAAAGGTGTGAGATGATCCAGAATAAATCCCATGAAGTTTTGGTGAAAACTCAGAGGTCAAGGTCACAATCAGCAAAATGTGTTTTCACAACCATAGGGTAAATAAAGTAAAATGTTTACTTATATTTCCATAGCATCTCAGTCCAACATTTGGGCTAACTCTAAAAAGCTCTTTACCTTTGCTCTGTTTCTTCCATTTACCTTGCCATGTTATCATTTCCTTGTTAACTATTGATTTAACTTCTGCCTTACCAACTTTACTCTTTACCAAAACAAGTTCTGATTTTAATGCTATCTTCACATATTTGTCTGCCAGCACATTTTAGCATTTTCACATTGGCCTTGTTCATTTTCTGAGCTCAGAATATTAATCCATATATTGAGGTGCAGCGCATATGTAAAAACTTTATTATAAATAATATATGATGAGTTGAGAGACAATCACAATCCATAAAAGACATAAACTGTGAATCTGAAACTGAAGCACTGCTTTACTGATTATCTGGGTACTTGAAAAGCACTATAGAATTGCAATGCATTATTATTATTATTATTATTATTATTATTATTATTAGATGCAGCATCTTTTTCATAATCTGTAGTTTGAATTATTGTTTGTCCAGTATTAATTGTAAACTTTGTAAATACAAGTTGGACTGCCTGTACATATCCTGACCAAGGAAAATTAAATTTTCACTTTATGTAGTAATCTACACCTGGCTTTACTGTCGCCGTTCATAATAAAATGCATTATGTAACTTAAATGCCAGGACCAAAGGACCAAAAACAAATTAATTTTAGCCCCCCAAAAATGTCTGAGGTCACCAGAAATGTGTAATGTTAAAATGGGGCCAAAAAAGGTTGGGAACCACTGGTCTTGCAAGACAAAGGTAATACATTATTGATGTGTATTTCTACAGAGGGGGGGTGTCACAGAAGTCATCATGTTGCGGCACAGCATTTACTCTGGCCCAAACTGGACTATTTCATCTCTTTCATAGCAGGTGATACTACAACTGTATGTTTCAGTTTGGACAAGCATTATTTCTTTGGGCAAACAAATGCAGTTTCTGAGACTCTGGGACACTTTTTTTTTTATAGCTAACGTAGGGAACAGTGAAGTGAATATTGATTTGGTTGGAATCTGAAACTTCAGTTAGACATTACTAAATATCATGCTGCAGATTAGAGCACTGCAAGTAAAAAGGTGAAGTGTAACTGCTACATTTTAAGTGCAAACTAAGGGTTATTACATTGAATGTCATATTTGGTCCACTAATGAAATCCTCATTGATAAGTGGAGAAACCAGGAAAAAATTAAGCTGTAATTTTTTAAACTTTATTTTCTTGAAAAACTGCTCACATTCATTGAATATTTATAAGACGTTAATTCAGTGGTGTTATTTTCCAAATGCACCTACAGGACTGTCAGCAGCTCTGTATTTTAACACCGAATTGCTCCAAAATGTTGTCAGTTGAGTCCAGGCAAACCGTGGACAGGTGATGCATGTTGTTTGTGACATGCTCAGTGGGTGAGTGCATCATTATCTGTGTCCCCCTGGGTAATGATATGGATCTGCACATACTGCTCTACCATTATGCCAAGCTGAATACTCTACATTTTATTCTCTAACACTGAATATCTAACAAGTTTATATAATCATTTTATATTAGTGAACTGCTTTTATGTATTTGGAGTATTTGAGTGAAAATTCTTCTTAAGCCTAATTTATTCTCGCTTTTAGAAGAGCAGAAAGGATGGAGGACAGAGAAAGGGCAGCCTGTAAAACATAAATGCACAGAGTAGTACTCTCGAGTAAGAGATGATGTGTATGAACCCTGTCATATCCAGTCTCTTAAGGACACTATGACACCTACATTGTCAGCCTTAATAAGACCTGTAGTGGGTTCTTTCCTTTAATGCTGCACCACTGTATGCTGTATATTCATCACACTTTTATCCCACCTTGATGTTTGCACTGACTTTGCTGGTCAATGTCCTTATTCTGAGAAATGAGCGTTCCCCGTGTTTTCTGCATTAACCCATCTACTGCCATAGGCAAAGTAAGAAAATAGGTCACTGGCAGTATGTTTTAGCAGCAATATGCTGGATAGAGTTTTGTTTTTTGCTGTTTGAGTTTTGGAGGAGTCAGTTGTGCTTTGGGGGAAGTACAGTACAGTGAGGGAGAATAGATAAAGAGAAAGGAGCAGAAAGTATAGTAAAATAAGAGAAATAGTATTGGTTTATTCAAATGAAACTGTGAAGAACAGTGAAAGTATATTAAGTCAGTGTTTCCCAATTGTTATTATTATGGTGTTTTGTTTTGTTTTTTTTCAAATGACAATCTAGTTTTGCCCAATGGACCTTGACTGCAAATCATAACAAGAGCAAATGTTATGAATAAATTAATCTTCTTGACTATTTTCACTTTCACATCACATTATGGTATTATAAATTTGATAAATCCTCTCTGTATGACTCGGTTTATAACCAATAATATCTTTATTCTATGCATATACAAATGTTCAACACTTTATAAATGTGACTAAATAGATGATTTTTAGATACAGTTAGACTATGGGGTTTGGGCGATCTCACATAACATATGATTTATTTCTTTTCATTTATAGCTATTTTTAAGATTTGTTTTTGAACACATTGACTCACTGGTTCCTAACGTTTTATAGCTCGAGACCTTATTTTAACATCACAAACTTCTGGCAAACTTGGACAATCAAAACGAGGACATTTCACTCTTGGTGATGTCTTATCAGGGACAGGTGGATAAAGACATCTTTCCAATTTCTGTTCAATCCAGTTTTCTAACAGCATCTGGGTCTGGACAGGTTGATGCATCATAACTAACATCCACCATCACATAATTGGGTCAGTTAAAATGCACCCTCTCTCATATTATATCCTGCATTTCATTTGAATTTAATTTTTATAGGGAAAGTGTGTGATAATTTTAATTAGAATGAAATATATATTGAATCATTAAATGTTTTTCTCATTAGTAATTTCTTTTTTTTTCTTTCCCAGTTTTTTTTTTTTTTTTTTTTTTTTTAAATAAATTAATAGAAATTTCAGTCAATCTCATTAGAATTCCAGGTGACCAACATTGCAAATCAATGAATCAAAGTGTTCAGATGTAGTCCTCATTAACTTTAGCAGTTTACATAATATCTTAATTTGCTGCTGTTGAAGAATTTTCTGATAAAGAATTACCTTCAGCTACAGGTATGACATCTTACACAGATGCTTTAGAGTTATACCAGAGGGTAAACGTATTTTGAAATCTTTACCAAACTTCATCAGGACAAATTAATTATTGCAAATACAGCAACTGTGACAGATATAGAGACAAGAAAAGGTCGATTTGTGTGGTGTTTACTTCCTCTACATACTGACAATATTGTAATAATATCTGCTGAGAACTGCTGAGTTAGATAAAAAAAAAACCACACACACACAACAACAACTTAAAACAGAAAAATAGTGGCAAACCTGCAGTTTTGTTGCTTTTTTTTTCATACTACATGTCAAGATCATTCTGATATAATCTCAATGTTTTGAGAAAAGAAGACAAATTCTATGTATTTTTATATTTATATATATATATATATAATATATATATATATATATATATATATATATATATATATATATATATATATATATATATATATATATATATATATATATATATATATATGTGTGTGTGTGTGTGTATGAGGTTTTGTTTTTCTTCCCTCCCCAGTTAAGTTTTTCATAGTACATTCAGTGATATAATTACAGTACATTAACAAGATGAATTATGAACAAAAACATGTTTTCTGATTATTTAAATCTCCATCGGAGTGCTTTCAATCAATGTCTTGTAAGTATTATTTGGAAAATTAGTGACTGCTCAGTTAAATTTTCTTAATCTGTACAGTGAACATCAGTATGAGCTTAAACCTGCAGTTTGGATCCATTCAAGTTGAATAAACCAGTACAGTGCTGGACTCTGCTGGTCATTAAATGAACTGAAACTGACTGCCTTAGTAATTTAACACAATGAAGATACTGTGTGTGTGTGTGTGTGTGTGTGTGTGTGTGTGTGTGTGTGTGTGTGTGCTTGTATTCCTATCTTTATATGGACATTGATATGTTTACACAGTCACACTATGGAGACCTCTGACACTATAGGGACGAAAATTCAGGTCCCCATGAGGGTTAAATATAAATAAAGGTCCCCACGAGTGAAATAGAAATGATGTGGTCCTATAAATGTGTTAATAATTTTTTTTTGGAAGTCTCCATAAAGCATGAGGGAAACAGGTGCAAAGCTAAACATGTATTTTTCACAAGTTTGAAGATGTTTAAAATTTTATTAGGATTATGATTATAATAATTATTATATTTTAATTATTATTTTAAGTAGATTTTTTAATTTATTTGAATGTTATTTGTAATTTTATATAGAATTTCATAATTTTAATATATTTTTTATTTAAAAATATCTGTTTACACTCACTCACGTCCTCATGAGACATGGAAACGAGAATGTGTGTGCGCGCGTGTGTGTGCATGTGCGTGCATGCATACGTTCTTTATTTTTTTATTGATGGAACTGCTTTCCAACATATTATTTCAGATGGCTTTATCTGAGTAATTATTTTTTGTTGATGGAAGGTTCATTTATTTATTCATGAAGATCTAATTTATTTTTCTTAGCAATGAAAGAGGGTCTTTCAGTTTGTTAGGCACAAAATGTGCTTATATAGATGCATTATTTTAAATCTATTAAAGTTAAATATATGTTTGCTTCCAATTTTTTTGGAAATAAAAACAGTCAAGTGTAGCACAGTAATACATTTTGCCTTGTTTTTTAAATCTTTAAATTTAAATGGGCAGAAAACCATATATTTCAGGTGGTACTCCACTGTTAAAAAAAAGTTTGAGAATAACTGAGGTAAAGAAAAAAGGAGAACCACTCAACAACCTCAACAAAGTGGGTTTTAGTCGAGGAAAGTGTTCGAAGCTGAACTTCCACTGAACTATGACAATATTTTACATCTCTGAATTAAACTGTGCTGTTATAGAAGCATGAGAAATGAAATATCAGACAATAATGAGTCAGGTTTGTCTGCTGATGGCGTGGCTGTCTGTGGCCTGGGATAATTTTAAAAATGAGCTCAATAAAACATATTAGTGACAAAGTGAGAGCAGTTTTCTCTAGATTGGTTTTTAATGGAACAGGGATGTACCAATGTGTAAGCTTTTCGTTGGTCCTTATGAAAATAGATGAGAAGCTGCTCGAGCATCGTGTTCAACAAACCTGCTGTAAAACATAGAAACATAACTAATAGAAAATGCTCAACTTTGAACTGCAAAGTCACAAGACATTAGTGTGTTTCAGTCCATACCTACTAAATACAACTTTATACACCTTTGTTTTCAGACCCCCCCAAAAAAATTAAGATGAAGGGGTGTCGATGATTTATTGGTGATTCTTAAGTCTACAGCTTTTTATCTGTCAAATAAACAACAAAAGTGATTGTTTTAGTTCATGGTATTAAGTTAAGACAGGTGTGACCTGTGTTATGAATTTGTATGTGTCACAGAATACAGACAGAGGTTTTGGGTGGAGAAGATAATCTTGGTGAAACAGTATATTAATCAGTTTCTAATGTTGCAAAAACATCATAACAACAATGAAATTTGAAAAAATAATATTTTTTTTTACCCTGTCCCTTTTATCCCCAAAGACAACACAGATAATATTAACATTTCAGATAATCTTGAATCATTATTTGAATCTTTATTCTGTCCTGAGCCTTAGTGTTTTATCATTCTATGCACTAGTGTACTGGTGTCATCTTCATTATTGTCATCTTCATCATCATTGTCGGCATCGGCATCATCATCGTTGTCATCTTGATTGTCTTCAATTTCTTCAAACGTCTTCTACTGGTCAGACTCATTTCAAACTGGTTTTCTGGTTGTTGTCTGCTGTCTGTTTTTTTTGTCTGATTGCTGCCCTTTGTTACCTGACCCAGTGCCTGTTCCTGAATAAACAGTTTGCCTCACCCTCATCGGCCCTGTTTTGGATTATGTCCCTTGTTTTGACCCACGCCTGGACACTGGTAAAGAATTTTGGATCGTCCTCTTTTTGTGGATTTTTCTGGCTTTGTCTCTCCTGTTTTTTTGTTGGGTTTTTTTACCACCCTTTTGCTTTGCCCCTCAGTTGCTAGCCTGACCGTGTGTCACCTGATGGTTCCTCGTTCAGAAACCTAGACTTCAAAGAAATATTATTTTTATAATAAAACCTTTAAAGATGTATTACTGTTCCTGAGTCTTACTTTTGGGTCCATCTGGTTTCTGACGCCTTATCAATGTGTACAAAACCTTACGAGTATTTACTAAATATTGAAAGAAAATTAAGTCATGTAATTTTTTCCATAAAATCACAAAAGCGATGATTTGTTTATTATTGTGAGATGATATGAGAAGTCATTCCATAAACATGGTGACGAATGTTAATATCATATTGTTTTATTGATATATTCATTATTATTATTATTATTATTATTATTATTATTATTATTATTATTATTATTATTATTATTATTATTATTATTATTATTATTATTATTATTATTATTATTATCATTATCATTATCATTATCATCATCATTATTATTATTATTATTATTATTATTATTAATATTATTATTATTATTATTATTATTATTATTATATATTACCCCTCTATCCTGTACTAAATGTAAAAAAAATAATAATAATAATTTGGTTTCCTCATATGCCATTTTGGACAAATTTAGGTTTATTTTTTTTTAACAAATTTTTTAAATATAAAAAATTTGCCTTTACTTATAACACTCCATATTTTTGATAGTTTATAATGTGCAAACAGTTACATAGGAAGTCAAATGGACTTCTATTTAATTTGTTGTTATCCACCAGTAAAAGTACCACCTTATACATTGATCTCCAACATCAAGTGGTGTTTATTATACATCAAACATCATTAAAAGCAACACTACATTCATGTGTTAACTACATTCATGTGCAAAATTGTACAATTCAATTATTAATATCAAAGGTGTGTAAGGTGTTTATATCATTGATGTTCATCAAAATATTTCTGATTAGTTATGTTGGTTTCCTAGATACTCATCTAATGCTAGAGGAAGGAAATGACTTTGCAACTGCATCAGCGTCGACACCACCATGTATTTGGGTTCTTAGGTTTAATACTGATAGCAATGTGCTGTTCCTGAAAGACAATATGTTTAGAGACTGAAATACCTGAATACACTGGCAACATAGTGAATTAAACTGATGGAGCTTGTATTACATGCAAGAACATTTAGACATGGAAACAATGGAACTGATGAGAACACAATTCACTTCATTTAGTGTGATAAAGCACTGATAGAGTTAGCTATTAGTAAGACACTAATCCAGCATTACATGTTTAGGTAATATTAGGACATGATTGACATAATGCATTATTATCATGATTGAAAATAGTAATCAATCTAATCCAAACAGAAAAATAAATGTATGGGTGGTGATTTAGAGGTTGTGTTGACACTCGTACAGTGTAAAACAGCTCTGTGGGTGGAGCTAATTCTACATCTGACATGAACACATCATTATTATATGAACTAATAATCAGTGCTAAGGGGGCACATTATGCAAGATGTCAGATACAGTAGCAAACATTATGAACATCTGTATCATGGTTTCCTACATGGATTCCTACATAAACTCCATTTAATTCAGAAACGTTTTATTAAAATAGCCACTAGCTCCAAGTCCACAGTCACATCTGCCCCCTTATTTTATAAATTGAAAATACTGACAGTTTATAACATAAACATTATGGAAACATGTATTTTTCTCTTCAAGGTTCAGTATCAGGGTCACACACTTCCATATCATTTTCAACAATATTTTCATAAAAACTCAAACATTCACTCCAGAACTACTAGACAATCCAAACTCCTGCATATTCCACTATGTCGTACCAACAGAGGGCAGTTCTCTATCAGATACAAAGGTGTTATTTTATGGAACAACTATGTACACCTGATAGACAGCTCACCCTCCCTACACATCTACAAAAGGAAACTAAAAGAACATCTGTGCTCAATGGAAATCTGCTAATTTCTGTTTTTTCTGTTGTCATTGAAATTTACTTCCTCTGATGTATTGCCTAAATTATTAAGTTTGTTCATTTTGTTTTAAATTTTATTTTTTTTGTACTATCTATATACCATTATTTGTACTATGTCCTTGGTTATAATTAATATATATTTTTTTAGAACTATTTTATTTTTATTTTTTTTAATTTTTTTTATATGGTGAGGTTCTCGATAAGCCCTCCTAGGGTTTCTTACCTCTCCAAGCACTGATATTTATTTTATGTACTAATTTCACCTCCATGTGAAATACCTTGTATGTATTGTCTCTAAAGTGCTAAATCAATAAATCAAATCAAATTTAGCTCTTTTTGATGGGGGTCACATTGGCTTAACTCCCTCCTATGTTCGAGATCTAATTTAGCTATATGTGTGGAGCTAAGTTTGGTTCTTTAGGAGAGTGTTAGAGCATACTAATTGTAGTCCAATTTATATTTTAGGATAGGACATTCTTCTTTCTTGTTCTATTCTTAGCCTGTCTATGATGTCATGGGATTTGTCTCTCAACACATGGTTAGACATATAAACATGTTTTAAGTTTAGTTGAACTTGAATTTTTTAATACAAACAATTAACTTTATAAAACTCTAAAGAACTAACATCAATTTATCTTATAGTAATTAACAACAACAAGGCTTTTGGTCAGAACGTTTGCAAAAATCTAAATCCTACCAAGTGTATTTTTATCATTTATGGATAAAATATCTCATCACATATAAAATATTTATTCACCTGATTTTATATAAAAGATTTTCAAGATCTATTGCCTAAAAATCAGTCCTTATACCTTACTGAAAATTTATCCTTTTGGTCATTATGTCTTATTTTGAGTGTGTTGAGATATTTTAATTGTCAATGAGAAAAAATACACTTGGTAACATTTTGATTATTTTCAATATTGTACAATTTAATACGAGTAAAAAGTGCTACTGTTAACTACTAGTGGTTGTGATATATCAGCCCAAAGTGAATGTTATTTACAACTGTGATGATGTTAAAGTGATAACTTGATTGATTTGTGTATGTATGGAAATACAAAAAAGTCAGAATCAACAGATCTAGACTAAATTTTCATCCTTCCCTCTTTACAAAACAGACAATTATTTTATTAAATAGTTTTGAAACACATTTTTTAAGCAAGAATATTTCCACATTTGTTGTTCTTCATAGTCATAATTCACATAAATAAAGATGAATAAGAGAGCTGTTGTTTCCAATCAAGAACATATTTCTCTAAAGTCATGTTATAAAGCAAAACAAAACAAAAAGACAAACAAAAACATCTGCAAAATCGTTGTCCTTCAATATTGTACTATGATAAACAAGTGAAATGTATCAAATATCTTCTTTGGGTTAGTCCTTTGTCTTATGTGGAACATAAAACTCTATACACAGAATTTTGGTGCAAATGATGCAGAATAATCCTATTGATTTTAGACACCAGAGCTTAACTTTCAGGGTGAATCCCTCAGTCTCATTGTTTCTCATTGGCTGAGAGGAACTGGTGTGTCTATCCACTGCTGCAATTAGAGGCTATTTTTTCTTTCCGTGCTCATGTAGGCTGCTGTAGAAAGTAATCAATACGTTGTCTGGGGAGTATCAGAGTACTAAGGCTAAGACTAAGCAAGGGAAAGTTATTTTGAAAATGTGAGTTACCACTTTAAAATGAGATGAAGGTTTGATAGTCAGTTTATTGTTAAGTTGTAAATACATTAATAAAGAAAATATTGATCAGCTGCTTACTAACTAGTGTTAATCTTTACTGTTAACCTTCAGATTATATTTGTTACAAAGCTGTGTCTCCATCAATAGCACTTACACCTACCACCCTCATCTGGCATTTATTAGATTTACATTATATTTCTTGACTTGAATCTTCAGTTATTTGCACTGTGTACTGATTTTGTGTATCTCTGATAATAAATGAGCATCAGTAATACTCCTATCCTATACTTATTTATTTGCTAATATAAGTTGAAGGTGTTAAACTGCCACTATAATTGGTACAAATACATCTCACCTTATAAGTGTGAATGTTAATGTAAAATAAATGTACTTTTGTTATATCAATAATTTGATAACAATATAATATTGTGAATTTGTGTTTTTTGTAATTCTTAAAATGCTTGTGTTTGGATTTTATGACAGTTGAAAAGAGTAAGAAGGTGCAATGATATTTCTTAGAAGTGTGTTTAATCCTGACACAAACTTATAAGTTTACATCTTAAATTCCAGTAATAGTGATTAAGTATTTTACGTTTCACCAACAATACATAATACAAAGTCATTATTTAATGGTGATTTATTTTACACTTTACTATAAGGTTTCCTTCAGGTTATACATTGAAGAAATCCATCAGTAAATGTTAGGTCATCCATACTATCAGGTATAGGCGCTCTTTCTTTATTGCTCTATGAATGATAAACTATTGTTAGATTGTACGCTATGTTTTATGTGAATGGCTGAAGACCTACGTCATGTTGATGTTACAGAAATATTGACTGACAGCTGCAATGACCAAACAGGTAACCAGTAAACCACTGTTAAATAACATAGCAGCTCCATCTAACTTTGGTTTCTTTGATGCATTTTGGGTGTAAACAGCAGCATGATGTCCATGTTTTGTCAAATCAATAACATAAAAAGTGGATCTGTGAAGATCTGAGATTAGACCTTATCAACCATTCCAAATACTGAGTCTGGATTTTCTTGTTTGGTCCTGTTGGTTTTTGTATGTCTTCCTGTTGTTTAGGTCAATGTTCAGGTCTGGGCTTTTATTTTGTCAGGTGGGGTTTTGTCCACTGGGTGTCATTCTTCCTCCTGTCACTGGTACCTTGTGACGCCGCTGTTAAATCCCTCATTTGTGTCAGCTGTGTGGTGTGGATAAATACGGTTCCCCCAGTATGTCTCAGTGTGAGTTTGTTTGCTTTCAAATGCATCAGATGAGCGGTATTCTTCCTGTCCCCGTGTATGACCCTGTCTGGATATCTGGTTTCCGTCTGTTTTTTGCTGCTCTTTGGTATGTTTGCATGACTCCTAGTTTTTGCTACTGAGCTTTGGCCTTCCCTTGACATTGAGCCTGCCTGATCCCTACTGGACCTGCATCTCTCTCTGGACCATCAGTTTGACCCTCTTCTGTCTTTTGTTAATGTGTTTTGGATTGGTCTTAACTCCTTGACTGCCAAAGATGTATAAATATGTCTTTGGATCAAAGTCTTGTACATCATATGTGGTAATTTCAGACTTGTGGCCAATGTATTTCTGTCCCAGTCGGGCACAGAATCTGTATTTTCCAGTAAAAGGTAACCATAGATTTGTGCCTTGAAAAAGACAGCTGTTGGCAAGTTGAGAGAGTGAGAGAGAAAATGTCGAAGCAGAAGATGAAATCGAGCGGATTAAAAAAAAACAAAAACAAGCAGCTTACACTGGCACAGAGTGGATCTGCAAGTAAGAGTGTCATGACCGTTATTGATAAGGGTGAGGTGGCAGATTCATCCCGCTTAGACCGTCACTCTGGGAGTTCAGGTAAATGTGTTATAATGCCATAATGCTGTTCGTGTGTGCGCATGTGTGCTGGTTTGGTACATACTAAAAGTTGTGAACATCTGGCGTGAACACCTGTGAACGAGGCAATACAAGGTGTTGGGATACCTAATTTTTGGGTCTTGAAAGTTCAGTGAAAATGGCCCGAAACTCTGGCAGTATCGAGCTCTCTATTCTGAACAGAACTGGCAGTCAATGAGATATCTGGTTTTGACCCTGTTGTATGTAATTATTGTATTCTTGACCCTGTTGTATTTGACCCTCCCCTTTGCCCTACTTCTCAGTTGCTGTTCCCCAGTGTGCTGCTTCACACCAGACGGACATCAGAGCAGCAACTAATGATCTCACTGTTTATCCCTTGTGGACCAATAAACTGTGTGATAATCCATTTCTGTCTCAGAGTCCTGCATTTGGGTCCATTTGTCCTTTGACATTGTGTCACTTCCCAAATACTGAGTCTGAATCAGTAGATGAAATATGTTGTAACATATTTATTTATAAATGTTATACGAAATGTATTGTGCCTTGCAAAGTATTTACAATGTAATTAATAACCTAGAAAGCATTTACGAGTCTTTCATGTGTTGCCCTTTTTACTAAAGTGCTTTTACACATGTACAAATTTCCAATAATATACATAACCACTATACGGGGATTATCATCACTAGGTTTTTTTTATTATACAATATATTTTTAACATATACAGATTTCCTTTGCAAACAGAAACAAAAACATTAAACAATGAGAGAAAAAAATACTGTAAACCAGTTAATAAAACAAACAAAAATGACAACAGTAAAAAGTCTAACATTTTATATTTAATCTTTGACTACTCAATGTGACAATATCAAAGTGATATTATCCCATCACCTAAGAGATACATTTTTAAGTTTTCCACAATCATTTTTGAGGTCTAATTCCATAAATTACAATATTCACTAAAAATAAAAATAAAAACAATATACAGTGAATTTCTAGTGAATTTTTTCATTGTCCTTTATCAGCTTTTCACTTGGGATGCTATTGTTGCATTTGCTGATGTTGAATAATAATTTGAGATATTTTTACCTCAGTTTAATGTGTTATAAATACATTCAACAAGAGATTGATGGGGATTTATTTATGTGATGATTGCTCTACAACATTTACATGTGTTACACACTTTACAAGGAGTAAAAGTAGCTCTAAATATAAGTGAAGTTGGTATTAACTAGGAAAATTATTTATAATCTTCCATGTGGTGTGTGATATTTTCCCATTCATCAGCAGGCAGACAGGCTATTCAGACTTCACACACAATTGTATATTTGTAGATGTTAAATTAATTTATCATTGATGAACCAATACTACAAAGCAAAATAATGTGTGGTATTGGCACAAGCAAAATCCTTTTGCGTAAAATTGTGTACATTAAGGACATAAATTAAAATGGTTCTCTCTCTGTTTTTTTTTTTTTTTAAGAAAAGAAGCTTTGCGTGAAAAGGTTATAGCTTCAGTTTTGTTGATTTCCCTGTTTTAACATAAGTGGAGGGGGTACGGTATATGCTCCCCTGTGGTTGAAACATCTTTAAAACATGCAAACAGAAATGGTTTTGGGGCTAATGCGTGTCGAATTAAACATACCTGTAATATAAACAAGAGGCAAACAAAGGAAGTCAATTCTTGTCGGTTAATATAGACATTTCTAAAATTATTACAATAAAGAAAGAAAGCAACCACGCAGGCCTAAACACAGCCCTTCTCTGGCTGAAACTGCAGGGAGGCTCTATGGACACTCTTACTGAGATGGTCTGTAACACAAGTTACACACATCACACACAAACACACATTTTACATTTACTAATGTCTTTACCTCCACTGTGCAGTGTCTTTTAATATAGTTCAGTTTGAATGTTGGAGAAAAACTTACTGAAAACGTTTTCCTCAGCACTTTCAGTTCCTTATGTGTTGAGGTAAAACTCCACACAGTGATGTTCAGTTAATTTCTGCCTTTTTAAAGGCTATACGCAGAGGATCCACTGATTTTATGTCAACTCCTGGTCCTCACCATAAAGGTAATTATTGGTTCCGGCTGGTTGTACGTATTCCTCGGTTTTATCCCAGTCTGACACCCATCCTCCTCCTCCTCCTCCCATTCCTCCACCCCCATTAGGATCAGCTGATGCCTGGTTCATAGCTCCATAACCTCCTCCGCCGCTTGTGCGATACAACTCCTCCGTCTCGTTTGCGAGCTCATCTTCATCCAGGATACCACATTTCTCATCACTCAACTGTTCTGGCTCAGCCCATGCTTGTTTCTCTCCAGATGCAAAGAGTCCTGAAGCACAAAAGGAATCCAACATCAACTTAACAACATAGCAGATAGTCTGTATGTCTAACCCAGTGGCTCCTAGACCCCATTTTAATATTACACATTTTTGGCAACTCCAGAGATTCAAAACAGCAAAAACTAAAATGAATTTCGTAGAAAACAAAATTAAGTTGATTGTGATCATGTAATAGTTTTCTATATTATGTTGCACAAAAATTTACATTTTAGACAACATTTATCCTATATAATGCATTTTCTTTTTAGCATAATCTTTGTAATTAAAACACAAAATATATAACCTATCTATCTATCTATCTATCTATCTATCTATCTATCTATCTATCTATCTATCTATCTATCTATCTATCTATCTATCTATCTATCTATCTATCTATCTATCTATCTATCTATCTATCTATCTATCTATCTATCTATCTATCTATCTATCAAACATTGGTGATGTTTTAAAGAAAATTGTGTTAATGTTCTTTTTTGTTTTGTTTTCACTTTTGTTTGTTGTATATTCAAAATAAACTGAACTGAACTGAACTAAATCTACTCACCATAAAAGATAACACCTCCATAATGGACTAATGAGGCAATGAGAAACACCCCCTGCCACTCCTCCCTTGTCTGCAAAAGAATATGAGAAAAAAATAGGTTAGACATGAAAAGTACAGACACAATTAGCCTTTTCTGTTTTTTTTTTTTTTTTTACATGACAGCCATCTTGAAACAAAAACAAGGCTTGTGTGGGTAAACACAGAAGGTTATAAACACAAAATGAGGCTACAGTAACTACATCCAATGATATATTCACAGAATTAAAGGTAAGGACATGAGAAAAAACAAGTATTATTATTATTATTACAAATAAAACCTGGCACATGACTAAAGAAGTCTGTACTGACACAAACCAATGCAACCAACCTGACCCTTGTGTTGAATCCAAAATGGCGTCACGTGTAAAATAGGCTAATAGACATGTTTTAATTCTCCCTCCGCATTTTTTTAATGCAGAAAAAGTTAACAAACTCTATAATATAGACCTACATTTTTCGAAGTTGTAATGCAAAATGATGCATACTATAGCTTAATTTCTATTTGATATTAAATTCATTTATGTTATATAGTGGATATAGATCAATGGATAAATAAATACATGTGTTTTTCATGAAACTGATAGTTTTGTAAGTGATTTTAGAAAAAAAAAAATACAAATACATTTCCACTGAATAAAATCATGAGAGTTTTGATGACACTGAGTCAGACTCAGATCATCTCAATGGTGTGAAGTAATTATGAAACTCTTGATTTTCCAGCAAAATAAAATATTAAATGCATGTATGTATATAATGTTATATGCAATGTTTAAGGAATTTTTTATTTTTTTTAAGATTATAGGTTTTAACTTGTATATACTGAATGCTGACCTGTTATATTAATTTTCATTATTCATGATATTTTTAGTGTTCAGCAGAAAATCCCTAGTGAGGCCAGTCAATGTGTGAGTTTATGTAAATTAACACTTTAATAGCAACAGTGATGTTATTATTTAGTTTAACTTTTGCATGTTCCTCTGTAAAATATAAGACTCACAGACATTTCAACATTCTGGTTTATAGTGACTGTAAACAGACAAAAACATTGTGTTTCAGGTTTAGAATCTCTTCACCTTATGCTTTGTCATGGCACCAACTATCAGTGGACAAACCATCCCAGACAAAGTGCCCACACCATTGGAGATCCCCATGAGGATACTGGCATAACGTGGTGCGATGTCCAGGTGGTTGACATTAAAGCCTGAAGAAGCAGATGAATACAAATATTAGCAGTTAGCCAAAAAATAGAGAAGTTCATTGGAAAAATTTTGAACTATTAAATTCGACACATTAGGACTACTGCTGAATTAACCTGAAATGGCAAAGCCTGAGAAACCAACAGCCAGGACCAGGAACGTAATGGCAACACCTTTCGTATGTGAGAAGCCTACTACCAGCAGCAGGGTGGCCTCCATCCCAAATCCTGATTGGGACCAAACAGATGAGAAAACAATGAGTTTAATATGATCATGAAAAACAGTAAAGCTTCATCGGACGGCATTTTCTGTGTCACTGAGAAAAAAAAATCCTGCATACTGTAATTCCAATAGGGAAACTCACTTTATAGATCTCTACATTTTGACCAAAAACTGGTCTTTTGGGGAATGTTTGAGTGACAGCTATAATAGCCAATCACTTTTACTTATATTATTGTAATGTAAGGGTTCGTTGATGGTTTATGGTGCACTATTTATAAAATGAAACTGCAGGATAAAGACGGATTTCTTTAGAACAGTGCTTTACTTGGCACACGCGTAGCGAACTCTTTTCACTTCCTGACAACAACAACTCACATGACTTAACCAGCCAACCAGGAGCCAGCTATCTCAACTTAGCAAATGTGATACAGAAAGGCAGATTCAACAAATAAGAATAATTAAATGTGCAAATCATAATTCTATAAACATAAATATAAACAGTCTATTGGGTGAACACTGGCAATATATATATATATATATATATATATATATATATATATATATATATATATATATATATATATATATATATATATATATATATATATATATATATTTTTTTTTTTTTTTTTTTTTTAACACATATGAATCGTCTTAACTCCTGAGTCTTACATTATCATCAGTTAATGTCAAAAATTAAGGAGGTGGATAACAGAGGACAATGTTGGAAGGGTGTTCAGGGATATACCCCTAGCCATCACTTCCAACGATGTACAGTAAACCTAATTAATTAATTAATTCTATTGCAAAAAACATATTTATCAAAATGGCTACTGTTTCTGAGACAGTGTGTGACTGGAAACACATTTTGTCATGTTACTTTGCACTATAAGGCGCCATGGTGGTGCAGTGGTTAGCACTCATGACTCACAGCAAGAAAGACACTGGTTTGAATCCCACACCAGACCTTTCTGTGTGGAGTTTGCATCTTCTCCTTGTGTCTGCATAGGTTTTCTCCAGGTACTCCAGTTTCCTCCCACCATCCAAACACATGCACTAATAGGTTAACTGGTTCATATAAATTCCCCATAGGTGTGAATGCGAGAGTAATTGTTTGTCTATAAATGTTCAGCCCTGAGATGAACTGGAGACTCATACAGGGTGTACGTAGCTGGATTAGGCCCCCAGTGAGCCTAGTGAGGATAAAGCGGGTTCAGACGACGAAATGAAAAGAAACGTTGCACTATGTTGTGTTTTATTATGTATATAATCATAATGTAAGGCAGAGGTCTTCAACCCTGGTCCTCAGGGTCCACTGTCCTGCATGTTTTAGATGTCACCCTGCTCGTCATCAAGCTCAGCTGAAGCCTGATAATGAGCCACTGCTTTGAATCAGGTGTGTGTTAATGACCTTTTTGTAGTGAGCCTTGAAACAATGAGTCCAGCATGAACAAGCCAGGCAAACAAACCCCACCCCTCACTAACCTTTTAACTGTTAATAGGCATATCCCTCAAAACGTGAAACCATAGGTTTGACCTTTCAAAGTCATCCAAGGTCAAAGGTCATGATGCTATTTTGGAGCCTACATGTAGTTTTGTATCTGTCAACAATATCAACTGAATACTTATCAGCATTCTTTTAGGAGTTATGACCATTTAAAATCCTGTCACCATGCTTTAGTCCTTTCAAGGTCACTTAAGGTCAAAGGTCAAGATGCCATTTTCAAGACCATACCAGGTTTCCTATGTATCAATAATAGTAAGTAAATCTCTATCCCTACTCATTTTTCTGTTAAAGTCTATTTGAGTTTTTTTAGGTATTGACCAAGTGATCTCTAATCTCTAGGGTCAACAATAGGTCAACATATATACACATGAGATACAGAATTAAAAGACCAGCATTTTGGTGCTCATTGGAAGTCTCTAAGAAGAATAATTCCAATTTTTATTTTGACATTTATTAAGACCTTGACTTTTGACCTAAAGAATTTGTCCTTCAACTTTCTGTTGTCAATGTACATCAACAGTGAGAGCAAAAATAAGCTATATACAAAACTGAGTGACCAGGAAAGAAAAGGAAATTCCTGATTTGCCCTATCTCATTGTGAAAACACATTTTTAGTGACATTTACCATTGACCTGGGACTTTCATTCACCAAAATTTAAAGGGCTCCATTCTGGACCACATTTCCTGAACTTTTCATGGAAGTCGGTTTGGTATTTTTTTGCGTAAAGTTGCCAACAAACAGTCAAAAAAACAAGTCAATACCAATACCTCTTGCCTCCCCTTCAGGGGGAACTCTTTGTTCATTTTGAAGTAAGACATAAAAGGTTATCACCATTCATGTTGGACACGTAGGATGTTTTCCCTCTCCACTATTGGCGGGCGCTCACTCTTTAAGTTTATGTTTTATAGTATTTTTAACATCTGACCTGAATTTGTGAAGTAAATAATATAATATAAAAAAACCTGATCTGAACTGACCTGAATTGTAGATAACAAACCATATGTTACTCATAACATCAACCATTTAAAGTGACAAATCTTCAGGTCCATCCCTCAACTCCATCACACAGATACTGTGGTTTGTCTTAGAAGCAACAGAGCAGCTCACACACCGCTGTTGCTGTGGTCGAACTTTTCCATATGGACTTGGAACTGCCTCAGGCTGTTCATATTTATATGAGTTTTGTCTCCTGTATCTTTAAATGTCAATGCAAAGTTCTTTAAAGCCTATTAGATGATATTTTAATTCCTGTATTCTTATGAGATGTCGTTGATGGAGCAGTGACCTCGAGTTGCCCCAGTACTGACACAGCTTCTCAAACAGCGATATGCACGCCGCATACTTCTCTATTTCACTTTGCTATTGATTTCTCTGTTGTTCAAAAATAGCCTACAGAGGCAGAGCTTCTGCTTTTTCTTTCCGCTGCAAATGTTTTCTCACCACAGCTACAGTCAGAACATACTGTCGTTAACCTGGTCAGAGTTGGACATCCCAAGTTCATCAGATCAAATCAACCTTAAGACTAAACACTGAGCATTTAACAAAACTATAAATATTGATAGATTTGTTAATGAGGTTAAGGCTGTACCACAGAGAGCACTATGGGTAACCCTTCAGAGGTATGTTTACATTTCCACATTCCATTTACGTCCTCTTACCTCCACAGTTCATGAGTTTCCTGACGTTGGTTGTAGTCATGATTTGGTTGGAACGGAGATGGTCGGCGATCTGACCACCGATAGGTACAATGATGGTCATGACCAGATGTGGAAGTGCAGAGACTATCCCCACCTAAAAAACACAGAAGAACGTGCTTGTTATGTGTTATGTGTCCTTCTGTGCATGGTCAATAGTTAATAAAAGTTGAAAGCAGATTTTTGCATAGCTGTGGTATCATGACATCATACATGCACTGTAAAAAAATAAAAAAATAAATATATATATATATATATATATATATATATATATATATATATATATATATATATATATATATATATATATATATATATATATATATATGGCGGAAAAAAAAGTGGTGGCTGTGGTTATCAGAACAACACTGTATAAAACAACAAACTGTAAACATGTTTACAGCTTCATGGTGTCCAAACTACTTTCCAAAGCCACCAGGGACTACTGGGAGAACTTTAGGGTTCAGTGTCTTGCAAGGAGCCAGGATTTGAACCATCAACCCTTCAGTCATTGGATAACCTGCTCTACCAACTGAATCATATCTGCCTGTCACACATGTTTAAAAATTTTAATTGCTAACTGTTACTTTTATTACCGTATTTTCTGGACTATAAGCTGCTACTTTTTTCATATGTTTTGAACCATGAGGCTTTTCAAAGGTGCTACTATTCTGTGGATTTTTCTTCCACCACTAGGGGCACTATAACTGGAATTAGAATCAAAATTACTAAGAAAAATCAATGCAAAGAAGTATACACTACTTTTTCTTTAGCTAGAACACAGATGCTAAATTAGCAACTGTTAATTATTCTTCAAATCTTCACCCATTCATCATGGAGACAGATGTGACGAAGCGCTTCTGAGGTTGTTCAACAACTTCATGGGTTTCAGCGAAGATAATTAAAGTGATTTGTGATTTTAAACACGGGAGAAAATAAGATAAATACGGTAAATACTGGTTATTTTTCTCTTGGTTCTGTTAATAAGCAAAGTTGCTGTGTTAAAAGGTACTGTTAGGAAAAAATGTGTTCAGGTTCATACATGTAAGTGAAAAATAATTCTGTACATGCAGTAAATTTCAGATTTTTCAACATAGATATCTGTGTCTTATAACCGGGTGCAGCTTGTATTTTCTTTTTTCTTTTTATTATTATTATTATTTTTTTAAATACAGAGAATGCAGCTTATATACAGGTGCGGCTTATAGTCCAGAAAATACGGTAATTTTTAACATTTTGGTCTTGCAATTTAAATGACGCCACATTGTTTTTCCATTTACAGTTTTATTTTCATAAAACAACAGAAACAGATAGAAACATACTCTTCCTGTAAAAACTACAGTTATTATCATTATTATTATTTGATTTAATCGTTAGTACAAATATACTTTAAATAAATAAACAACTTTGTATTGTATTTTCTCTTAACATTTTTTATGTTGCAATTTGACAACTTTTTGGTGTTAAGTCTATGGCCATTTTTACCGTGTATGCAAGGTTATTTTTCTGAACATTACACCACATATAAACTACAAGCTGCATCTGACTTTTGTTACCTTGCTTATTTCAAAGCCAAAGACTTCCTCAAAGTATGCAGGCTGGCTGATGAGAAGCAAGTAGAACGTCCAGCTTCTGCAGAAATTTGCAACGATGATCGCATATACTGGCATAGAGGTGAAGAAAGCCCTCCATGGGGTGTTGAATTTCTGTAACACAAAACAGTATTTATCTTGTTACAAATAGATAGCTGGAAAACTGTAGAAGGCTTACTGTAATTCCAAAATAAATACAGTCAACAACCAAGTTATTGATGATTAGAAAGGGTTTACATCCAATTGTTTTGGATTTTAAAAAAATGACTTGTATTGTAGAATAAAGCATTAATTATCTGACTGCATTTCACACTATGTTGGAATATTCCCAGATTACTGGGACAGTCTGAAAGTAAAATCAAATAAAATAATATAATAGGGAAAAAAAGTTCAGTTACTGGATGACCCGCTCTACCAACTGAGCCATGGCCGCCCATGAATATATGACCAGTTTCATATAACAAATAATGATATTTATCTATGTATTTATTATTAAAACAGCTTTCTGCCTGAGGGCTACCTTCCTCCTGCTCCTCCTCATAAATTTCAATTATTTCACACTCCGTGCTAAAAATTTTAATATTATTCCAGACTATTGTAACTGAATTCACACAAACTCATATTTCTTGCCCATAACTAATCCAACCACACAGATGGATGTGATCATATATGTGTTTCAGGACTTTAAATTCAGCATTATTTTTCTTACTCTCAGTGAAAATAATAGAATAGAATAGAATGTCTTTATTCTCATTGTCTAAGACATAACAATGAAATTAAAAGTAAAATCCTTAAAGTGTTCAAAAATACAAATATATAAGAACATTCACGAGACTATCGAATAGTAATGTTTATGTTGAACATTCCACTATAAAAGGTAAAAAGAAAAGTAGCCAAATAAATAATGAAGTAATATGTAATAGATTAATATGTAACCTGTGGACTTTTCATTGTAATGAATGACCATAAGTATCTAAAAATAACCAGTTTTCTTTGTTTGTATCTTCAGTGTGTACTGACCGTCACTGTGTGTTGGGCCGATTCACCAATGCTCTCCTCTATATATTTTCTCTCCTCTTCAGTGATGGTAGGATGAGCTGCTGGACTCTCATATGACACCAGGATCCAGAAACAGTACCACATGACCCCGAAACTTCCTGAGATGGAAGAGACAAAGACAGGCAGGAGAACAGGCATGAAAAACAAAACACAAAACAGGATGTATCTAAAATTTATGAAAGGTCAAAGAGGACAACTTGCAGTAGACACATCTTGACAGGAGGTGCTGAATCAGTGCAAAATGTTAATAACTGTTATTTATATTCATAGCAGCTGATGCTATGGTCTTACAGTCTTCCTTTGACTTGTTTTGTCTTCATCCAACATTTTTACCATGATTCCATCAAATGTGTTTTCTTTTATTTTGATGTTAGTGAGTATTTTCAGTGTGTTTTTCCTGAAGATAATTTATGGAGCAATTTTTGAGACAAAATGAAACATATTCACAGGAAAATAATCTGTGCATATTTGGGATATGCATGTATCTTTGGTTGTTATTGAGCATGAAATCAGGTCTCTGCACTGGTTGCCTGTGAGCCTCAGGATTTTTATTGGTTTTTAAGAGACTTAATGGTTGTGGCCCTGTTTATTTGTCAGATCTGCTTTTAACATATGAGCCCTCTCGGGTTTTAGGGTCCTAGGGTAGGTACGCTTTTTGTTAAACTCTGTTGGGTGAGTTGAGTTGGGCTAGATTAAATGGGGTACCCTCTACATTGCACTTAGCACATTTGTTGTTATAAACATTAGGTTAGTAGGTTGGTGCCATCACTGTATTTTTGTTTGGGACTAGTGAGGAGTTAGACTTTTATTTTGTCCCTCTATTTCTTTTGTTAGGATAGGGTCACCAGTCAGTTGGTTTTGTTTTGCTAAGTTTGTTGGGTTGTTATGGTACCACCTTTTTGTCCAATCTCACTCATCTTGTTTAGTTGTTTTGTAAACATCTTGTGGGGCGAAATCATTGTTAAATAAATCCACACCTTTTTTTGAGAACCTTTTGTCTGCTCCCTACTTTCAGAGACTGAAGAGGTGTTACCCTTCTCCATTATACATTTGTAGAGCGGGTGTGTGTGTGTGTGTGTGTGTGTGTGTGTAACAGTTATAAACTCTCACCATAGACATAAAACACTGATGACCATCCTGAATACTGTACTAGTATTCCAGCTAACGGCATGGCGATCACAGCACCAGCGTAAGATCCTGAAACACACAGCAGCATCACAAGTGCATTAAACTGCAAATAAAACAAATGCTGAACTGTTAATGAGCATCCATTATATAAAAAACTCACCACAAAAAGCTGTAGTGGCCAAACGACTTCTTTCAAGAGGTGGAGCCCATTTTGCCCAGATACCATGACAAGCAGGGTATGAAACACCCTGTTGGATTTAGGTGTAAGAGGAAATAAGATTAATAAATTAAATATGATTGTTAAGATGTTTCAGTAAAAGGAGTAGAAAAGTACCTCCACAAGTCCTTGACACACCCTGACCATAATAACACAGCCAAAGTGCATCCGTGCTGCTGCAGGGATGAGCATGTTCAGGCAAGATGTGGCCACGACAGCAAAACCAAACACTCTGAAAGAAAAAAAGCAAACATATGTACAAAAGACACTTAAATTATGCCTTTATATATATATATATATATATATATATATACAAAGTGGAAAAAAACAAACCTGTTAGCTGCAAACTTTTGACAGATAAACCCTCCTGGGATTTGGGTTACTATATATCCCCAGAAAAAGGAACCATGGATCATTCCCACTGTTTCTGGATCCCAGTCAAACTGAGCTTTCTGTTGAGACACAAAAAGCAGTTAATGGACAAACACTCCAAACCCAATGAACTATTACAAATATGGTTCAGTTACAATCAATGGCATTAAAACCTCTGACTGATCTGTCATTATGTTTTACATGGAGTAACTGAGTGACACTCCTGAATTACATTTTTTATTATCTACTATTGTGTCAGTAGACGTAGATGAATGCAAAAAACTGCTGTTGTATTTTTTTGTGATCTTGTTGCTGGTGTTATTTGTGCTGTGATTTTTTATGATATTTAATTTTACTCAGTTCGTATCTCTGCCAAGGAGGTTATGTTTTTGCTAGCATTGGTTTGTTTGTTGTTGTTTTATTTGTACAAAATAACCTTTAAACTAATGGATGGATTTTGATTAGATTTTCATTGGTGGTTTGAATCCCAGGTTTGGTGGTTTAAATCCTAGTTGGTCCGCTGTGTCCTTGGGCAAGACACTTCCCCCTCCTTGTCTCCAGTGTCACTCACACTGGTGTATGAATGTTTGGTGGTGGTCAGAGTGGCTGTAGGCACAAAATGGCTGCCATGCTTCTGTCAGTTTGCCCCAGGGCAGCTGTGAATATGTATGTAGTTTACCACCACCAGAGGATGCATGTGAGTGCGAATGAATAATGAGTCACTAATATGAAGGGCATGAAATCCAATCCATTAATATAATATAATATAATATAGTGTGTGAACTCACTGTCACTCACAGTGGTTTTCTCTTTACATCAACATGTTTTTAAACATCAATGAGATTTAAATAGTTACATGAAAACTCACTCATGCTTCCGAAGTTTGTCACTGAAGGAGAAATGCATAATGGACACTAAAATGGATTTTGTACTTGACAATAAATATTTTAATATTATTATTTCTACATAGAGGTGATAATTTCAACATGAAGATATATTATTTTTGATGCTAACTTGAAAATTCAAATACTCATAGTGGGTTTTTTTTTTTCCTTCTTTTCGTGGATGAACCTTGGGGTGTTAATAAGGAGGGTAATGTCATGGGGCCTAGCATTTGTAGAGGGCCCACAGAGCAGCGGAGGGTACAGATACAGGTTCAAAGTAATACAATGTTGTGTAAGATTTGCTATATAAGAGAGGTATAGAAGTCAGGAGGTGAACCCTGAAAACATGTGAAGTTTTGTTTTCACAGTATTGTAAGTGACATTGTTTATGCACCACGTCACCACCACCCCCCAGGTCTGACAGAGTGAGAAGATAGAAAATCTATGAAGGGTCCACAATGATTATACTTTCATGGGGCCCCATAATTAATTGAGGTGCCCTTTCATGAACCTAAAGTCAACATTACTTTTGACCATAATATCAGTTCTTTAAAAAATAAATACTTTTTTCACACAATTTATGTATATACTGTATAATATACATTATATATATATAAACTCCTGATAATTATAATTATATAATTATATATATATATATATATATATATATATATATATATATATATATATATATATATATATATATATATATATATATATATATATGTATAATATAGCTAGTATTACTAGTATTTTACTATTATACTCCTCTGACATCATGTGGTAGCAGTATAATGTCCACGTAAGTGAACACCAGGCCCTTGTAGAATAAAATGTGGTGTTGTGGTCTAGACAACAGAAAATGTGAAGTCCACATATGTAGAAACCAGGTCCTCGGAGGTTAAAATACATATTTCATGGCTTTTACACAGTATATCAGTAAATACATGTTTTTAATTAAACACATTGGTATCCATCTGAATTGACAGTTTTGCAACTCCATGAAAAATAGGTTCATAAAAAAATGTCAATCACATAGTTTTTTGTTTCATTCCTAAAGAGGAAGAGAAACATACTGGAAAAATAATCTTCATCAAGGTTCTCAATAATTCATGCATGAAAGGGCTGATACAACTCTCACTAACTGACTGTTCTTGTATAAAAATGCATCATCAGGCAATGGACAGAATACTGCTACCAACACGATCTGTAAAAATAAATATTTCACACACTTTTCAGTTTTTCACTAACAGAGGCTTCTAGTATTTGTCCATATCACTAAACACACTCCAACTCAATCTGTCAGTACAAAAATATCATCATCATCATCATCATCATCATGCCCCTCTTCTTCTTTCTTGCTTTCCTCTTGATTAACTATACAGTATTTCTTCACAGACTCTTTGATGTCACATACGTTGATGAAATGTCTTCTTGCAATAACTGTTAAACACCATAATATCATGCTTAAACAACATAAGGACATTTTTCAAGGAAATTATGTGCAAATTATACGTTTAATATAGTGACATTTTTACCATGAAACACCACTTTCTGTGTGATAATGCTAAATTAGGCCTCCAATAACTTAAATTCCCTCTTTCAGTTTAATTTCATGTCAATAAATATCATACGTATGTCACTTCACACTTCTCCTCTCATGTATGAACAGACAAGCATAATATGACATTTTGTTTGATTGTTGTCATTAACCTTTGGACTGACCTTGTACTATCTATAAATCCCAGAAAACCACACACTCATGGTCCATTTTCTTCTGCAGTCCACTTCTACTCACCACTATGACTTCCTTGTTGTCTCTGAAGATGGTGTGGCTGTTAACCATACTGACAATAGCCACACCAAGGTTACAGCGGATCCCGAAGGAAATGCAGAAGCCAATACCAGAGAGGATGGCGATGATATAACGCCTGGGCAGACCAAAGCATGTGCAGTCGACCACTGGCATCTCCTTCTCCTCCACCAACTCTGGTCGACCCTCGGCCGACAGCTCGATGGTCTCACCATTTTCCTGCTTCTTCTCAAGGGCCCTGTGGTTGAAAAACCCAAAGGTGAGAAACTGACAATACATCGACACTGGACAAGACATAACTCTGGCTCCAAATATAGAAAACCATAAAAAGATGTCATTTATTATGGGTTATTAAATAGTTTATTTTCTTTATTTAGTACAAGTGAACGGTGAACACGCAAACCAAATGTTATCACTACAAAAACAAAAGAAGTAGAAAGTAAACAGAAAGCATATTATCATAAATATTAACTCAGAAAGTGAGACAATATCAAATACTTCATATGTTTGTCAGAGATTATACCTGTTTATATATATATATATATATATATATATATATATATATATATATATATATATATATAATTTTTTTATTAAGTTAACCATCTCACATTCCAATGTAAGCTGTTATGTTATAATGTTAAATGTTTCCTTCCTTTTACATCATTATTGACATTAGCAGTCTATCATTGGCTGTTCTCATGTTGATTTTTGAAAAAGTGACCATATTTAAAGAAAACAAGAGTAACCACAGGAGAGTCAGAGGAGAGCAAATGCCAAATATTAATAATTTTACTCAATAAAACAGTAAAATGCATCAATAATTGCCTACCAAAGAAATTAAATAGTATTGGGAGTGGAATTTCTTCATTAAAATTATAGTGAAGTTGTATGTTTGGAACAAAGTTCATTCATTTCCCTCACAGCCACAGGACATCAGGTGTTTGAAGTGACCAGTTAACCTATTAAGACACATGTGTTTAAAAAATTGGAGAAAGCTGTAGTACCTTGGGAGAGCATACCCAGAAAGGATTAGTTAACACCGGAAAGGCCTAATGGATTGAACCCAGGACCAGGGTGGGTCAGGGGGAGCCATAGACCCCCCCGCAGTGAAACATGAGCTTTCCTTGTAAAACGATATATGAAATTTTGGGGGGTCAGTATAATAATGATAATAAAATTTGTATCTGTAGTGTACTTTTTAATTTTTTTTTTAATATGATGTATTGTTGCCTAGACAATTATTAATCTATTTAATGTATAATTCATATGATTGCTCATAAATTCAGCATTGCCTAATTTCATCACATGTGGTGTTGATACATACTGTGACCACTAAAGTGTGGTGGTGCTGCCAGTTACATTTCTCTTTAGATCTACATCAGGCTACATACAAAATATAAAAGTATAAATATATTATAAACGAAGAAGAAAAGGAGCAAGGAGTGTCACGATGGTTAGCAACACAGCAAGAAAGACCCTGGTTCGATTCCCACACCAGACCTTTCTGTGTGGAGTTTGTTCTCCTCGTGTCAGTGTGGGTTTCCTCCAGGTACTCTGGCTCCTCCCACCATCCAAACACATGCACTGATAGGTTAATTGCTTAATCTAAATTACCCATACGTGTGAATGTGAGAGTGATTATATGTCTATATATGTTCAGCCCTGAGATGAACTGGAGACTTGTCCAGGGTCTACCCTACCTCTACCCTGAAGTAGCTGGGATAGGTTCCATGCCACCCCCATGACCCAATTGAGGATAAAGCGGGTTCAGAAGATGTTATGAGAAGACAGGAATCAAAGACATGTGAAGGCACCTGTTTGTTTCGAAGTATCTAAGGCCAGGCAGGTTTATTTGTATATGCTGTACATAAAACATGAAAAGCATTAGAGCAGGGCGCAATAAAAGTATAGGGGGAAAAACACGAATGGATAAAACAGATAAAGAAATAAAAACTTTAAAAGTTGAACAGAGAGTGCAGACTCTACACTGATGAATATGTTATCCAAGAACAGCTGAGAACAGGTGTGTCTTTAACCTGGATTTAAATAAACTCATTCAGCTGATCTGAGGCTTTCTTGGAATCTAAGCGAAAACAAGCAATTAACTAGAAGTTACAGTAAGTGGCATCAGGCAAAACACTGGATACATGACTTATCACCAGCTAGACATATGTACCCACTTCCTCTGAAAGTGACAGATGCTTTTCAGCTGTTAAAGATACTACACGTTCATAAGACCTACAATAGGTTGTGTGAAACCAGCCTGTCATCTCTGCTCTTTGTTGATCTCAATGGACTTCAGTTAGAGAAGTTTGACCCAGAGCCCTACTGTATATCATCTCCTGGATTAAATCATCCTTACTCTGCATCATGGGCTGGTGGACGAACATTACAGGCAGTTGATTCCAGGCCCCTTTGGTGACTTTTCTATTAAGGAAAAACCTGATTTTAACTACAGTAGGTCTAACTATACTTGTTATATTGTGTTTGACAAGTATCATGCATGTGATTGTAGGGACTGGTATGGTTCACACACTGCCCAAGACCTTCCATACCAACAACCAACTCCAATTAAAGCAATTAAAGCCCATCACAACAAAAATAAAAAAACCTGTATTCAGCCTTAAATCATATTTAAACAGGAATGTTTTAAAGATAGACCAGGATTAGTGGTTGAAAATAAAGCAAATGAGAATGGAATGAGTACTGGAGAGGGGGGACTCAAAGGGGGCTATTGCTTTATGAAGTTAACCCTAGTGGCCATCAGTGGTATTACAACCTCCAGATGGCTTCATTTCAGAGCTGAGGATTTTACCTCTTGTTTTGAATGGAAAAAAACAACTGAAATATACTTTTTCCGACACTATAGAAGTGAACTATCTTTTCAAACTGTTCTTCATGAAATTAAATCCTGTTCTGAAAGGTTTGTTGACATATACAAGGTAAATAGAAGTAAAAGTTTCAAAAATCCCTCTCTTTCTGTACAGTCTCCCACTAGTTTTGTAGCGCTGGAGCCTGTTGATACAACATTGACTTTTCCAATTGTCTAAAGGTGGTGAATATTGTGTGTTTTTTGTGTTGCAGCATTCATCTTATGACAGGTCAGATCAACACAGCACAATAAAATATAAGTAAGAGACAACTGTGTTGAAAGGAATGTCAGTCTTTTCAACCCTGTTCCTCTTCTCAAGCAACAACAACTGTGTTTCTGCTCCTGCACTGTAGTGTGTTTACATTCCTTGCTGAGAAACCCCAAGAACCCATGACCTCTGCTCTACCTCTTTTCCAAGAGTCATCAAATATGCATCTAAATGCAGTGGATCATCTATTAAATATGAAATATGCAGCATTCAGTTTCCACATCAGGCGCTGCAGGCCCACATGGTGAAGACTAGACCTTTCATACACAGCTTTATTTCCTCCATGTTTTCATACCTGTGAGTAAAATAAAACAAAAATGAAGCCAGAGCAACACATGACAGTGTAACACATATCTTGGCTGTCTGAGCCTGAGCACAGCACTGCATTAGGAAGGATTTTCCAGTTGTGGTCGTTTCAGATGAAAATGTCTTTGATTTTCATGGTGTTTCGTACAGTGTTCTGCTGAGGTTTACATCATATATATCATGAATTACATCATTTATCACTTTCCTTAAGTGGTAAAACATGTATAAATTACCTTGCAATAGCTTTTCTCTGCAATAGATCTCCTTTCTTCCATCGTAAATTGACACAAAATTGCAGATTTTGTCCTTTCAACACTATAATCCATATTTATTATCACCTCTTATTTGTCAATCTGTCATATTTGAAATTTTTGGGTGCCATAATGTCCCTGCTGTACCTAGCCTGGTCTCCACACTGTAAACCCAAACATTGAAAATAATTAAATATATTAAGTTGTGAATACTGAACGTTTTAGAAATAGTACTACTAACTCAAAACTAACTTTTTAAGTACTTCCATCTAATATTTTTTAATTAAGTGGAACTATTGTGGGTAGAAGTGAACATAACTTAACAACACATGAGGTACAACTTAGTGGAATTAAGTCATTAAATGCTGAGAATGATATTGTACTGTTATTACTATTGTTTCAAATAAGGATGATTGAAAAAAATAAACTGAACTGATGTAGTAGATGCTGAAATACAATTTCAGAGCACTGCAAATAACCACCAATATCTATTACACCAAAAAATTACAATCACAAAACACAAATTTTATTCAGGTGCGGCTGTGGTTCAGTTGGTAGAGCAGGTCGTCCAATGACTGAAGGGTCAGAGGTTCACGTCCTGGCTCTGTCTGTCTACATGTCCAAGTGTCCTTGGGCAAAGACACTGAACCCTGACTTAGTCTCCCAGTAAGACTGACAGAAGTTAATAAGTAATGTTTTAATTTAAGTATACTTTAATAAGCATCTAAATTTGAAGTTCTGGAAACTTGGATTTTCAAAGTTTCATCAAATTAAAATAATTGAAGCAATCGATTGTCTTACATTTTTTATTTCTGCTAACTTATTCAGGTTCACACTGCGTCTTATTTCAGACTGACTTTTACCGAAGTCGAGATCTTAACATGGTCTCTACTCGTTATAGTCATGTTACATTGTGGTTTTGGTTTAACTGGTCTTGACTATATTAAATTAACCTACAGGCGGTTAATGACAAATATTATTGTACTAAAGAAAAACATGAAGTAATTTAATTGTATGAAAAAGCTTAGTATGTTTATAATATTTGTAAAGATATTACAACACAGTAGTGCAGATAGTAGAAAGAAAGGTACAAACAGATACAAACATGTAGAACATGTAAAGGTTTATATTTTGATGTTTATTCATATATTCTATTGTTATTTTTTATATTTATTTATGGCTTGTTTAACCTCAGTTGAATGTATTTAAACCTTGTTTAATTCATATTGTATTTGATTTGTTCTATAGAAATAATTTAGTAAATATGTCAATGTTCATTTATTTCTTTATATAATAATGTATGAATGACACTGAAAACTAGCAACACTGATGCACATGGAAAGCGATATGTTCCTTTTTAGCAGGTGAATCACTATTAGAGATCATATTATATTGTACAGTCCATTTCCTGTCCACGACAACACTGTTTATGCAGAAAACCCATATACATGTTATTATGTACAGTTACCAGTTCATCACAAGGTATCTATAGATAATAATAATAATAATAATAATAATAATAATAATAAAATTAAAGAATATATAATAATAATAATAATAATAATAATAATAATAATAATAATAATAATAATAATAATAATAATAATAATAATAATAATAATAATAATAATAATAATAATAATAATAATAATAATAATAATAATAATAATAATAATAATAATAATAATAATAATAATACCTCTGTACCATAGACTGCATGAATACTGAAATATTGGGAATGGTGCTCCAACTGATCATCAATAGATCAATCATTGCAAATTGATGGAGATTTCACAATTAACACACAAAAATCAAATGACTTTAAAAAAAAAAAAAAAGAACTGCCAGCTAAATGAATTAAACAGAAAGTGCATAATAGCTGGGAAATAGTGCACATGTTCTATTAGATTCTGTAAGCAAGACTTCAGTTCTCGACAGTGTTCATGTATTAATGATTCGGAATCGTGAATTATTAATATCTCTGACTCTCTTGGACTATTTTTGTCTGGCAGGGCCTCTCTCTCTTCATCCTTCCTGTCTCCTCTTCATCTTGAACTCTGCCTTTAACAGTCTGACTCCCTCGACTCACACAACATCTCACATACAATTCACAACATTTTCTTCTTTTTCGACACCAATCTATTGAGTGTTGTCTACTCTGGTCTGTTATGAATTTGTCTTTCATATTTACAAAGCATCAAACTACATAGTAACATTTTATTTTATGTTTCTGGAGCTCATCAAATCCCAGCCATTCCCCATTAGTAGCTGGTTTTTTTTTTTTTGTTTATGTATGTTTATGATGACACCTTGTTTAAGGAAAGTCCATCTTTAACCCATAAAGACACAAAACAACCACCAAGGACCGAAATCATGTACTGATATACAATGTTAAATACTTGTTAATCCACTAATCCTATAAACAATTGTTTTTTCATGTTTTCATGATCATCAGATTTGACATATCTGGATGATCAGAGTCCTTGTAGTTACCATGGAAACACAGTCATTTTCTACAACATTGACTTATTGTTTGATTTTTATTATTATAGTGTCATAGGTTTTATATTCTAATGTAAAGGTATTATATTAGTTTTATATTAGTGTCATAGGTTTTTATATTATAATGTAATATTATAATGTTGCACAGGAGCCGCACCCTAAATTTCGTTGTATTATATGTACAATGACAATAAAGCATTCAATTCAATTACCAGTAAAACCAATGGAATTTGATGAATGACAATGGTTGAAGACACTTATTTCATCTTTATAAATAATATATTTTGCAGAATAATGTATCATTTTCTTTAGTTTTCTCATTTTTTGATACAATAACCCTCCAGTATAAATGGAGATTTAATTAACATCTACATAATTAGTACATAAAATATGGGGAAATACCTGACTTTCATGTAAAAATGCAAAATACAAAGCATAATATCAGAGTAAATTGTGATAAATGACTTAAGAAAGATTAAAAATAGAGATAAATATATTTGGGGCCAACGACAAAAGCAGCACAGGGTTTTTATTGGTTAAAAATGGATAAAGCCTTTTGTAACATTTCAACATCTTATTATCGCATTAAATCTGTTTAAGAATCACTGACTTTTTAATACTTTAGTGCTTGAATCATGAAAAATATTGTTTTTATTTTCTAAAATGTATATATTTTTAACCATGTACTGTACTAAACACAAGCTATTGATACTGTATGTTGATACTTCTCTTTGAGCGTCCTGCAGGTAGACTAAATAAAGTGTTGCCTTTATTTTCTTCTCCCTATCAACTAAAATGACTTTTCATGACTGACCCTAAATGAAAGAAATCCATCGTAATCCTCACAAACTACCCGACTTTCACCTGTCACTGCTGCCACACCTCTAGAAAAGGTCAGCCTGTAGTGATGCGCGGGCTACCCGCTGGCCCGCGGATATCCGCGGGTGACCCGCGGGGCGGGCGGGTTGGGTCGCAGTTTTTAATACATATTGCGGGTTGGGCGGGTTATATTTGATATATATTGCGGATGCGGGCGGGGCGGGTCAGGGACGATCAATACCCGCATTTTTCCATACGACATTCCCAAAAATGGCACAATATGGATAGACTGAAGGTATACAATATTTCAACTTAAAATAACCTCAGTAAGAATAATCAACGACATATAAAAAATATGATGATGAAAGACAACTCAATTGACATCGGCAGTTTCATTCCATGAGAGGCGGTACGCTCCAGTCAGAATGAATGGGTAACAGCCACGTTATTTTCACATCCTTTGCATTGCCATCTACAGGAAAGGGTTGCCTTCATATCTTTACAGACCATGTTAAGACCGATGAGGGAGGATAGAGAGGTGTGTGCGTGCATGGAGCAGTCTCCACAGCCGTGTTATGAAACGGAAAGGAGCCCCGCTAACCTACAGTAGCATCCTCGTCTCTCCTCTCCTTCCAATTACTCGTACACTTAATTCTCCTATGACCCGCGAGTCGGGCGGGGTGGGTCGCAGTAATAATACATATTGCGGATGCGTGTGGGACGGGTCAGGGATGATCAATACCCACTGAAGTGTGTGTGTGTGTGTGTGTGTGTGTGTGTGTGTGCGCGCGCGCGCGCGTGCTCGGCTCGCGCATGTGCAAGCCCGTCAGTTCCTGTTTTGAATGCTTTTTTATCCCAACTTTTTGTTATTTGTTATTAGCGCCAAAATCTCCGTGAACACTCAGAGATAAGAGTGAAAATGTCGGACTTGATCAGGGAGAAGATTAAAACAGGCGATGCTAAGGTTGTACGGAAACGTTGTATGTGTTCGCTTTATAGAGTGATGATGTGGGTGGAGTCTATTTTATGTGCTGGAGTGCATATTGAGACGTTAGAAAGGAGGCAAAAATGATGCTTCATGACTTTTAACATTAGAAGCGCAAGGTAAAGATGCTGCGAATGTACTATGTGAGTTTAGAGACAAATTTAAGCTCGCGGGTTGATAGCGGGCGGGTTGGGTTTATCGATACTTGATAGCGGGCGGGTTGGGTTTATCGATACGTGACATCATGCGGGTTGGGCGGGGCGGGCCGAGCCACGTCTTGGGTTTGGGCGGGGCGGGTTTCTGTAAAACCCCCTAACCGCGCATCACTATCAGCCTGCTTCTGTGAGAGGACTGTATCTGAAGAAAATGTTCAATGTTTCCAATTGTAATGATATATATATATATATATATATATATATATATATATATATATATATATATATATATATATATATATATATATATATATATATATATATATATATATATATATATATATATATATATATATATATATATATATCGTACAAAGACATGATTGCAGTGCTCTTCTCCACAGCGAGTGTTCCTGAGTGTTCTCCGAGTTAATCTCTTAATTCATACGTCAAGGACAAATGTCAGAGCAGTTCAGCCGCTTGGTTCGGACATGAGTCAACAGCTTGCAGTCATCGGTTGGATAAGACAGTTCAATACCCAGTGTGGACCGATCACAAGTATTGAAAGCTCTTCATGTAATATCACAAAATCTGGACTACAGCTATCCAAAGTCAAAGTCACAAGCGAATATAGTTAAGGAAAAAGGTGTTCGACCATCAAAAGTCAACAAAAACACTTGTTGTGTAGTCAAGTACTAATGTCTGTGTGTATCATGTGACCAGAACAGACAGAAAAGAAAACATGGAATGAATAAAAGCACAGTTTTTGTCAGAACAGTGACATAGATATAGAGGTAAGAACTGAAGTGATTCTGGTTTTAATCAAGAAAATGTGGAAAATGAATAGAAATTTAACTCTTATGAGTTTTTTTTTTTGTTATTATATTTATCCAAACAAATGTACCTTTACCTTTTACCTTTGTATCCTGACTCCCTGATGAAGGCCATTTATGCCGAAATGCGTTGGGGTTTTTATATGATTTTATAGGTTTTTGTAACCAAGCCAGTTTAATAAAGGCTTTTTATTCTTCCCTTTTAAGAGAGTGCCTTGTAATTTTTCTTTGTTTTTCAAATGTACCTTTAGTTGTACCAAATTAGCAAAACACTGAAGAAAACAAGGGGTAGTCTACTCATTTTTTTTCTGTGACTGTACATTAAAGCACAAGTTATAAAGACACTGACAACATTAATAACACAACACATTTATGAAATTTCTAAAAAACATTTACATGAAGTCTATCAATACATTCATGTTAGAAGTTAGGATCTGGGATGGACTCATCAGATACAACATTATTCCCCAAAATACCCAAATTCTATATAAATTGGAAGACTGTTTTTCGTGAACATCTAAGTAAATATAATACACACCTTATTAAATAAATCTGGAATTAAACACCAAACTCATAATAAAAGTCTATATATGAGTCATGTCTTTTGAACTATTGTTAAAGGCTGTATTTCCTGTTTAGAAGCGTATTGACCACTATCGATAACATATATAAGGTTAAATTGCATATTCGGATAAAATATTGCATCTTTTTTTCCTTTTATGTACTGTACTGTAGTGTATTGTAATTGTTATATATAGTAATGTTTCTTCTCTTTGAACATATTTCATGTGTTTTATGGTTTTTATTCCATCTTCCCACATATATGCAGAACATATTCCTGCACAGCAAATTTCTAGAGTTGAAAATTCTGGAGTTCAACTAAAAAGAGTGAAAGAGTTGAATTTTTGGAGTTTATTTTTTAACCCTGACTACCATATGTGTTAAGGACTACTACCAGGCAGTGTCTTTTTTGGATCAACTCCAAAAGCAGAGTTATAATAACTCTCCTGTGGAGTCAATGGATGGTCACGCATGTACACTCAGATTGAGTTGATTTTAACTCACGTGGAGTTTATTCCAAAGACCAAAATTTGCTGTGTGTACATGTAAACCCTCAATAAATGTACATTAAAATGGTTTTCTATATTGTCAAACTTCATCCCGACACATATCAGGGCTTTCTTTTTAAAGAAGTACTGTGCATTAAGTGTTTGGATTCAACACAGGGTGGTTTCTTGCTATAGGCGAACTAGGCAAATGATTAGGACCCCCAAGCCACTAAGGGGACCCTAATCTGCATGTTCAGTCTCATCTGACGTCAAATAAAATGTCCTGTCTTTATATATAGTTATCTTATGTGTTTATTACATCGCTTATATACTAAAATGAATAAATAAATGTAGGTTATAACTGAAATAAAATGCAACAATAAGCTGTAGCTGGTGTTTTTGTGGCATTATTTGGTCATATTCGTCACACAGTTAGTGATATAATGAACAAATGACAGGTATGATGACATTGACTTGATTACTGCCATTCCTGTTAGAAAGATTACTAAACAAAACAATAACATAATGGCAGAAAAAAGACATTATCTCAGTGATTGTGTTTTTTATAAACACTCAGACACTGTTTTATTTATTGACATATAGAGTATTGTTGTTTTCCTTGTCTTATATTTTTTTTATCACTTTAATTTGCCTCAGTGGCTCAACTTAAGATGTTTAATTTAGACTATAGCTTGTTTTGCTCACAAAGTTTAATAGATTGTGGCATCTTAGTCGACCATCTAAAGTACAGATGTCAAACTCAGGCCCGCGGGCTAAATGTGGACCGTGGTGTAATTATATTTGGCCAGCGAGATCATATCAAATATATATTAGCGCTGGGCCGCCACATGCACCGCTAATACTACAAATCCCAGAATGCTTTCCTAGTATGTTAACGTGCAATCAAGACTAGTACGCGCTCCTTGAATCTTTATCTTTGTCTTTTTAAAAACACATTTGAACATCTTTGTATTTTTACCATCATTTTTTTAAAACAAAATGTAACATCTGTGTATATTTTAACATAATTGTTTACACATTTTAACATATTTCAAAATACATTTTAACTTGTGTAGTTTTTTTAAACATCTTTTAGAAATTTTAACATTTTCATTTGTGTTTTTTTCCCCATTTATTAACACTTTTGTGTGTCTTACGTCTGTGTTTTTCCTCAATTTTAATACCTTTTATACGTTTTAATAGTTTTTAGTCATGTATTCATATGTGATATTTATGATTTTACCTAGTACTTGAATTTTGGAAGTTGTCTTTTAAATGTCGTTGTACACAATGTTGTGCATGATGAAAATAAAGACTATTCTATTCTATTCTATTATATTCTATTCTTAAAACATCCACAGTGCATTAAGCTTCCAATCCAAAAACTCCTACTGCCCTTACATGTACTGCAGTTAGCTAACCTTTCCTTTTTTATTCAGGTTTATTATTTATTTCAGGACACACCTCCCCTTAAATCCTCTGGCACCCCCAGGGAAGGCCCACCTTACACTTTGAAAATGACTCTAGTATAACACAAGAAGACACGATGAAACTAAATTATTTTTTTGCATAAATATTAAGTTTGGCATGTGACTTTATCTCAATTATTTTGGCCCTGTGTAAATTTGAGTTTGATACCCCCCGATTAAGAGGATTTAGGAATCTCTTCATTATAGTTCAGTTCAGTTCAGTTATTTTTATTTTTATTTGAGCAGTTCATCTAAAAAAAATAAATAAATAAAATACAGAACAAAAGAAACAAAGGACAAAATAAGGAGTCACCATTCTAAGACAAACTTGGGGGCCCCCCAACTGGAATCTTCCTTAGGGCCCCCCATGAAGCTAGAAACGGCCCTGGTACAACACAAGAAAATCTAACAGCTCAAACAAAACTTGCAGAACATGTGCAGTGAGTATGGTGCTTCTGCTTGTATGTGCTGGATGGGAGACATTGCGTGCAGAGAAGGGGTCAGGGGGAATCTGCCGGTGCGCGTTACGCACGGCACCAAAGGCACCGAGGGAGTACCTGGGCGCACGTGCGTCCAACGGAAATGAAAGCTTATAGGTCGAGTGGCCTAATCTGGATGTGAGATGCCCGGGGAGGGGTGTGTGTGTGTGTGTGTGTGGGAGGGGGGGGGGGCACACGATGACAAGCTATCGGGCTACTTAAGAGGGGGAAAGAAAAAGAGAGACAGAAGAGAGAGGGCGGTGGCCAAGGTGTACGGCCTGCAGGGATTTACGTGGGCCGACAGCTTGGACGAGCAGAGGCTATTTCTGGAGAGGATTTAAGTGTTTAGACGCTACATCAAATCCCGGGAGAAAGAAAGGGAGTGCATCAGTACCTTCTCGTGCTTTCAGGTGTCTGTCACTGCAGAGACCCAGCTGCTTCAAACATGGTTTATCAGCTTGTCTTTACAGAGACAGGACAGACTACAGAGCTGTGGTCCTCAAAACATCACTGTAGTGTTGTGTCTGAAATGTGTCTTACTATAACAGGATTCAGATGTGGATTATTCCTTTTTTTTTTTTTTTAGTGGGGTGGTCATCATTGCTCCTTATTGTTCCATAGATAGGTGTGGCTCAAACAGACCACTCAGAGAGAGCATATAAATATGACACATTTATAAAACACACACACACACACACACACTTTGACTTATCAGACATCAACCCAAAAGAAAAAAAAAACACAATGTGACAACACTACAGGCCTTTGAAGAATGGATCAAACTATCCAGCTTTTGTATTTTATTTTTAGTCATTGGTTTATTTCTGGTCCTTCATTCTCAAAGGAACCTAATTTAACTACTCATCACATTTATTGGCATCTGCTTCGTTTTATTATCAAAGACACTCCCCTCCCCATATTTTTTTTTCTTTTTACAGGCTGTTATAAAGTGATTAAATATCCCTGTTTAAGTCTAACTTTTATTTAAGCCACATATATTCTTTTACTTACAGATGTTGCACCAGGTCATTCTGCCTGACATTAATCCAGGCCTCTGTATGTCTCCATCCTCTAACAAGCATTTGCCTTGTTCTTTTGTTTTTATTATTGTACTTTTAACTATTAAAGAGCAGCATCAGACCTATGGAAACTCCGTTTGGTAGCTCATATAAAGTTATTACCCACATGTGCTAATTATGAACTTTTTTTCCTCCTCAGATCCCCTTTGTATCCATTCCTCTATCCTTTGGCTGCAGTTTTATATCCCAGATAGACTTTTACATACCCGTATATTTTCCCGAGAGTCTTGGCTGCCACGGCCTTAAACCTGTCCGGCCGGATCTCCATCCTCACGACTCCACGATCCGACCAATGTGCAGTCTTTGCGCGCTCCCGATTGAGCGCACAGCCGTACCTGGAACTCCCTCCGCCTCGTGGTTTTTACGCACAAAGGTGGAAAAAAAAGGCAGTTTTTTTTTTCTGGATGAAAACACTTTTTTAATCTGCAGCTCCTTTCCAGGGAGATTTGGGATAACCGATGATGATTATCCTCCGATTTTTTTTTTTTGTTTTTTTTTTTTATCGTCTCAACTACATTTATATAAAACAAACATTGTTATAAATATGCAGCTCCACTTTGCCTCAAAGTCCAAAGAAGTTGTTCACACCCTCTGATGTCCCAGTAGATTGACAAGGCAACTTTGGACAGGATTCATGGCCGAACGGTGTCGCTGGCCGTGGTCCTGAATCCAGATTACTGCTGCCCGCGCGCTAATCTCTCCAAGTGTGTGTAGTGAGTGGAAGGTAACATGTCACTTCCTTTCCAGTAGACCGGTGTTTTAAGCACCGACTGTTCAAGCAGCGGCTATTCTTGGACTGCACTAGCTTTGAATGAAGCTTTGGAGTAAATAATAATATCCGATCGAAGTATATGAACAGTGATATACTGCCCGTCCAAAGGGGAAAAATAGTAGCACGTGCAGTAGGTATTTGAATGCACCATCTGTGGTTTTGATTAAAGGAGACTTTTACTTTGACTGTTTTTGCCACATAATGCTTATGTAGTGTCAAAATAAGGTTTATCGTGTTTTTCCCCCCATCCATAGTTGCATTCATTTTTTAATTATTGATGATGATGATGATGATGATGATGATGATGATGATGATGATGATGATGATGATGATGATGATGATGATGATGATGATGATGATGATGATGATGATGATGATGATGATGATGATGATGATGATGGAGAATCAACTCTTCATCATCCCAAATTAGAGTCTGGACTTTTTGGAGGGATTTTTTGGTGTGAAAATTATGTTTCATAGTATTCTCTCACAAGCCTGATGAGTGTGATCAATCCTGGTGGTTTCTTATCTGTTAAACATTACATACACTTACTGCATCAGTTAGATTAAATAATTTGTTCCTGCTGAAATATTATTAACAACTGAAGTATTTACCCACAGTGTATGAGTCTGAGAGGAAGGACTGGTCCTGGAGTGTTTTTATGCAAACAGATACTTCAAACTGAATAAATTAAATGATTAATTTACACCCAAAAAGGAGTGAGAAGAATAAAAAGGTATTTAATCCTTTACTGACTATTGTAACAGGCCGCCGAGATTTATTTTTGTCATTTATGCAATAACAGCATCAGAAAAATAACTTCTTTAAAATGGGAAATTATTAATACTTATCAACTATGTGATTACTTTGAATTATTTATTTGCCTCATTAATAAGTAAGGAATTTGTTCAATTGATTTTTTTTTTACATATTGTTATAAAGGAATGTGAACATGATGGGGAAAAATGAATAGTAGATGGGAAGTTATTTTTGAAGTGATGCACAAAGTTGGTTTAAAAACCATTGCTTATTACCAATCCTTTTTTGGTTATAAATAATTTTAATGATGTTAAATGTACAGCTTTTTGTTGTTGTTGTTGTTTTTATATGGACAACCAAATAAAGTTCATTCAACGTTTTTTTCAGGAAGAACCTACCTTTCAATATATGCAAATTAATTATCATTATTGTATGTAATAAGTGTTTAAAATCCTGTTTTAAATGTTTTATGTCTCCTACTTTAATTGTCTTTTAATGCATTTTAATTTTCTTATATGTTTTATGCACTGTAGATTTTGCGTTAATTTGGAGACAATGGGACCAAATACACTCTAGAAGAAGTTAAATAACTCTCTAAGTGTTGATTTAACACTGCAAAATTTACTGTGTGTAAAGCAACTTGAAATCTCCTATACAAATGAATTTGCCTTGCCTTACTATTGTACATTATGTACAATTATTTAGAAGAATTAAACACAAAAACGCTGCTTAAAGTCCTAAAAATCTTCTGTCTCTCTCTCACCGTCTGCCTTCTACTGCTTTAAGCTCCGCCCACCTCCACCCCTCCCCCTCAGACAATGCAGGCTTCTACCCTAATGTGTGATAGAATAGAAAGTACGGTCAAAAGATGAAGTTTGGATTTTTTTTAAATCACACAAACAGTAGATGTTGAAAATGTGTCACAGGTGACACAATCGTTTTAAAAACGTTAATCCCACCCCCATTCTCATCATCAATAGTTTAACACATTAAAATTTTAAATACTTACTCCTGTCCTTCGACTTCAAGACAGAACAAATTAACAAAATGAGCCTAAACCAATTTAGAACCAACTCATTCAACAGCATGTACATTATAGAACCAAAATGTGTAAGTATATCTATTTAAGGCAGTTAAATATATTTACTCCACTACATGTAATGTTGGAGACTTTAAGTACTTGTACTTTTTCCAACAAATGCACTTTTGAGGACATGACATGGTAGAGAAAGAAAGAAGAAAGAAAGAAAGAAAGAAAGAAAGAAGAAGAAAGAAAGAAAGAAAGAAAGAAAGAAGAAAGAAAGAAAGAAGAAAGAAAGAAAGAAGAAGAGAAAGAAAGAAAGAAAAAAGAAAGAAAAGAAGAAAGAAAGAAAGAAAGAAGAAAGAAAGAAAAGAGAAAGAAAAGAAAGAAAGGAAAGAAAGAAAGAAAGAGAAGAAAGAAAGAACGAAAGAAAGAAAAGAAAAGAAAGAAAGAAAGAAAAAGAAAGAAAGAAAGAAAGAAAGAAAAGAAAGAAAAGAAAGAAAGAAAAGAAAGAAAGAAAGAAAGAAGAAAGAAAGAAAGAAAGAAAGAAAGAAAGGAAGAAAAAGAAAAGAAAGAAAGAAGAAAGAAAGAAAGAAAGAAGAAAGAAAGAAAGAAGAAGAAAGAAAGAAAAGAAAGAAGAAAGAAAAGAAAGAAGAAAGAAAGAAAGAAAGAAAGAAAGAAAGAAAGAAAGAAAGAAAGAAAGAAAGAAAGAAAGAAAGAAAGAAAGAAAGAAAGAAAGAAAGAAAGAAAGAAAGAAAGAAAGAAAGAAAGAAAGAAAGAAGAAGAAAGAAAGAAGGAAGAAAGAAAGAAAGAAAGAAAGAAAGAAAGAAAGAAAGAAAGAAAGAAAGAAAGAAAGAAAGAAAGAAGAAGAAAGAAAGAAAGAAAGAAAGAAAGAAAGAAAGAAAGAAAAGACAGTATAACATGTGAAATGGTGAAACACAGTGAACAGTTGCACAGATAAGACTTCGATACTTGGTTTCAGGTGAAATATTTAAATACTTCTCGCAATGAACATATATATCCACCCTGTGTAGTATATTATGTCACTTTTGATCTATTGGCACTGATTAAATATGGACAATAGCCTTGATGACTAAAACAGGGTGATAATGCAGATGTTGGAACAGTGATTTTGTGTCAAATCACAGATTGAAGGACTCTCTAACACTGTGTTGCAGTGTCTAAAGTCTACCAGCAGGTGGAGCCAGATACAAGGACAAGATCCATGTACTTCTCATGAAGTTCTGCACAATATGTTCTCCGTTTTCATTTTGAGTTATTTAATTAGATATAGAATATAAATATGCTTTCATATTTCTTAAATATTAAAGGTTCCAGTTCAGTCTATGGCATGGATGTGTGAAATGTACATTTGTACATTCAGTCCAGTTTGATCATAATAACCTACCACATGGTAAGAACTTCAAAGTTTTCTCTTCATTTCAGTGTAAAAAAGAGAAATTACATGAAATATGGTCAATCAAAAATAAAGAGGAGGTTGAGGTGTAACTGTGATGTACACTCAGCCAGATGTGGAATAAATTTGAAAAATAAATTAAAATCAAGAGGAAACAACAAACTTACAACACCTAAAAGAGGAGATATTATGAGTTTTGTGTGAATGATAAAGTGCACGATGAAGAAATGTCTCGAACAGCACTAAATTATGTGATGCAACTTTATTGAGATCATCAGTCGTTCTATAGTTTCTATTTAGAGATCTGCTGACAGGTGACACATGTGAAAGAAAGAAAAAACAGTAGAAGATGAGTGCACTGAAAATCTAGTTCATCTAATGTTCAAACACTGCACAAATGACTACAGTTCAGACATAATATGGGTGTGAAACATTGTTACACAAATTATTAGTGGCATATTTTAGTGGATATGAGCAATAAAAGCATGAGTGTACATTATAACTACTAGTAGACATGACAATGAAAGAGTGAATGAAACCCTAGAATGATTATATGTAATGAAACAAACTAGAAAATAAATAACAGGAAATTATGTTTCAAGTTGTACAAATGTAAAATGGCTTCACTTTATGTTGGATCTGAAAACAATTATAAATCATATTTCATTACTGAGGAAAAATCATATAAATTTGTTTTTTCCAATTTAAAAATATAATTCTGCCAAATATAGTGCCATAAATTATTGTTGAAACTGCATGTCATAGTGAAATATGTTACTCGGAAAAAACATTCCATTATTAGCCAATGAGAAAGGACAATTCAACAAATTCATGTAGTCAGCGCTGAACATCAGATGCAGCTTTTCTCCAGATCCTTGGCTGATATCGTTCTCAGAGAGTGACAGGAGAGGAAGAGGGGAGGGAAGGGCATGGCGGAGGGGGGAGGGGACAGACAGGGGGGGACAGAGATGATGGACGGAGTGTCTGACAGTGAGCCGTAGCCAGCTTTTCGTAAATCTGCCACGTTGGGCCCAGGAGAGGTGTGAAAGAACACAGGGGGAGGGTCCATGGAGTCAGTGGGAAAGTCTGTACAACAAGAGTAAAGAACAAACTTCTACTTATACAGAATGAAAACAAAAGACTTTTATTATTTAAAATTAACAAGTTGAATTTAGCAGAATTTACTAATACCATAGGTCCATACAACAAGACAAGACAATACTATTTACACCAGAGGAGAACAAACAGATAAGAAAACTCATTCATTCCCTCTGTCAGAACAGAAGACTGATGAAAGTGTTTGGGTTGTAAGAGACCTTTTACTGACAGATATGTACTTTACCTGCTAAGGTACTGGAAGGTGCTGTACACACACACACACACACATACACACGTACATGCATGTGCTCTTTTTTTATTGATGGAACTGCTTTCCAACATATTATTTTAGATGGCTTTATATGAGTAATTATTTTTTGTTGATGAAAGGTTCATTTATTTATTCATGAAGATCTCATTTATTTTTCTTAGCAATGAAAGAGGGTCTTTGAGTTTATGTTAGGCACAAAATCTGCTTATATAGATGCATTATTTTAAATCTATTAAAGGTGTCATTCTGCTGAAAAACACTTTTCCATGCTCCTTTTGGAATACGATGGGTCACCCCAAGTTACCAACATATGCTGCTTTTGAAAGTGGTTTGTCACCTCCACTGGCTGCATACAGCACTGACAGAAAACAACGAGAGGAACGAGCGACCCCGAAAAAGCTGGTCCGTCTGACGTCAGATGGACTTAAGCTCATCCACCATTGCAGCGAAACTGAAGTAGCATTAGCATTAGCAAAACAGTTTGGAAACTACTGTTGTATACTGTTCTACAGTCCACTGAAACTGAATTGCAGACTCGATTGCCCACTGTGGGATAAATAAATAAAGTTATCTGATCTTATTACCTGTTCACTGACACCCTGCTGATTCAAGGATTCATTCTGAGACTAATCTTTCAATGTTTTTTTAAAACTTTTCAAAACCAGATGCTGAGGGAAAGAGACAGATCTAAACAACATTTGTGTCAAATTTGAAAAGAAGCAGGTGAATGGTATCAAAAATATATATTTATTTTATTGAAATGTTAAAAATGTTTGAACAAATAAATACATTTTAAAAGTCTCAGATTGAAGTTAAAGCATCAAACTACATAATTTGTCTCCTGTTTAAGTTAATTTATTTTTTAGGATTTATTGCAGGTTATATTTTGGACAATTCATCACTTTTTACTTCACTGTCTTGAACAGAATCTCCATTAAACTCATAAATAAACTTGTAAAATGTATGTCAAGTCTCATCTATGTCATGGAGGAAAAATCTTAATCTTTGTGATATGAGGTCCTGCCTGGAACTGAGAAACTTCTGTTCAACCTGGATTAAACTGTGCATTCATGAAAATAAACACAAATCTGGAATTAAAATAAATTGTATCTACATTAAAATCTTCTACTCAATTTTGTTTTCCATCTCTCCTCTAGAGGTTCCCTAGATAACTACTGTAAGGATGTGTCTCATGACGTACATTTACCTCAGGGAGATTATTTTAATTAATTTCTTTTAACACATCTTGATATGTAAAAATACATAAAAATCATGACTGAATATTCACTTTGTGCAAATAAGAGTCTAACTCAACACCAATCTGCCCAAAAAAAAAATCTACTAATCTGCTCTGAGAAGATAAATATTTACTATTAATGACTGTTATTAATACTACCTGGGTCACCATCAAGCTGAGTGTGCAGATATTGCTGTTTGGTGTAGAACTTGTTGTAGATACAATAAACAGCAGCCATTAGAGCGAAGGTCCCCATGGAGGCAGCGATGAAAAGGCCCACTTTGGCGTTATCTTGGTCTACATGACCATCTGTGGATCCAGAAAAAAACACCTTTAGAGCCTTTTCTAGTGTCATTCAACATTGTTATGATGAACGAAATTGTACAGTATTGACAGTGAATGGACATTTAAACACAGACATATTTAAAAGTTAAAATTGAAACTGGCAGTGCAGACCTCCACAAAGTGCCACAGTTCCTTCCATATTGTGATTTACACCATAACTATTACTCATATATTTATTTCATCTACATATTTACATTCCTTGACAATGAAAACATACCTTTAGCAAGTGGATTCATGTTGATATCATCATTATTTCAGTAGTTATTTACAAATGTCTCTTTTTCAATAATGGTGCTTTTCTTCTGGATCTAGCTCCATAGGTATTAAAGATAAAGCAAATATCTTGTAATACTTCGATTGGCTTTTTTACTCAGTTATACAATGGCAATTGTTAGAAATTTCTATCTCAAATGTAAAAACAAAAAATGACAAGGAATATAATGTGAAAAAGCCCAAACTGTGTAGTGAGTTGGTCTGACTCATTGCTCTGTGTTTTACTCCTCATTCTACAGGTGGTGGGCGGTGGCTGTACTGAGCATGCTCAGATTGTCTATGGAAAGAACAAGGTCTATTCTATCGACACATTTTAAATTTTTTTTACTACTGAGAAATTGGTTGAATTTTTAGGAATATTTAAAATAAATTTAGAAGGTTGACTACAGACACATCAGAGGGTAAAGTGTTAAAGTTTCACAGAAAATAAAACCAAAGTCAACATCTGTTCTTGTGAAACTGAACCTTGAGCTGATAATTTCATGTACTAAATTTGACAAAGTTAATGTCCTTATGCAGTCTGAACTGTAACAAAAGACATCAAGGTGGTTCGACTCTTTCACCAGCTGCCTTGAAAATGTGAATTAACTTAACTTGAACAAAGCAGTTAGAGACAGCAGACCTCCACCAAGGCCTGATATGACGACATATGACGTGATCGAGCCATAGATGTTGACCTGATGTTTGAAGGTGAGATGAAGTAAATGCAAAAAAAAACAAAAACCCATGAGATTCTATCTTGTCTGAATCCTGAAATATCACCACTTGTGGTTGAGTTGTTGACCTTTAGTGAGAGATTGACCTCTGACCTTCACTGCTCAAAATCTAAGGGGTTCTTCCTTGACCCATTATCCATCAGTCCTGAAAGTTTAATCAAAATCTGTTAAGAACTTTTTGCGTAATCCTGCTGACAAACATAACGTCACAAATCTCTAATTCGTGACGTTAACAGACAGACAGACAGACAGACAGACAGACAGACAGACAGACAGACAGAGGGACAAAAGAACTCCTTGGTGGAAGTAATAATCCCATTGTTTAAACCCATATATTGACATTCATAAAGTTGACTTCACTACATTTTTCTTCTTTTCCCAACTTCCTTTGTAAAGCTATAAAAGCTGATTGAACGAATCACTTGTTGATGCAGTTACCATTTTAAAAGTCACATTGTTAAGTTATGTTGACACATTTAAATTTACATTTCATTGAGTTGCAATGTCACTAACTCATGACGGGAAGATGAAATTTCATAACTCATTATGTTAAATGGAAATAAATTATATAATCAAGTTCTGACAACTAATTGAGCTTATGACTTTTTAAGATAAGATAAGATATTCCTTTATTAGTCCCACTAGAGGAAATTCCAGGTTTACAGCAGCACAGCAAAATAAATTATATAAAAACTCTATCAATTTTTATTTCCACTATTGCACATGGGATTAATTGCACTGTTTATTGGACATATTACAGGTTATTTGTTGCAGTTTGTGTTTCTATTTCTGTTGTGGGTCCTGACAGCTGCAGGAAGGGCCTGCGTTACCTTTCCTTCACACACTTGGGGGGGGGGGGGGGGGGGGGTCTTATTCTGTCACTAATGGAGCTCCTTAGTGCAGTCAGTGTGTGTTTGAGAGGGTGGGAGTCTGTGACTATGATGGAGGACAACCTTCTTCTACCCACCTCCTCTACAGGGTCTAGAGCCACGGTTCTCAAACTGGGGTCCGCGGACCCCTAGGGGGACGTGGCGCATGTCCAGGGGGTACGCGAAATTATTCACGGTTTTGTTTTTGTTTTTTGTTTAGTTTTTTTGCTGTTTAATTTTGAAATGCGGAAGTTTTATTTTGTAGCGAGCGGGCGGAAGTAGCAGCGCTGTTTGACGCTAGGTGGACTAAATTGAGACGGAGCGAGTCACAGGCTATTTTTACCCACCCTGCAGCGAACATGGATCGATTTTTCAGTCCGCCAAATTCCTCAAGAAGTGGTAAAAGAAATGACAATGAAAATGAAAAAAACAAACGTCCTAACCCTAAAAAGAGAAAGTACATTGATAGTTATATTGAGTTTGGCTTCATTGAGAACAATGATGGGAGACCAAAATTCCACCAGAAGTCTCTGTCTGTCTGTCTGTCTGTCTGTCACACACACACGGTTTTGTGTGTCTTTTGTTCCGTTTATTATTTTAAAATTATTTAAAATTTTTGTTTCTGAAGTGCTCATTTATATTATAATACCTGAAAATTTCACTGGTTTGCACAAAAGCACTATTAAAAAAGGTTATCATTGTTTCATAATAATCATTGTTGAAGTGGTTTTTTATCATTTTCAGTATCGCGAGGATGAGGGGGGACATGGAAAAATTTCACCCCTCCAAGGGGGACCTGGGCCAAAAAAGTTTGAGAACCCCTGGTCTAGAGGACATCCCAGGACAGAGCTGGCCTTCATAATCAGTTTGTCCAGCCTCTTCCTGTCAGCTGATGTGATGCTGCTCCTCCAGCAGTTACAGTTTGTGTTTCAGTTCTGTGAAGGAGCATCTATTGCCACTTACGTGTTCGTTTTGCATTTAAATGTGTGGTTTCGTCTTTTCCCAGTAGGTCCCGGAGGTGCGGTGCAGGAGCAGGTGGTGCCGGGTCATGGTTGATCTTTTGTTCAGACTGCAGGGTGCTCTGGGAGCTGCCCAGAGGAAACACCAGCAGCAGATAGAGAGCTGCCACACCCGCCATGTGGATCATCCAGAGGAACACTTACAGAGTTCAGCTGCAAAAACACAACACCTGGAAACTAGAACCATACTTTCACTGTGATTACAGAGTGTCTGAGCTCATATAAGAGCATTAATGGACCTATTTAGCCATGATTAGATGAACCGCCATCCATCTTTGAAGCTTTTTACACCTCAGTGAACAAAGATGTGTACTCAGAACATGGAGATTTTTTCATTTGAGATCAGGAAAAATAAATACATATATCTAGCTGTAATCTCCTGAATAACAGTAATAAAAAAAAAAAAAAAAACATAAACCAAACTCCTTTGAACAACAGAAGAGCCTTTACTGTAACATGTCATAAATGATACTAGTTGTACTGGGAAAACATCCTATTGATAAGTAAAATATAAGACAGTGGTTTGAAACATTATGCAAATATGTGATATATATTTATATTTCAATTTATTTTGAATATACAACAAACAAAAGTGAAAACAAAACAAAAAAGAACATTAACACAATTTTCTTTAAAACATGACCAATGTTTGATTGATAGATAGATAGTTGTGTGCTGTGTTTACCTGAGGTTGAGGTGTTGAGATGTCGTCCTTCTCTTTGTCGGATGCTGTTGCCGTCGTCTCTGCCTGGTTGACTGGCTGAAGTGTGACTGCATCCAAGACGACTGAACTCTCCAGACACCTAATATTTCCAATGGGACACTGGTGGGTACTCCTCCACACAAGCTTACGCATGCACTGGAGATAAGTGGCTCTGGTTTGAGCCTCACACAGCAGTTGTACAAAAGGAGAAACAAAAGAAAAATACAGTCTAGTGTGAACCCACTTTCTGCACAGTGAAAGATTGTATCTTGAATATGTAGTTTACAAAGACATGCTCCCACTGAGGACAATGGTATTTATGATACTACTACTACTACTACTAATAATAATAATAATAATAATGATAATAATAATAGAATTTGTAGAATTGCTGGGATTATGCACTGGCATTTTTAAATTATAATATTTGTCTGAGAACATTTTGACTCCATCATGCAATTCTTATTGAAAGTAACTATTTATATATTTTAAAAAAATCATCACATAAAAGCCTCCCACCATCCAAAGACATGCACTGATAGGTTAATTGGTTAATCTAATTTGCTCATAGGTGTGAATGTCAGAATGATTGTTTGTCTATATATGTTCAGACAAACAATCAGTATATATGTATAGTATGTTCAGTATATATGTCCAGGGTGAACCCCACCTTTGCCCTTAAATGGCTGAGATAGGTTCCATGTGACCCATGTGACCCTAGTGAGGATAAAACAGGTTCAAAAAATGAGAGAGTGATATATATCATTGTAATGTTATAGTTACAGAATATGGTGAAATTATAATAGCACTATCAAAATGTAAGTAAAGTTTACAGACACACAGACAGAGGTCAGAAAGTGCTTCATAAAGAGTAAAAAAAAAAAAATACAAATACAATAGAATACAACTAAAAGCACAGATAAAAACACAGTCATAAAAAGAACAGAATAAAAATAACAATTTCTGCAGCAGATTAAAATGCTTGGAGGAACAGGTGGGTTTTTAGAGTGTGTTTTGGGAGAATTTGTTCTTTATTTAGCCTACTAATTGCCTATTTCTAGTCCAATACATTTTTAATGCACTGTATTGTCACTCATTACGAAAAATAAAATGTATAAAATAAGCGATTTTGGTTTTTAACATGGAAAATGGCTTGATATCAGCATGTATGTTCTCCCTGTGTCTGTGTGGGTTTCCAGTGAATAACACATTATGTTTATTAAAGAAATAAAAATCAGAATTTATATGTACTGCTGAAAACCTTTAATAAGAAATGGCAACAATATATTACAAAGCACTGACATTATATTACTGTACATTTTCTCAAAAAAATCATTTTGTACAGGTTTACACACAACATATACTATTATTGGAATGCATTAACATTTCACTCAGCCTACCTCACTGTGAAGGCACTTTGTAATAAAAATTAACATCTACATTCAGAAAAATATAATATACACATGACTATGATGTGGCTTCAAGAGAAACTGTAGAAACTTTATAATAAATGTAAAAGATCACATAAGAGCAATTCAATGTGTACAAAAGCACTATACTTATACACTATACTTATTTCACATTAAAACGTGCAGCTGGTTTCTTTCTAAACCCTAAAAAAGACTTTTACAACTCATACTTACTTACATACATACATTTGATCAGTGTGTTATATACATATTTACATTACAATTTTCTTTTTAGTATTTGTACCTTTGTGGCACTTGGAGCGGTTTGATGAAAATCAAAGTCATGACACACTTTAACATCCAATTCACTGGCCTACGTCTGATTATATGACACACTGAAGAATGAAGAATGGAACATTTACACCAACATATGATCACCTTTCAGGATGTTTTTCAATCTCTCAATGTGATTATACGAGACAATAGCATAAATACTGTAGATGTCCAACTGTATTAGCTTGTCTCCTGATTGTAACAGCTTTAGTAAAAAAACATTTTTCTGAGCTCAGCAGGTAATTTCCTAAGCTTGTCTTTTCTTCACCTATTGCGATCAGTACTTTAGAGACGAAAGTACAGCAACAGACCTCAATGCAAACAATACATACACATCTGCAGAGCACCGTGTGCAAAGTCTGTGTCGTTGTCTTACACATAAATGTAACAGTGACAGTTTTTCTTTTCTTCAAGCTCAAATTACAACTGAAATCAACACAAAACCAAACAGTTTTAACATATGTGATGTCCACTTTTTTTTTGATTGGAGGATGTTTGGCTGCAGCTGTCGAATATTAACTCTTTGTGTTGTTAAAATACTGAACCGCACTTAACTGCAGGAACACTATGTGTATCTATGGCTTAAAGATTAAAAACAAATGTTTTTGCTCACTGGGACTAGGGTTGGGTACTGAAAAGGTACCGATACCAAATCGGTTTCAAAAGAGTATTGGTGCCTAAATGGCATTTAAATCTGTATTTTAAAAGAAAGAAGAAAAAAAAAAGTAAAACTGGAGACATAGGCGATTGAACTGTAACATCAAAATTTGACCAATGATTTACCGAACTAGCCCGTCTGACAAACAAACTGTGACACCACATCTCTGTTACAACTTATTCACTTATTATTATTATTATTAACATCTTATTATTAAGCTAGCACCACATCTCATGTCACCAGTAGAGGAATTCACTACTTATTTGTAGTGGTTTTTAAAAATGACTTACGCTGTCACCGTCATGGTCCAGTATCTCCGCAGTACTGAGTCTGGAGATTTATCTCTTGTGTCTGACATTTCCATGTTGTGCATTTTGTCATTTGTGTGTGCTGCTGTGTGTGAGCATCCTTTGTCCATTTAATAGTGGACAAAGGATGTTAAACAACAGCCGCATATATGTGCGGTACCCAAATTCACGTTAGATTTCAGTCTCGTTATTCCCGTTCATGTTTTCCTCAGTTCCATAACTATACCGATTTTCTGTACCCAACCCTAATTGGGACAACACCTCAAGGATTCAAGTTCATAAAAGGATTCAAGTTCATAAAATGTTTGTTCATTTTCTCATATTATTTTAGAAATGTCGCTTAAAATATATTGTTGTTGGAGTAGTGGCAGTTTTAAGAAAATTAATACCCTCTGGATACATTCTGACAAAAGTGGAAATGTTTTCATAAATATTTAAATGAAGTCAAATATTGCTTAAAGGGGTGCTGGAGTTGTGATTGTTGTGCAGATCCATATTCAGATGTTTCATGTGACAGGTCCAGGGTTCAAGAAAACAAAGCAGCAGTCCCATTCCTTTGGTCCAGCTCAGACAACTCGGTGAGGGGGGTTTCACACTTATCGTCAGTGCTGACAATGCTGTACTGGCCATTCTCTGCGTCTCTGGTTGGTGGTTTTGTCCTCTCCTGTAGAAGAGTGTGGATGAAGCCCAGTGGGACAGGCATCATAGCAAATATGATGAGGAAAGCCAGGACAGCCAGAGCCCAGCTGGGGTACTCCAGGAACTCCTCAGAGGCCTGAAATAAAGACACACGATCAATTAAAAATGATATTTAGGTCAAAAGGGTTTCACAAAAACTACTCCAGTGTCTGGAACTTTTTGACATAAACTACACTATATAACTGAGGCGTCAGTGGAGACAGCATTCAGAGTGTACATCGTGGCTTCAAATTGGCTCTAAAGTGCCCCTGAAAATATACTTTAATGAAAGTGAGGACCATTTGTTGTTTGAAATATTTGAACCATACCGTGGTGGAAACATTTTTTGTTCACCCCATACATTTGTGATATGCTGCATTAAGATAATCACTCATGTCATTGACCTCTGCTACGTATTATTTCATTCTCCAAGCCCACATACTCCCTTTGGCAAATGCTCATTTTCATCAATGTTAAACCTGGATGTTTCAATAGGATAATGAAATACATCCAGGTCATGACATGTTGAAACTGTCAAGGATTTAGTTGTGTTACTTTTTCTTGTTAAAATTCATAACAAATACATAAATTACTTTTGTTTGTGTCTATCTGGCAAAGCCCCACCTTTTATACACACACACACACACACACACACACACTAGGGGTGTAATGGTATACAAAAATAACAGTTACGTACGCACCTCAGTTTTGAAGTCACAGTTCGGTCCATTTTCTTTACAGTATAGAAACAAAATGCAAAACTCTTTTCTCCCTCAGCATGGTATTTATTAAACCAAAAAATGTCAATATACACATGTAAAAAGTAAATAAATTTAAAGTGATGCTTGGTACCAGTAAGTCAAATGACTATAAAACTATTTTCTTCCACAGAACGGTGTTAATTAAACCAAAAAAATATCAATATAAAAATGGAAATAATTCGAAGTGCTGTTTGATACCAGTAAGCTAAATGATATATTCTTAAATGATTAACCAAATGTTGAAATTAAAAACACCTTTTAAACAGAAAAAAAAGGCTTCCAACATTATTCCGCTGAAAACCACTTTTTCACGCTCCTTTTGGAATCTGATGGGTCACCCCGAGTTACCAAAACTGGTAATTTCCCATTCATAGAAAACAACAGAGAAGCGAGCCACTCAGAAAAAGCCTGTCTACTACACGTCATGTCACGAGGACATTGGCGATGTGGGGTTAAGCCCGTCCTCCATTCCAGTGAATCTGAAGTAGCATTAGCATTAGCATCTACAAGAGAAGACAGCGCCACAGTAACTGTTGCACAAACTTGAAAAAAATGGCGGATCAAACTGGTTCATGTGCTCTCTGTGGAAATAAACCGTTGTTTTTTTTCCCTGTACATTTTCAAAACAAGCGACGGCACAAAACCTAGCTGGATGTTGTGGTAAACACACACCGAGTGTGAGGGGGAGGGGGGAGTGTTCCTTCACGCATTCTAAGCCAATCAGAGACGCCTCATCACAGTGTCATGGGCATGTATGCGGAAGTACCGGTAAACTCTGTTGTTTGACCTCAAGTCATTTTTCTATTGTACAAAAACACATACATACAAAAATAGGCTAAATACATACTGACTGTGTTCGTTCGGTATCGGGCTGTACCGAACCAAACGTAGTACGAATCCATATACTGTTACACACACATAAACACACTACACACACACACACATACACACATGTTTAATTAATTTCATTCTCTACCTTCTCTTGGTTCCATGCCATGTATGTGGGCCGTTTTATACCCATACGGATGATGGTGGCTAACAGCAGTCCCAGCATAGACAATAGGCAAATGTATTTCCAGAGGTACTTGTAAATGACATGTGGACGCCATCCCAGCATTCCCTGAATGTCGTCAAGGAACCTTCAAAACCAGAAAGTCAAAGCTGAATATATATTTCTTTGAGGTGCAACGAAGTAAAAACAAACACACAATTATCAGTCAGTTTAAAAAGCTAAAGCAGACCTCACCTATCAGCTCCATAGAGCCACGACACACTGAACGTCTCAAAAACCACCACGATGATGAGGGGTAGAGTGGCAGAGTAATCATCAAACATCATCACGAAATAGTTACCACAGCGCTGGGTGAACAGCAACCCAATCAAAAAGCCGATGATGCAGCTGAAGACTACAAAGACAAAAAACACTCATGTGAGATTACCACCACCTCTAAATAAGACTGTTTCTACAGCATTTTTTTTTACAGGAAAAAGGGGGGGTAATTCAGAAATTAATTACATGCAATTAATCATGATCATTTTTTGGGGAAAAAAAGAGGCACCATGTACCATGACTAAGCCACTCATTTGAAAAGGCCATCATGGATTAATAAAGATATATAGTTCCTATAAACAAAATGGTACTACAAAGGTTTTGCTCCTTTGTTGTGGTACCAATAACCCAAATATCTGGTCTTGGCCCATGGACTAAATGAAGGTTATCAAAGGTGGCAAAAAAATTTCACTCTTATCAGTAAAAATAAGAATGTTAACAGATTGGACTTGAAGTTTTTTCCCTTAATCCCGTAACTATGTCATAACAACATGCAACTACCTTAGTGTACATAACACAGACTTTGATAAAATAAGGAATAAAATATAATCTCTGACTGCTGTGTGGTTACTGTTAATGATTCATTGTGTACAAAGTTAAAGTAAGTTTGTGCAACACAAGACTTTGAATAAATAATAGTTTGAACAAATTAAGTCAGGACATTTCATCCTATATTTTATTTCCTATTAGAACAAAAAAGCTAAAAGTACAAAAATGTTGACTAAAGTGTCAACAGTCAAAATACTTTTACAATGATGAAAGAATCATTGCCCATTTAATATTGAAGTAAAATAAACCTGATAGTCAAAGACTACATACATAGAATTAATGGACAGCTGAGGATTTCATACCTAATCTCATAAATCTTTTTTTTTGTCTGAATAAGTATAAAATAACAGATTTTATGTTAAACCATGTCACTGTTCTACTTTGACCAGGTATTTACCGGTGAGTTTGGTCTTGTTGTTGGACAGAGTTTTGAAGCGGTCCTTTAGGGGGGCCAGGATGCCCTCCATAGTCCCAAACATGGTGCTGAGGCCCAAATTGAGCAGCATTAGGAAGAAGAGCGCCGACCAGAAAGGGCTGCCGGGCAGAAGAGTCATAGCGTCTGTAAATGCAATAAAGGCCAAGCCTGTGCCCTCCACACCCTAAAAACAAACACATAGAACGAACACTTAAGTACACACCACACATCATGGTTCTTCATGCTGATGGGTAACATGTTCATTAAAAACATTCTCAAAGCAAAACAATATTGGTCCAAAAGCTCGCTCTACCTTCTGCATCTCATTCTCCAGGTTGCAGTCTGTTAGGTGGCCTGATATATTGCTTCTAAGCTGTTGAAACCAGGATGAGTAGTGTTCTGGATCCACAGACTTTGGGTCAGAAACATTGAAGGTTGGCATCAGGCTTTTCTCAAAATGGCCGCTAGCAAACTGCTCCGATAACTGATTCAAATTACTGAGGAAAAAAGAAGTATAAATTACATACATACATATATATATATATATATATATATATATATATATATATATATATATATATACACATACATGTGTGTATATACATATACAGACACACACACTCAATGGGGAATACGTAAATCATTGAAAACACAAAATAAGGTTTGTATTTGTTTGAAGAAGTTATATTTAAAACCCCTTGAAGATCATGATGAAGGTAATTTCAGAGCCATTTCACAATCAATAGCTGTTTTGTTTGTATGACTGACCCTTTTTAAATATCAGTCCAAATCCAATAAGCTAAGGTCTTTGCTGTCAATAAAAGTGCCAGATAAAAGGATTTTCCTTCTCATACTTGGAAGGTTTTAGTCATATTAACTTGTTAAATTCAAATAACTAGCATCCACCAGTACCCAAAATCACATCATGAACTGCTTAATTAATCAGACTGTTTAATACCGCTTGATCCACTAATCCTATCAATTCATGAAAATAATTGGTGTAAATCCAGTCTGTCATCTCATCATGGTCATTAGATATGTTTCTTTCATTCAGTAGGTGGGGGACAGACCACAACTCGTAGAAGTGAAACTAATTGCTCATTTACATCATTTATGGGGAGGGGGGGGGTGATCTGCCTTGGTGGAGGTCTGTGCTCTCAGAGTGTTTTTGTTGCTTCATTGAAGTAAATAACTCTTCAGATGCTTGAGGTGTAACTAAAACTAAAGATGTGTTTTTATCAACAAATGACAAAAACAGTGTGAATGGTATATGAAGCCCCCAAAAGGTCTTCTGGGGTAACATCTGACTGAACAAAAGTAGGTAACTGGGTAATGACATATTACTGTGGTTAAAGCTGTTAAATGCTACGCAGGAGGTTGTTGGTGGAAACTAATATTGGGACAATTACTTTCATTGAACTAGATTGAAAATGAACTCAGTGAATCAATTGGAAATGCAAACTGTTGAGTACTGAGGGAGGAGAAGTGAAGTGAAGACTTAAATTCATACTGCGATGATTATTTTTTAATTAAACATACCTGGCAACGCATTCCACGACTTTGATTTTGGCACGGAAGCCAAGGACAGCAAACACGACCAGCGTTGCAAGAACAGACGTAAGGAAGTTTATCAAGGAGACAGTGTAAGCATCACGGTGGCAGTTATTGTTTTTGGGATTGTAGGATGAGTAGGCAATTATGGACCCAAAACCAAGGCCAAGGGCAAAGAAAACCTGTGTGGCAGCCTGACGCCAAACTTGTATGTCTGCCCAGATCTCTAGCTGAAAGTGTGAGAGAGTAGGAATAGCAAATTAGTCCAAAAACTCTTACATCTATCTGACTTTTCTACAAACCTAAGACATTAATGACATACCTTTGGGTAGAACATGTATGCGATTCCTTCCATAGCCCCATCCAACATGAGTCCTTGGACAAGGAAGCAGAACAAGACTATGTACGGGAAGACGGAGGAGAAATACATCACCTATAAAGTAAGGAGGAAGGATTACTACCGTTTCCCAAAAGCATTAGAGCAGGCGTGTCCACATTATCCCACAAAGGGCTGATGTGGCTGCAGGTTTTTGTTCCAACCAACCAATCGACTCTCTGAAGACTGAGATCCGTTAATTAATTGAGTCTAGTCTGGTGTGCTGCTGCTTGTTTGGAACAAAACCTGCAGCCACATCGGCCCTTTATGGATTAGTTTTGACATGTCTTCATTAGAGGAAGACATCGCAGCTTTGGTTTGACTTTATACTGATTGCAATGATTTTTCTGCGATTACAAAACAGTTTCTCCAGAGATTATGTTTAATCGTAGGTGCATTACTACCTGCTTTTTTGTTTTATTCTCAATTTATGGCTTAGGTAATTAAGGTGCTTAAGTCAAGACTTATACATCTGACCTCAGCCTAAACTGGATTAAGTCTCACATTTGTAACTGTTAACTTCAATATAAAGTACAGTAAGACAAAAAAGAAAGAAAAATTCCAAGGCACTCTCTTATAAGTGAAGATAAAAAATCCTTTATTAACTTGACTTGGTTACAAAAACCTATAAAAAAATCATAGAAAAACCCCAACGCGTTCCGGCATCATAGCCTGATGAAGGCTATGATGCCTATAAATGCCTTGGAATTTTTCTTTCTTTTTTGTCTTGCTATTTTCCTATCCAATAAAGCACCTCTTATTATTATTGCTTATTTTGAGTCCAGGTAGTGCTCCTTAAGCAAACTTATAAAGTACAGTAAATAATCAACAGGATCTATTTGTGATGCAACTATCATCAACCACTAGACCTTCAGAATGAACTGATTTGGCTGATGCCTTAGAGAAACTGGACAAAACCATGATGAAAATACAAAGGTACTTGAAGATACATACTGGATTCTATCATTTACAGGGGGCCGGAATCTAAGCTAGACATTCCTCAGATTCCATTACCCACAGAAACATAAGCCCAACACATGACAGGGATTTGACAAAGTCCAAATGTAGCACAACCTGCTACTGTACATTTACACCTTATGCTGTTGATCCGGCGTTCACCTGGAAAATGTACTTAGAGTCTTTAAGGCTGCCATCTAAAATACATCAGTTTTTAGAATGGTATCACAATACATCAACCACGCACCTTCACAGAGGATTTGATCCCCTTAAACATTCCCAGGCACACAATGGTCCAGGCAGCCAGCAGACAGCAGACAATGTAAGGATTAAATGAGCCTGTCTCATCGATTGAGTCTGTGATGTCCAGAGCTTTACGGTACCAGAAATATGATGTGGGAGAGCTCTTTTCACATTCTTTTACAGGGTGGAAAAATAATTAAACACATAATGAATAGTCTTGCAACAGCAGTTAATGACAATAATTCTTGTCATTTCCACTTTACACCATTTTGCGTATTTACCAGTTTGATTGCCTTCTTCTGGACACCGGTCCCATGGTAAAGGATGCTGAAATGAGTTCCCAAGGTAGAACAGACTCCATGCCAGGATCACATTGTAGTAAAGAGCCACAAAAAAACACACCTGAGGAAGTTTAAGAACACAATCATTATTAAGGGCATGAAAACTGTCGGTATCCAACAACTAAATACCATTTGCACAAAAAATAAAAACTGCTTTCCTATTCAGTTAATATCTTACCACACAGCTGGAGTAGCCAATCCCTGATAGCCTTGGGGAGATGTACTTCCACACCCCAATGCTACCCTGCCGAATGGCTTGACCAGCTGCCAGCTCCAGGAAGAACAGAGGAATACCCACAACCAGCATTAGCAGCACGTACAGGAGGAGAAAGGCTCCTGGGAAGAAATAACCGCCACTCAGTTAGCAGATGCATTTCCTTCCACTCACAGAATTTGACATATTGGTCGAAGAAATAAAGTTCTTAAGAGATTTTTTTTTTGCAAATGAAGCAAAGTAACTTTTACCACAATATGAACATGTAATAATGTACATTTAAGGCTGCAGGAGATTAGAAATAAATAAAAAAAATGCAGCGTTTAGTATTTTGACAAATTTTACCTTTATTGATTTGGATATTTTAATTAACTATACTGAAATTTCAATAAATGTTCAGCCCAGATTCCTTATTCAGTATTTTCAGTTACATAATTTTGTCTACATTAATAGCCTTCCACAGCCGTGTCACACTGACATGGTCTTTAACAACAGTGAATACTGTACATTCTGCACCCACAACATGTGCATTTAGACCCACCAAACACACACGATACTTGTTGTCTCGTACCTCGTCTCATGCTAGTGACAGGAATAGCCACTCACCTCCTCCATTCTGATGGCACAAATAGGGAAACCTCCAAACGTTGCCTAGTCCAACACTGAATCCCACTTGTGCCAAAAAGTATTCTATTTTACTGTTCCATCCTGCTCGGGCAGGAGGCTCAGAGGAGTCTTGCTGATTTTCCTCCAGGGCATAACCATTGGGTTCCATGTCACCCAACCTGTCATCATCAGTAGGCAAGGGCTGCTTCTCCATCTAAGACAGAGGCACAAAAACTTTACAATATGAAATAATAATAAACAACTACACTTGATGTTGTGGTAAGACTGATATAATAGTGAAATCTTTCCAAAGTTATCCACAATAATCCAGTACATCTTTCTGAGATTTACAGAAACATCCTTTTCATAAATTAAGACTTTTAGGAATTTGCCAGAAGCAAATGTTCTTGTCTGACCCCAGCAAACCTTGCTCATGTTTACTTACTTGGTTTTAGTTTTGGTTTACTGTTTGTATTTACGCTCTTATGTATGTAGTTTCCTGGTTAGAACATATTTGCATTGTGGTTCAAGAAGTTAAAACCTAAAAAAAATGCACTGTTAACTGAAAGCGCGGGGTTATTTTGTCACAAAAGAAAAACACCTGGATTTGTGTAAAAGTTGAACATGCTGATGTTGTCAAGGCCATTGTATTGTGTTTAATGACGCTGAGCTGTGAACATTTGGATTCCAACCAAGTAAATATTTTCTGTCGTTATCAATGATGGAAATCCCCAGTTAGAGTCAGTCATTATTTTGTCTACCCTGGGGTTTTTCATTGAAAAATGACAACTCTGCTCCACACACAGACATAACAGATGACTGTAAATCACCTTAATGCTGAATGCCATCTACTGTTAACATGTCTTGTAAACATACCAGGCATTTTCATGAGCTACAAAACTGATGAAACAACATACAACTGGCTCTTTTGACATTATACCTGAAACTGTGAAATAAACTCAACAGAGACACTTTTGCTAGAGTCAGTTGTTTGGTCCCTTTTTTTTATCAGAGCAGTTCGACCTGGCTCCAGTATTTAAATGGTAAAAGGTAAATGGACTGAGCTTATAGAGGGCATTTTCCTCACATTCACACACACACACACACACACACACACACACACACACACACACACACAATCATACAGTAGTTCAAGTTAGGGTTCAGTGTCTTGCCCAAGGACACTTCGATATGTGGGCAGTCGGTGCCAGGATTCGAACAGTAATAATCGAGCAGTAATAAGTATTTGCATACTCTACTTCCTCTAGTGTTGTTAACTTTTTGTTTCAACTAGAGAACGTGTGTTACTACCAATTTCTAACGTTATTCGGCGTAAAACAGGTGTAAAGAACCCTTAATAGACTGGATAAGTCCGCCACACTTTTATATACGCTTCAAATCACTCTGATTTCATTTGGATGGCCACACAGCCTTCATCAGATATATCTGTACCACTTTCAGAGTGAATAGATGGAACACATCAGCATGCCTCAGACACATACACTGTATATAGCATGAAATCCCACTGTAGAGCATTTATATTCCCCCAGTGAGTAAAGCACTGAATTAAAATAAACGTAAGAATCCACACTGACCTGGCCACCAGAAAACGTTGAGGTAGAAGAGGAAACAAGAGAAAAGAGAAGATGTAGACAATGTTTTATAGCTTTACTGGTCTTTTATGAAGAGATAACGAGCACGTGCGGGGCCGTCTGAAGTGTCACTATAATACAACGAACGTCACCTAGCTACGTTATCCTTCGGTTTCCTCGGGTTCAACTGAACATTCCGTATAGTTTCGTATCAACATTAATGTATATATAAAGACACAACTATATTTATGTTTATGTTTAAATACAACATTTATCCACTACCCGCGCTTTATTTCGCCGTGGATTGTCCTTCCTTCCGCTTGATGCAATACATCAACCGAACCACACCTCCTACATGATGCGTTCAAAACCACAAAAAAACCCCGAAAACTCACACAACAACAGGACGCCACACGACCCACATGTTGTCTCGCAACTCTTATAGGTTTCTGGCTGACACTCAAGATAAGTTTAGCTTACAAGTTCATCGTTAGAATAAACTCTACAATTATTTCGATTAATTTGAACTCTCATTTGCAGTGCATTAACCCGAATCAGGTGACATTTTCATATATAACCCTTTTGAGTTCCCATTTGTAAATGGTAGTGAAGTATCCAAATGCTATGCAAATGAACATACCTCAGTGGAAGAAACACAGATCTTGTATCTTTTAGGAAATGTAATAATGTAAGTAGGCTACAAGAAGACCAGCTGAACATTTATAAGCACTTTCAAACTATTACAAATATCGTCTTAATGTTTCAAGCGACGATACAATACAGTTGCTACCCATTCGCTTTAAAAATTAAAACTAAACATGATATTTACAATTTTCTACACAACCAGGTCCGTGTGACTAACGACGGGCCCTGAACGCCTCATAAGCTTAAAATCCTCTTAGATTTTATTTTCCAACACGTGTCCATGTGGTGCCAGGTAAAGCAACGGGCTTTGATTATTTACCATTATCTGATATCTTAGTCTTTCTCTAAAATACAAACATTAAAGGTGGCAAAATTTCTTTGTTTTAATCTAAGTCATCTATTTGTAATGTTTCTTTTATCAGATCTCACATTAAATGCTAAAGTGATCGACACTTGTAATCTGATACAATTTATAGTGAGTCATCGTATATTTTGTGTTCGGCTGGAATAGTCTTACAAAAAAACTGAATATAACATCAATAATCTCATGTAGCAAACTTTCACAATTTCTTTCTGACGTAGAATGTGTTAAATGCAAATTTCAGTAAACACACCATTCCTGCAGAGTGAGTGACACTCGACTGCCACGGACACGCACACTGCCACGTATGCCCGCATCAGAAGCAAATAAAACACAATCATGAAGCAAATGCAAACACGTAAATAAACAACATGTTATTTTTGTGCTGTCAAATAACAGTATATCGTGATTACCTTATTGTATAAAAGTTTAGTTGCTTAGTTGTCCTTAGGTGTCCTTACATCAAAGTCAATGTGGTGACCAGTTTGTCTTCTGCTTCACCTGACTCCGCCTTTCCACCGCCAAATGTTTTGAAATGTGACACCCCATTTTCCACTTCCACAGGTCTATACTTATGCACAACCCAGTGTTATCATTACAGATACAAATAATGGTGTCCATTCAACAGTTTTCAAGATGCATGCAATAAATGCTTTTATGAATGGTTGACAATTTTTGCAACATTCTGTTTAATTTACAACTTTGGTAAAACAAAATACATGGTCCCATAATGTATTACAATAAGTTCAGGTCTGCTGTCAGTGGTGGATGCAGAAAATTATACACGGGACAGAAAAACGTTGGTATACAAAAATCACATTTATATGTAAATGGAAAATTCAACAGACAATACACAACATTATATTTAAGTATCCTTTATAATAAGCATTCTTATGACACAACAGAATCATGATCAGACACTTGAAGTATTATGTTACAGGTAAAACTTCTGCATTGTGTAAAAAAGTAGAGTAATTATCTCTAAACTGTACAGAGTAGAAAATCCCACTATTTAAATCTGTTTTGAACCGTGAGCCAGGGGGCTAAATATTAGCTGGAACAAGCCCCTGGAGACGATAATAATCAACATAGCTAAAAACAGAAACTATTGAAATATCGGTATGGATTATGTATAGACACCAAGCTTCAGAGAAAAAAAATGTGGATGTGGATTTTATCTTTTGTGTCAATCATTGTTTTTTATGCTCTGCACACAAGTTGCCTCACTCCAGAGGAGCACTTTGCATATTTTGAATTGGAAAATGTTTATTAAAGGTCAAGCATGTAGTAGCATTAGAGTAATTAAGCTTGTCAACATTTTGGCAATTTGTTTTAATACTTTAAAATCTTCGGAACAAAAAACTAAGGGGGTCAACTGAGAGACATAAATCTACAGTGGGGGAAGGCTGTCCCCCTGCCCCTGTTAGCTGTTTTAATAGAAAATATACCAAGGTAATACATTATAAGGTCTCAAATAATGTTATGTAAATTCTTATAAATGGCTTATAAATGATAAATAAATTATTAAAAATACTATTTTAAAAAGGACATATATTACATGTTGAAAGATCTATATATAGCAAAAGTGTCTCACCATAAACTGGTGCAATAATAATAATAATAATAATAATAATAATAATAATAATAATAATAATAATAATAATAATAATAATAATAATAATAATAATAATAATAATAATAATAATAATAATAATAATAATAATAATAATAATAATAATAATAATAATAATAATAATAATAATAATAATAATAATAATAATAATAAAATGGTGGTTGTTGCACTTCTCCAGAGAAAAAGACAATATATGTATTGAAGACAATAATTTTAGGGGTCTCTCTATAAGGACAGTGTGAACATGTCTGAGGAAATACATCATTAAAAGAGAATCTGAAAGTGGACACTGGAGGAATTTCACAAGTCTTAACTGGGCTTCTAACAGACACCTACAAGATGACCTGAGAATGGGGTCAAGATAGGTTCAGGGGTTGTAGAGCTAGAACCCCAAATGTGAAGTTGGGTGTTGTCAAAATCATTCATTCATTCAATAATAATAATAATAATAATAATAATAATAATAATAATAATAATAATAATAATAATAATAATAATAATAATCCTTTGAAGGGTTCTGATACATTTCCCAGCTGTTTGGTATACAAATGAATTCATTACTGTAATGAATACACTAGGGTGTCTAAAAAGGAGAGCTCCCAACAGTAGGAAACAAACAACAATTGCAGTTTTCAAATATTAACCAGGACAGTGTCAGGGATAACCCTCAGAGGAAATGCATTCACCTATTTTAAAAAGAAATACTTTTCATTTATTTATTTTTTAGAATTCATTAATAATCTTTATTTTTGAGTATAGTATATGTGAAAATGCAACAACACACACCAAAACTGACCCCTACTTTTAATCAGTTACTGACAGAAACACACCATACAATGCAAACTGGGGCAGTGAGTTAACCAGCAGAACAAATGGGAGAAATAACTACCTTGCTCAAGGACACATCAGTTAATAATTAGCCAGTCTTGGGAATCTAACCGTCAACCCTCCAGTCAGAAGTTTTATTATAATGATGATCACCTAAACCGGCTCTTCCATGGAGCTATAATTAAGTTAAGTGAGTCAAAGCTGAGACCAGAATACATAGATACATGCAATTATTTCAAACCAAAGTCATGGTGTCAACAAATAAATCAGAAATTTTGCAATACTTGTGGTTTTGGAACCTCAAGGCTCCTAAAATGAGATCAATAAAAGATGAAAATGTTGTAAATGGGTCAGTGATAATAATATTATTATTTTAATAATCATTACATTTTAATGATCATTCTACAGTATAATATTAAGAAACTGCAGCGAACTCAGTTTTTATAATCTTTTAGAAAGGCAGATGTTTATTTATGTATTTATGTATTTATTTATTTATTCTCTTTTTGTGATCAGAGGATAAGAACTTCAAGCTGATCTGTCCCCTAATATTGACAACACTTTTACTGAGATAACAGTTTAAAAATACTTCAGAATAGTGTCTGATTGTAGATTTTTATGATAATCAAAGTTAGTTTTCCTCAACAGATCTTCTAAACTTCTTCTAAAATGTGCTCATAAGTCGCAGTGTTCCTTACAGTGTGTCTAGCACAGGTACCTGTTCTGTACAGGGGGACAGAGTAAATATTTTCTATCTTAGGTGGAGTCGTAGATGGGCGGGGCTGCGTTAGGTGACACACCTCTGCTCTGTTAGTTCTATTAATACGAATGTGACGAACAGAACAAGACATGAGATACCTGCTGTTACAGTGAGGCATTTTGTTCTGCACTCAGACAGGTGTTAACATCAGGAATAAAGAACCACAGGCACGTTACAAGTCAGGTAAGTCCATTTAATATCATCTTAAAAGGGATCAGTCTGTGGAGTTCATGACTTACACATAACGAGGAGCCATATGGTGGAATCAGACTCCTAACATTTAACATTTGTTACATATTGACTGTTCATATATAGCATTAAAACAAAAATGATAGCTACAGGATAGTGTTTTAACTATTTTTTGTACAGCAGAAGTAGTACATATTGTGCATTATATAGTATTTTTTATATTTATATATCATTATATAGCCTTTTATGTTGTCATTGCAGTATGTGATGCTTTTATCTAGAAATATGACTGATAAATTAAACAACAGAAGCACATGTTTTACATAAAACCAACCTTAAGGAAGTGTTAATGATACTTGTTCCGTCCCACTTTAATATTGATGGTCACTGAGGAGCCATGAGTTTGAATGGTAAAATTTAGTGCATTGTTGCACAACTGGTTGAGCGACTGAGTCCTACAAGTACAATCCCTCGGAACTGACTAAGAGAGGCTCTGCCTGACGTCATTTCACATTGTTGAAGGAAAAGTCTGAATGACGAATGTGCTCTTGGTATGAGAAGAACTGTCAGCATCTAATGAGGTTTCACATGTGATGCAAACACAAACTGTGCAGGAAAATAGTACCTGTTAGTGTATGAATTGTTACACTATATAGACAAAACTAGTGGGATATGTTGAATTCAGGTGTTTCTTTTCTAATAGGGGTTTGGCATATAAAATATTAATGACAAATGTCTAATATAGTGTTATATTAGGATAAATATCATTGTATTGTGTTGGTTAGTTTTGCTTAAATTGTCATTTTTGATTCCAAAATGTCTAAGAAGTGTTTCTTTTACTTAATTTCTTTCTTTTCTTAGTGAAATGTTAGATTGCTAGTTGTGGCAGCAAATTATTATTTAGAGAGTATGAAACAATATTTAAAATTATAGTCATGTATTAAACATAAAAAAACTAAATCAATTTTCAGAGAAACTAAGAAAACATTATCTCTCATCTTGAATTAAGCTAAAAGAAATGAAAAAATAATAATAATAATAATAATAATAATTTCACCGCCAAAAGAACAAGTAAAAATTATCTTGGTAAAAATTGTTGAAATGAAATTTTCAAGATCTATTGTCTTAAACCCTTAAAAACATTTAAAACATCAAGGAAAATTTAATATGTTTCTTATTTACTTGAAGAGGAATTTATATGTTTAATACAGAAATTAATATCTAAAAATTAACAATCATAATCTAAGGAAAAGGAAGATAATTAGAATCTAATTTAAATGAGTATGGGAGTCAGATAAACAGTAATGACTGACATATGGAGAAGGGGTGGGATAAATAAGTACTGAACGTATTCTCACTCCTTTCAAATAAATATTTTTAAAAAGGTATTATGAGTTTTTTTTATTTTGATTGTTTTTTTAGAATGTACAATGTTGTTTTTTTTCTTACATTTCCAATTGTCTTTATTTTATTCTTTTTAATTTCACCCAACATTGGAGATATTATTGTAATTACCATTTGTGTGTGTGTGTGTGTGTGTGTGCAGAGACATATCATGCTATAACTCAATGAATACTTGAGATATTACCATGATATTGCATGTGCATATCCGTATAGCTAATGCGCATCAGTTGCAATGATTCATTTGAGTAAAGGTCAAAGGTCAAGGTCACAATTAATCACACTATCTATTATCACTCAAGAATGGAGGGTCACAGAACTTTCAGATTGGTACCAAACAATGCGGAATGAAGATTTCTACAATTCTCATGACTGGTGTTATCACCTGCAACCAATAGTTTTTGAGATCTCTGGAGGTCAAAGGTGACATGTTGCAAAATTACCTTCTGTAACACTGTTTGTGTCTGTCAAACATTGGCATATCACACTATAACTTAATCAAAACTGGATATATTATGACAATATTACATGCACTGATGCATACATATAACGGAATTATCAATACTGCAAAAGGTCAAAGGTCAAGGTGGCATTTAGCACAAATGTCAAAATCCCATTATTTGCTCTAATTCAAGAAGAGGTTGTCATAGAAACTTGAGATTGGCACAAAATAGGGGTGAGATTAGGCATTCTTTGAATACTTGTTACTTCCTGTTTTATTTAAATTAAGATTTAATTTCTGTTTTTAATCGCATATGACATTTGGAGATACATGGTTTTCAAAGGACAGGAAAGGGATGGAAAGTTAACTAAAACTGTGAGCAAAATGGAGTGGAATAAAAAGTCCAGTAAAATTGACTAATTCATTCTATTGCAAAGGGACAACAGTTGGAAATGAACTATTTGTCTAACACTATTGAATTTGCATTTTTGTTGATGAGATAAAGTCAAATTAAGTCAAAATACTCACGTAAAAAAACATGCACTCACTTATTTACAATACTTGACTCAGTGTACTGATATATATATATATATATTCCACCTCTGTGTGAGTGGACTAAAGGTCCTGCGCCAACACCCACTGCGACACCTTCAACATTTCCTGATAATGTCACAACAGTAACCTCTGCATCTAATATCGCTCCATGTTTTCTCTGTATTTAGAACCACTGAAGAAAGGATGACAAACATTTCACGTCATCTTGTCAATGTAAGTCTGTTCTGTTATTCTACCTGAACACTCATTTGAATATTCTGCATCTGTATATTAGTCTTTACTCTTCCTGGTTTTTTTTTGTTGTGTTTTTTTGCAGCACCTCTTGACGTTTTCCCTCCAGGATGGAGATGTTAAAAGTGTGGAGGAGGCCCAGGCCCGACTGTCATTCCTGGCTGAGAACAACAAGCTGTGGAGTCAGCAGATGTTCCTGGATGTAGGATCAGAGGCCATTCACCTCACAGACATACAGAGCCAGGTAAGGACCACAATCCCACACCTGAGATTTGGGATCAGAAGAGGAGCCTGAAACTGTCAAATGTTTACACTGTTGACTATACAGTTGGAATCAAATATTTTTACCTCTTCTCAGGAAATGATTGTGACAATAGGATTTATTCTTGGAAAAAGTGCAACTGGAACTCAGTATGTGACCATTGTACTTGGACCAAGATGATTATTCATGTGTATAAAAAGAAAGAAAAACAGGAATGTGACTCAAAACCAATTTATTCCAACATAATGAACAACAGTGTTTTGCAGATTCCACCAGGGCAAATCCATTCCCCCTAAATGACTTAAATGAGCAATAGGTTTCACTGTCACTTCTATGTCCGGACCTACCCAATTAAACACACATAGAATAGAATAGAATAGAATAGAATAGAATAGAATAGAATAGAATAGAATAGAATAGAATAGAATACAATAGAATACAATACAATACAATACAATACAATACAATACAATACAATACAATACTTTTATTGTCATTGTGAGTCACAATAAAAGTACATTTAGCAGCATCTCTTTCAGCACCACCATAAAATCATCCAAAGGTTTAGTTTGTTAAAATAGCATGTCAAATGAAAAAAATAACTGTACAGTCACACAGCTGAGGATGTGCTGAAAAACATACCAAATAAATCGAAATAAAGACTTTTTTGATGAGAAATATGAAGGCAAAATCAAAAGCATCCCAAAATGGACAAACTACACTCAGACTTGTCTCGTCTTGTCATCTGAACCCACTTTATCCTCGCTAGGGTTGCGGGGGTCTGTGGGGGGCTAATCCAGCTACAATGGACGTAGGCGGGGTACACCCTGTACCAGTTCATCTCAGAGCTGAACATTATACTCAGACTCCTAAAGATTAAAATAATATTTTTTTAAATAGTGTTGCATGATGCTTTGGTGTATCCTAGTGGTGATGTGTGGTTATAGACATTCCATAGTACTGGGAGATGAGAAGATTCAATGTTCAACTCACTAAAATATATTGGAACATTTGTGTGAGCTAGAAGTCCTAGTTGCAAAGTGATGCCAGTTCAAAGTAAACCAACCTTACCACAAGCTACACTTTGACATCAACACAAATGTGAAAGTTCTTATTGGATCCCCCCCACTCGCCTAAAAAAAAAGGTCAACTGTCATTTGAATTCTTCCATCTCATTTGCATATATGAGAACACTTTTACTGACTACAGTCACTAAAAGTCTCTTCAGTAACAAAGCAAACAGGAGTTTAAACCTGTGATCTTCTTCATGTTTGTTGTTAATGTTCAACATGGATCACCTTGAATGCGGTGGGACATAACTCCACTGATTCAGTAACTCTGGAATGCTGCATTAGTGCAGCTGAAAAGTGACTTGGATGCTGCATCCCCAAAAAAAACTAATTTCACCAGCTCCCACTGATCAGTAATCACCTTTGACCAGAGGTGCTAAAAGTACCCACATTCTATACTTAAGGAGAATCCAGCTACTTGTTTTAAAAAATACCCTGGTAAAAGTAGAAATATTGATTCAACTCCTTTACTGAGATAAAAGTGGGTATAGACAGGAAATGTAGGGGGAAAAAAGAGGTCACAATTGTGATATGGCACAAGTGATATGGTACTGTGAATCTGAAGTGACAAAACTTGTTACCATTGGCAGCGGACGTTAATGGCACAGTGGGCAGTTATTGAAAAAAAATCTGCCTGCAGAACGCTGGGAACGTCCATTCAAAGTGAATGGGAGCTGTTGCACTGTTCTAGAGGGCCATAGAATAACCTGGGTAAATTAAACCAGAACAAGTGATAAACCTCCTAACAGAGAAGCCTATTAGTTTTCTCAAGTTAAGAGAATAATGACTCCAGCCTCTTCTGTTATTAACACCACCTTTAGGTTAACTTAACTAGGCTTACCACTAAACCACCTACTCTGCTAACGTATTCAGGTTTACAGTGCACCATGTATGTAGCTTACCTCTTTAAAGCTCTTGTTAATTGGTTGATGTTTAGACATTCCTTGAGCTCCACCTTCAGTCTGTTCCAAACTTTAACTCCATGAACTGAAAAACAAAAACTTGGTGTTCTCACTTTTAAAGATTTAAACTGATGTTGTCTTCTTAATTCATAACCCCCTTTCTGTTCTAGGAGTCATTTTTTTAATATGTCCTGGAAGCAATGTGTTTTTTTTCCTTAAATAATATTTGATTCCAACTTTCTGGTCAACAGTGTATAGGCTAATTATCTTAATAATAATAATAATAATAATAATAATAATACTAATAATAATAATAATAATAATAATAATAATAATAATAATAATAATAATAATAATAATAATAATAATAATAATAATAATAACAATAATAATAATGAATAAATAAATAAGCAATGAGCCACTAATAGAAGAAAAAAAAAAAAAAAAAAAAAAAATATATATATATATATATATATATATATATATATATATATATATATATATATATATATATATATATATATATCATAGAAATGATGGTAATTGTGTGACTTTGTTTCCTTGTATTCGTTGCAGGATGAACTGGAGAAGTATAATTTCAACTCAATTTTCCGCTGTGACGCCATTAACAAAGAAAAACACTTCTCATCGCTTCTTCTGCTCATCTGCCAAAGTGTTCATCAGAAAAAGCCGGATATTCACTTCTTCAGCTGTGAGACTGTGAGGGTGAGTAACACCTCAGCGACTCCACACCATGTGGCGTGTGACTGAAACCGTCACAGCCGTTCAGGTTTGACAAGTGATGCTACTTCCAGATTCTCGTTCTCACAGGCTGAGCGGATCTGTGACGACATCTCGCGCGCAGTTTCAGGTTCTGCTTCCAGTAGGAGTAAGAAGCTCCCTGATGCCTTCAGGTACAGTAAACACAGTCACGATGATGGCACTAAAATACCAAAAGCAACCCAACAGATTCTCAAAGCTACAAATATAATAGTTTTGGAAGAAGAAAAGTTGTTTCTGGCCAGATTGTGTATTGTGTATTGTGTACCAGAAAAACAGGACTACATAAAATAAAATGTAAAAATAAAAATATTAAGTAAAAAAAATTTAATTAATCTGGTAACACTTTAAATTACGGATCGCTAATACGGTGGTAATTCTTTGGTAATTTTGATGTAATTTCATGGTAATAATGCCTTTGTAACCACTTATTACAAGTAATAGATCACTAATAAGGTAATAATTCTATAACGTAACTAATTTGTGGACAGATGGTGAAATTGTATGATATTTAACACACTGATTTACTGTATGCTAACATAGCTAAATCCTTTAGGTTTATATATAGGCTAATAGCTAACTTAAACAGGCTGGCTAACCATTGTTGGTTACCATGGTTACTGTCTGCTTTTTTTCCCCCCTCCTTGTTTAAGTACAAACTGTATATTTTACAGACATGTTCCCATGAGTTTCAAATGCTTCAGGGTTCAAAGGCAGAATACAAATATAATTATTCAGCCCAATTAGAATTGTGGCTTCATGGTATATTTGTTGAAACCTTTCCTCCTTACTTTTTCAGAGCTTCACTGAAGAATTACCACCAAAAATCACCACCTTATTAGTGATCTGTTACTTGTAATAAATAGTTATAAAAGCATTATTTACCATGAAATTACTTGGATTACTTGGATGAATCAAAAAAAAAATTGAACAAAAATCTAGTCACTGAAAAACTACAAAGAAAGACAAAAATGAATAATAATAATAAAATTATGCATATTATAAACAACAAAATCCAATTATATAAGGTATTGAGAAACTGTAAAGAAGGAAAACTGATGCAGATCATTCTTTTAGCTTGTAACTGGTTAAATGTCTCTACTGACAAAAAAACACCAGTTACATGCATTTCAGTCAATCAATCAATCAATGCTTATTTATGTAACACTACAACAATGCAAAAGAAGACCGAAGTGCTTTACATCTAAAACATGAGTAAAACACAGGGTAAAAGAACTCAACCAAATATAATTTGAAAATGTATTAGACAATCAAACAATAACAAATAAATAAAAAGATAAAAGACCACCAGCTTAGCCTAAAGGTGGCACAGTGCTATTGATTAAACGCCAGTCTAAAAAGATGGATTTTTATTTGCTTAGATTTACATGACTGTTCTAATGAAGAACATATTAGACCAGGTTGGATAGCTATTTTTACTTTGCTAAAAAAAAATTGCTGTGTGTTTGTTATCCTTACTGTATGTTTCATAGGGAGACGAAAAGAAAAGGGGAAGCTGATTAGCTAAACAATAAACTGTGCAAACAAAGTGCACATAATCCATTATAATTCATCCCTATGTACCATTAAACTGTTTGCTTTTCTCTGTTACTGCTCCCATTATGCCTTTATTTCCCACTGAATCAAAGTCAGTCAGAGGTCCAAGGGAGAGCGAGACAGAAAGGACAGTGTAAACAGCTGAGAGAGGGAGAAAGACCTGTTTTACCAGTTTCCACATAACTTAAGAAGGTGTGACATAGATAGCACAACCATTGTGACAGAAAGCTGGGAGAGTAGGAGTGATGACGGTGGTGGTGTGTGAGCTCCAGGCCTGAACAAAGATCTGAAACCTGTACAGTACGTGTGAAGGACAGACGGAATAAGACAGACTGTATGTTTGGAATCATATTTGTTCATTCAGCAAAGCTACAGAAACATTGATTGGTAAGTGCATGTGATGTGAGAGAGCAAGAATATGAAGTTTTGACCTTTAGTGATGTAACCTGTTTGATTACTGGTTTGTGTTCAAGGAGAATATAGATGTAAGCATGTCATTGTAATATAATAGTATATACATGACAAAGCATATTCAGTCTGTTTATTGTACTTTGTCAAAGGCATAAGGGCTACAGGAATGAATTTCAGAGGCTCCACATTAGATTTACAGAGTGCACTGTCTCATGCAGTGATGACTCCACTGTTGTGAGTTTGTTTGACTGCTTCAATCCCTCCCTGAAGGGTGTTTCCTGTGATGGCGCTGAGTGAAAGGTCATATCCATCAACAAAAAGGGCTTTTTAGTGGTGAAATGTAATGGTTACTTGAGTACTACCTGTTGAGGTTCTGTGTATTTTATCCTAAGTAAGAAGTTTTATACATATTATTATTATGCTTTTTCCTTGTGTGACAGCTGTAGGTAAATATCACATTACAAGCTGTCATACCTGTCTTGCCAAGTGAAATCCAAATTAGTGTTGACGTTGAATGTTTGTGATTATTACTGTACAATCAATCAAGTTACAAAGTGTTTTGTGAAAAAACAACTTTTCATGACCTCGGACGAACAGGCCTGTTTTTAGCCTTTTTTAAAAGTGTGTTTTCTAGTGAATCCAGATTTAGGTGACTAATTGAAAAGTGGCTTTTAATTAAATCAAATAGCTCTAGTTGTGAGAAAGTGGGTTAAATATTATTTTATGGGTTGACATTATTTTTTATACTTCTTTACTAAAATAGGAACTTTAATTATTTATTAACATTGCAAAAGACTGCAAGTTAAAGTCTCTCTGTCTCTGTCATCATATCAGGATGATATTGTTATGCAGTTGCTTTTCTTACTAGTTCAATTGAATATGTTTACATTGAAGACAACAAAGATTAACAAAATGATGAGTAATCTGTGTATTGTTCTTAAGAACCAAACTAATAGGAAGCCCTATCGACTGTGTCATATTGGACCTTATTTCAGAAAATAACTGTGTTACAGTTAATGTTGAGAGTGGTGAGTCATGTTTTGGATAATTGTTTTTAATTATAATCATTAACACATATGTCATTTATCAGTTAAAAATATTATGAACCTCCTGGGACCCTCAGTCCTCTTTCGGGGACAAACCTGACACAGCTTTATTAAATAATAAAATGTTGTCTACTGCAAATGACATTCCATAAAAATGTGAAAATGCAGGTGAAAAAACTGTTAAATTGTAGTGTTTACAAAAAAGGAAATGATTTAACTTTAAAAAAAAACTTGGACTTTCCTAGGTCACAAGAGGTTAAGGGTAAAAAAAACTGTCAAAGTATCAGACAGTGGAACATGTAAACAGAGACTACATGACTGAAAGTCATGTGGTAGCTCTGAGCAGTCTGGTCAGAGCTACTGAATATGTCTATGTGACCAGACTTACAGTTGTTACTTATTTTAATATATTTTACTTTGTTGTCAAAGATCAGAGTTGAATGCATTGAGGTAATGGTCAGTTTGGTGTTTTGTACAACAGGAGTTATAATTATTATATGCAAAACTGGAACTTTATTCTCATGCAAAACTATATCTTAAATAGATAGACATCATATGTGTAAATGGCACAATTCAAGATGTTAACCCCACTAGTCTATACAGTCAAATCTCATTCACAGTACTGTCCACAATGTGACTTTACACTAATTCCTCCAACTCTAGAAGTGATTCATATTAATTATTAAACTAAACAGATACTTATTTGGATTTACTTGAATATCTACTGTTTCACAGCCTGTTTTCCAAGTTCACAAAAAGCTGACAGCAGCTACAAAAATTTGATCCTATAAGACTATCTTAACTCTTTATTGGACACTCATAGTAATCGTTCTTTGAAAACGTTATTACTTAAGGGAACATTTTCATCTTAACAAAAAAATGTTCCATATAAAATCAAGGTCAATGGAGCTACTATATTTGGTTCCTTAACCTGTAAGTGGCCAAAAAAATAAATGAAAAAAAAATATATATAAGAATAACACACGTAAGGTGAAAGTAACATGTACGTATTTTAGTCACAAAATTACATTAGTACTGATCCAGAGCCATGTCCACATCCACATGATCCCTTTGAACATGATTCCTGACATTAGTACCATTACTTCATGGTACTGATTCTACCAAACAAAGCAGGTACACTTATTGTTCATGCAGAGGTGGACTTTACAGACCCTTGGACCTGAGATCATTGACTCACTGTCCTCACTGAAAATGTTGCTGTCACTGTCTTACAATATATGTAGAAATGACCAAAAATAGTTTCTTCCCCCGATAAAAGGTTAAACATGTGTCACTACAGAACCACATACACATGAATGCAACTGTGATATGAATCCATAAAGATCATATAAAGCACAGAAGCGTCTACTACTTTCACTTTTTGTGCTTTCAGTACATACATTTCAGTATATTATCTGAATTTCCCCTAGTGGGATTAATAAATAATATGTCATCTTATCTATTATGTACTTTTACTTATGTTTGGGTGTACCATACCTACTTATAGTGTTGTATTTTCTCTCTGTTGTGTCAGTGGTTTTGCGTCAGTAAAGCATTGGAACTAGGGCTGTTCAAATTAATGCATTAACACGGATTAATGCATCATCATGGTTAATCTGATTAAACATTTTAACGCAATTAAATTGAATAGTTGTTCTGAGTTTTGTTTCAAGTGGTTTTGTTGAAACTGTTGAAGGTGTTTTGCATGTGTTTTAGATATTTTATCCCATTTTTGATAGTTTTTTTCCTGTGTTTTAGAAGAGTTTTTGAATTTGTTTTGGATTTTGTATAATTCTTTGGGTTATTTTTTTTTGTGTGTGAATTTTTGCATATTTTTTCTCAGTAATATTTGTGTTTCTCAGTGTATTTTTTTTTTTGTGGGAAATTTGGGTACAAAACCCTCCCAAAAAGCAGAACAGTTGACCAACATAGAGTTTTTTGTACAGTTGTAAGTTGGCTGTTGCTTTGATGATTCAAATATAAATCTGTCTACTTGTCAAAGTGTCCTTGGGCAAGACACTGAACCATAAATTGCTCCCAGTAGTTCTGGCAGCACCTTGCATGACAGTGTATGAGTGTGAGACTAATGTAAAGAGCTTTGAACATTGTGAAGGTGGAAAAGTGCTGTAGAAATGCAGTCCATTTACACTCTGCAAAATAGAGTTGTCTTTTCACCAAAGCACTTTCATCTTAAAATATCACATTAACATGCAGCATATGTGAGTCAGGGATTCTGCTAGCACTAAGGCAAAGGCATTACCTAACTTGGACAAGCACATTAAGTGTAGATACACTGCCTGCCTGGCCAAAAAAAAATAGTCCCACGTGCAATAATTCACTGCACCCCCTTTGGTTTTGATTACAGGAGACTTTTACTTTGACATCTTTTTTTGCCACATAATGCTATGTAGTGTCACAGGTTCATCATATTTTTTCCATCCATAGCTGCATTCATTTTTGATTATTGACGATGGAGAATCGGAATGATGCATCAACTCTTCATCATCCCAACTTTTGGACTTTTTTGACTTTTGGAGGCTAATTCATATTTGAAAAGGATATCTCATACGCCCTGAAGTATTATATCACAAGTTTGATGACCCTAATCAATCCTGGTGATATCTAATATTTTAAACATTAGAGACATGAGAGAATACCTCCCACATCTGTTAGAGTTAAATAACCTGTTCCACCTGAAATATTATTAACCACTGCAGTACTTATCCATGGAAGTATCTGAACTATTTGCTTAGTTCCATCCAATGTAAATCTCCTGTAACCAAAACCATGCAGTGAAATATTGCATGTGCTACTTTTTTTTTTGGGGGGGTGGGGGGGTCAGGCAGTGTCTTCAATCTATTTCCTCATTGAAAATGAAATGCAACTAATATAGATGAAAAATGAACATTGAAATATGACCAATCAAAATTTATCCAAAGCAACCCTGTGATTAATTTGATTAAAAATTGGAATCATTTGTCAGCCCCAATCTGAACATATCCTCTGTTTTTTTTTTTTCTCAACGTGATGAGTGTTGGTGTTACAAGTAGATTCTGTTTTCAACCTTCAGGAGTGGAAGAGAGATGAATGAGCCCTATGATATCCCATATCCCCCTGTCCCACATGCTCCAAATCCTCCACCAGCCAATCCTCCACCTTATCCTGGACCCAGAGGTAAGAATAAAATAAAAACCATCAAAGCATTTTAATGCGGAAAACAGAGAAGGTAAGAAGTGAGACTGAGTGGCAAGGCAGACAGAGATATCATTGTGTGTTTGTGTGTGCAAGGGGGTGGGGGTACACAGGGGTAAAGAGGCCAGGAATTCTGAATGCAGGACAGACCAGGGAGCTATGAATGAAAATGGATGAACTGAATCCTCTCCTCTCTTCCACAACAGCCAACGGAGGTGTGAACGGAGGGGCTGATGTTGCTTTTTTGCGAGCGGAGAGAGAAGTGGTAAGTAGTACGACTTGTTTTCAGTCACATCTGGCATTTGTAAGACTGTCATGTCTGGAACAGAATGAAAAAAGCTACTTCTGTCTCCCCCAGGGGATTCTCAATCACTGTTTTGATGACATCGAGAGCTTCATGGCCAAATTGCAACAGACTGCGGAGGCTGCCACGGTGCTGAACCAGAGGAAGAAGAAAAAGAAGAAAAGCAAAAAACAAAGTGCTGAGGGTAAAACCACAAACACTTCTTAATTCTAAATCTTAACTTGATTGACTGGATTTCATTATTTAGATTGTGCTACAGTTCACTGCAGACACTGACGATAATCTAATGTGTTTTCTCAACAAATACTAGAGGATTTACTGACTGCAAAGGCCCGTCCACCACCAGAGGAGGAGTTTATTGATATCTTCCAGAAATTCAAATACTGCTTCAGCCTGCTGGTGTGTATTTAGTGAAATTGTGTTGTTGTTTTTTTTGAGGGGGGGGGGGGGGTTCGTAAGGATTTTTCACATGCAGTATTAATTTGCAATATATTGTTATTTCTCTCTAGGCACGTCTGAAATCAACCATCGCCAATCCCTCATCAGAAGAGCTAGTTCATCATGTATTCAAGCCTCTGGATATGGTGAGTCAAATAGAAATGGTAACACTTTATAATACCTACACACATTCCACCATGTATTAACTATTTGTTACCCATGTGTAAATGGTTTGTTCATGATGTATTAACCATTTGTTACTTACTTGTTAATGTTTATTAATTAAGGTAATGTAACATTAACAAATAGGTAATAAATGGTTAATACATAATTAACAAATGGGTAATAAATGGTTAACTCTCGTAACACATTTGGATCAGTTTGTCCAAGTAGAGTTCAGGTCAGTACATGGATAAATGGGCAGTTGATCTCGTTCTGACAATTAGAATAAATCCATAAAGATGGATGACACTAAACAACACAGTAGCCTCTGGATGAAAATATGAGGACAAAAATAGATAGAACGATGGAACAGTCACTTGACTTAAAGAATTAGACACACTTTGCAGGAAGGACTTTCCTTTTTATTGAAGCACTTTCATTTTAAAATGCGACATTGACACAAAACATATGATAGTATGTGTTACCCAGCAAACACATTAAGTATATATATATATATATATATATTCCGTTCTTTCTTGCGCATCCACAATGAAACACGATTAATAGAGATTAAAAATGTATGCTACAGCAAAATTGTGATTAATCTGATTAAAATGTGTAATCATCTGGCAGCTCTACTTAAAATTAATATGTATTTGGCATTGCAGTCTGGTGTTTATTTAGAGCTTGTTTTACTGATGCATTAGTTGTTTTAGTCCATCAGTTGTCATTGCATTTTTAAGGGCCTTTCAGGAACAGGTTGCAAGAATGTAAAACGTGGCAGTTTCATTCTGACCATATCTGTTGGTAACTGCCTAACATGGTAGTTGCTGCATCTTGTAGATTGTACTTATGATTAATAAATTACATCAATAAGACTGTGAGATGACTTTGTTGTGCAAATATTTGATGAAGATAGCATTTTCCAGAGTTCCTAGCATCAGCTCTTTCATTATTTTTCACCATCAAACTCAACTAGCTCCATTATTTTATACAGTTACTCCTGTTTCCAAGAATCCAGCAAAGTGAAGATGACATTCCAAACAACAATGGGTGAAATTAAAATAGTTCAGGATAAATGCCATTGGGTGAAAATACAGACACACGAATATGGATGCCAGCCAAACATTCCTATTAGTCTGTTCATTAATGCATTTCATTGAACTGGAACTCATTCACAGACAGTGTAATGAACTACTAATCAGTAGTTGGACTTTTTAAGAGCTTCATTCACACTGAATCAGTTGCCAGTGAAAGATTCAAACTGTGCTGGACTGCATCTCCCAGAATGCATTTCATACATGCACCACATACCAAAAAAAGGACCTGTCATGTGTTTCATCTGACAAGTTAATTTTAGTTCACCATAACCTTGAGCTCTCTTCTCAACGGCAAACAGCAGCTGAGGCTCATGGGAAATGTAGTATTTCGTATCATTTAATCATTTCAAATGGCAGACACAACTTTATTAAAACTAGATTCTCTATGAGCTTTTGGTTTGTTCCTTGGTATCAGTGATACATTCATGTGTTGTAAACATGGTGCAGTGTGAGCACCGTGTTCTGAATCTTCTATTAAATAAACAAATATATATGCAAATTGGAGATATTAAAATTCAGAATAATTATTTTTGTGAATTCATACACTGGACACATTTACGAGTTTACATGAGTCTTTATTTGTAATTTACCTACGTATATCAGTATGGACTACCATAAGTTGTAAATAGTACTGTGTTAGTATGAAATACATTAAATACATCATTGGGATTAGACCTCCCTTTTGGGTAAAGACTGATCTATGTGTTACCATGGCAACCTGTTCATTGTTAACACATTTTCATGTCAATAAAACAAAGACTTTTCAATATTTTGCTCAAAAATTTATTTTCAGGACAGTTGAACCTAATTTCTAAAATGTTTTGTCCTTGTGCTTATAAATACATAGTCAAAAATATGTATAATACATGTATATAAGTTGCTCTGCTTGCATGGCAGACACTGCTGAACAGAAAATGTGTTCATGTAACTGCTTGATCTGACCTGTATATAGACCTGAACAACAAAAACTACAGTGACTTTCAACAAAATTCTCACTTTAAATATTAATATGTTAATGTTAATATTGAAAAGATGTTTGTTTCAGTAAAAACCTATTGTATCACAGTGTTACTGCCATGATTTACTGCTATATTTTCAGAATGAAGTGACATAACATGAGTATATGTAAGACGAATGAAACTTCATTGCATTATCACATCTGTAAGCAAAACTCCTGCCTGAGTCACATCAGATAGAGTTTTATCAGTAACATCTACTTCACCACATTATCAAACTAAACCTTTTCCTCTCATTTGGATAGAGAAAGTCCAAGCAGAAGGAATTACATAAAATGTGTTTTGTCACTGCACTGTTACTGTTACTGGACACCACTAATACATGTGGAAAATAACTGTAAGCGTGTGTCAGGTGAAAATAATGGAAACCAGTCTGTGTAATAATAATCACACAATCTCTCTGTATTTACAAAAGGCCGTTCCCTGTGTGATAACCCAAATGAGATGCCAAACACTTGATAAATGCAGCACTTGTTTAATCTCATGGCAGTGTTTGTATGCAGGAATGCTTTCTTGGTGCATACTTTGAGCCGCAGTCTCCTATTACTGAAAAGGCCAGCTGCTTTTCTGGACTACGGAATTAATTTAAAGTGTTGGTGTACCAGAAGAAAAAAGGTCTACATGACGTTTTATTAACAGGGCTGTAATTTATTGATTTTTTAATAAAATATTAGACCTAATTTATCATTTAATAAATAATTACAAAGGAGTGAAAGTGAAGGAAACCAATGTATTTGAAAAATAAGCAATAAGACAAATAACAAGGCATGAGATGTAATGGGATGTGAGAAGATAAATATGAAACCTGAAATTAAATCACACAGAGGTTTAATGAAGCAGAACAGCACAAACACACCAGTGCTCTCTAATTTGTGATTCAGTGCTTATTTTGTTCACTTCAAAATTTGTGGAAGCCTGAAATGGTGCAATCTGAATAAAACAAGTTTGCAGCAACAAATACTTTTTCCAATGAAGTAGGTGCCATTTCCAGGGACTTGAACAAGGAAATGTTGAAATACCACCAAATGGGTGACAGTGTGTCTTTCGACTTCACTTACAAAGTCTGAAAACGGGACTGGGCTGAGCTGTCAAGTGAAGGTGTGTCTCAAAATACCTGTCAATCAAAACAGGATTCAGCCTTTCAACTGATCATTCCGTCATGGAGAAGCTCAGTGTCAAGACAAGACAAGTCTTTATTGATACCTTACAGGAAAATTCATTGTTACAACAGCAGAGAAATGGTGCAGTAACAGTAAGTGTCCAGTCCAGTTGAGGCTCCATTCACCCCCATAAATGCTGAGTGCCCTGAGGTGGAATAAAATCGTGTAATTCATCCAATGACTTTTGAGGCAATGAAAAAAACTGTCCCATGTAGCCCCATTGAAATGCATGGATGCTTCCCCTAAAATGTCAAAAAAATAAATAAATGGGCAAACATGTACAGTTGTGTTAACATTTCATTGGCAACAAATGCATTAGAACACATTCATTTCTTAGACAAATTCATTCAGAATCAGCTCCTTATCCAGGTATTTTCAGACGTACACCGTCACTGACAGCTCAGCTCAGTCCCATCACAGACTTTACAAGTGAAAGTCTCTTCAAGTCCTCTTCATTTCTTACAGTGTAATTAAAACACACCATTTCCTTGTTTCAGTTTAACAGAACTTGTTCAAGCCCATGAAAAACACACCTACTTTTTACGATAGGGTGACAGACCATTTTATAGAAAACTAACAAAAGGTGAGTTTACATAGAAATAAATTCATTCATTTTATAATGTAAGCCGACACTGCGCTTCCCCTATTTGAAAGACCAGCACCCACTACTGATTTGTAGTCAATGAAAAGTTAATACAACCAAACATATTTGAACATTTAATGTTTGGATAAAAATACATCACAATAAATATCTAGACATAGATATACCATAATAGATATCTTTAATGGTGATCCAGATCACTGCCTGGATCCAGGATTAAAAAAAAAAAAATCTGTCATTCAACATATACATATATAACTACACATTATAGATAATATTAATGTGAGGCCAATGCTATGTAAGAGTAAATTAATCATGGAACTAGGGTAGCGATGGCGGGGGTGGTATCTGCCTTGGCAGAGGTCTGTGCTTTTCTAGTTCTACCTGTTTTGACCCTAAAATACAGTAAAACAAAACCACTGAAGAAAACAAATACAAGCACATAACACAGCACAGTTTGTTTTATGACACTGAAACAGCATGTTTACCCATAATGTTGTATTGTAGTTAAAGGGTTAAAATGTAATCTTTTGTTCCTTGTCCCAGTGTCAATGTCACCTGAAAATGTTATCAAAGTCCTTCCACAATGTTTTGAGTCATCTTGGTAACAAATAAATAAACAAACAAACCAATAAACCCTGATGAAAAACCTCCTTGTTGGACGTAATAATAGAGAAAGATAGAGAGGGATGGAATTTTTTACAGGTTTTTGAAAAATAAGGCACTCAGGATGTACATTAATAACACATTTAGGATGTTGAACATGACCTATGAACTGGGACACAGTGAACAACAACAAGGATGTGAATTTCAGCACAATTTTTATTTTTTATTTTAATTAAATCAGTCCAACTACTTTTTGACAACTGGTTGAACTCCAACAAGCAGTTCCACAGTCAAAACTTCTAAAATAAATAAATGAAAAGTCAGTTTAAAAAAAAAAAGGAAAATCATAACACTACAAATAGTAAAAACAAAAAATTACAAGGAAAATGGTGTAAAAAAAAAAAAAAATTCTAAAAAAAAAAAAAAAAAAAAAAAGGAAAGCACAAGGTATCTTCTATTAGCATATTTTTTCCTATTTAATTTTTAGGTTTTGTTAAACTAAATCCTATATTTAGAACCATGGACACATTGGCGATTAAAGGGTTAATGGCTGATCCTCTGGTTCTAGTAGAATGTTTGGAAACAAATTTTGAGCTCGAAACAACTCATTTCAGATATTTAACAAAATAATGTGAACCATCATTTGTGCAATTTCAGACGTGCCTCAGCTGTAGCTCAAAATAATATTAAACACCTGTTGCCCTTCCTGTTTCTACTCTGCTATGACTAATTTTTCATGAACAGAATTCAAAGCCTGATGGGTGTGTTTGATGTGTGTATTCAGGCACACCCAATCAGAAAATCTTTAACTTACAGAAGTGGTTAAGTGTTGGGTTTGGTGTTTTCTGGGTGTTTGCAGATGGTGAAAACTACAAGTGGTCCAGCTTTGGGAGCCTCCGTGTCCAGCCCTGCTCTAACCAGCTCTGCTGTGTCCCTGTTGGAGGACAACCTGAGCGAGGAGGAGAGGCAGCTGTGGACGTCTCTGGGCTCAAACTGGACTCTCCCTCGGTTTGTGCCAACATCACTGTCTGATGCCTTAAGTTTATAAATATAACATCAATTAGTTTTGGAAAGAAAAAGCCAAAGCAAATGTCAGTGAAGTGTCTTTGAAGATGTTTCACAGCCAGAGCTAAAAATTAAAAAAAAAAAAAAACAACAAAAAACAACAAAAAACAACATACAAGGGTTCATACGTTTTGAGAAAACCTGGAAAAGTTTTGGAATTAGAAAAAAAATATGCAAATTCCAGGCCTGGAAATGTTTTGGAAAAGTAAAAAGACCCAGAAAATTTTTGAAAAGTCATGGATTTATTTTATTTTTTTTACATAGCACAATAATGTCTCGTCTCATCATCTGAACCAGCTTTATCCTCACTTGGGTCTCAGGGGTCTCTGGGGGCCTAATCCAGCTACAATGGGTGAAGGCGGGGTACACCCTGTATGAGTCTCCAGTTCATCTCAGGGCTGAACATATATAGACAAACAATCACTCTCACATTCACACCTATGGACAATTTAGATTAACCAATGAACCTATCAGTGCATGTGTTTGGATGTTGGGAGGAAACTGGAGTACCTGGAGAAAACCCACACAGACACGAGGAGAACATGCAAATTCCACACAGAAAGCACAATAATGTGTGATTAATAATTAAAAAAAAATTTTGAATGAGTGAATAAAAAGTTTATTTCACATCGTCTTAACCTTAATGTTCTATTTAGAAATGAACTGGAAATGAACTGGAAGTTCATTTCCTGTTCACTCACTTCTTGGGAAGTAGCATGTGGTGAAGTCGGTATGAACTAAAATCTGGCTTCACTGGTATATGTACATCAATGTTAATTTAAAGTTGAACCACATATTGTCATTCATTTTATTGTTAAACCTCTGAGGATAAACTTTAACACAACACTTTAACATTTTGACTTTGTATTCTTATTGTTTAAAGTCGACTTGCATTTTTAGAAGTACGTAGTCATGGAAATTTGCCAAAAAGTCATGGAAAAGTATTTGTTAAAAGTGTGTATGAACTCTGAAATACATACAGACAGACATCTTTGAAAGCAACACAAAAATAATACACAATAAATTAGGGGAATTGAGAGGGGTATTGTTTTTGGTTTGGTTTGTGTGTTTATTGGTATGTTTGATTGTAAACAACTTTCCACAAAAACTACTAGACTGATTTCTATGAAATTTTCTGGAAAAGTATGTGGTGGTCCACAATAGATTCCATTAACTTTTGGTGAATTTAGGTCAAAGGTCAAGGTCACAGTCACCAAAAATGTATTTTTGCAATGATAAAAGATGGGGCAAATTAGGTACAATTTGTGCAAGGGGGGTGGAGTTTGTTCTGCCGGGCACCACTTTTATTTTTTTTTTTTTTTTTTATTGAGTTAATGTAATTGTATAATGGACCTCCATCATAAAATGCCACATGTATTCATAACATACAGTATTTTATTTTCTTTTAAAAAAAAAAACCTATCTAATTCTTGATGCCACACTGAAAATGTAATTGTTATATGAACATGATATGGCAGAAGAGTTTACACCTGTGGCTGGGAATCAAAGCCTAAATAAACTCATAAACCTGGATGAACCATATTTGATAGCTGTGTTTGTGTCATAAAGTAAAACAATAATGTGACTCTGTGTGTTATCTCAGCTCTCAGCTCAGAGGACCAGTAGCTCCGTACACACCTGTGTTCTTGGATGGTTGGAAGCCGGAAGCCCTGAGGCCAGACGGGCAGGTTTGGGAGGATCCGGTCGAGTCACAACACAAAAATGAAGCCCTCCGAGCAAAACAAGAGGTATGAGATACTTGTAGATGTGAGACAGTCATATTGTGTGTCTGTAGTGGAGAGGTGGGAGGTAACTAAGTAAAAGTTACTGTACTTAATTAAATATTTTAGGTATCTGTACTTGACTATTTATTTTTCTGGAAACTTTTTACTTTAACTCCTTACATTTGTTCATAAATATCTGTACTCCTTACATTCTCAGTATAGATGCACTCATTTTTCAAACTAAATACATGTGACAGTATGAACTAGAAAAGCACTCAGAGATTGCAGGCTCCGCCGAGGCAAATTAGCCCCGCCTCCTGACGGACACACGTGTGTGATCACCACCAAACTTTTATCACTTGTTCCTTGTGTCAGTATTAACATTTCCTGAACATTTCAGCCAAATTCATCGATAATTTTTTGAGTTACCTTGCTAACAAACAAATAAACGCTGGCAAAAACATAACTCCACTGTTCCTTGGTGGAGTAAAAATAAGTCACTTCAGAGGGAACATTAGTGGAGGAGAGAAATTGTCACATTCTATATCATCATTTTGACTCTTTATCTCATAATTATGAGTGTGCATCAGTATGTTAAAGTGCAATAAATAAATGTGGAACATAATCATTAATATGATATACATTAATATGAAAATATCAAATACATTTCACATAAAAAAGCACTTTGCCTTTAGTCTATGTCTGTTAGAGTATGTAATGGTTCAAAGCTGTTCATTGAACCAGCCCATTTTGATGAGCACAATGTCTGTTTGTTTTAATGTGTATATTGAGTATATATTAGGGCTGACAAATGAATAAAATGTTAATTAGATTAATCACAGGGTTGCTTTGGATTAATTTCAATTAATCATGATTAATTATTGAATTTTAATCTATATTCATTGTATTTAAGTTTGCATGCATTTTGCAATGTGTTTGTCATAAACTGGGTGACGCATTAACCAAACTTCAGCATACTCCTACACTAACATATGCTTTGTGATATTATTGTAGTATTTTAAGATGGAAGTGCTTCAGTGAAACACTTTATGTTGGTTGACTGTTCTGTCTAAGGCTTTTTATTGTACTCAAATTTCCCACAAAATAAACAAAAATGCAGAGGAAAAAAAATACACAAAACATTGTAAGATCCACTAAAATTCACCAAAAAAATAAACTGACACAAAAAGTGATGAAAAATCCAAAACATTCAAAAACTCCTCCAACATACAGGGAAAAAAAATGCAATTTGATAAATATACAGTATGCAATTAGCATGTTTATGCAACACCTTTAACAGTTACAACAAAACAACTGTAGACAACTGTTCTATTTAGTTGCGTTAAAAATGTAATTAATTAATTATGATAGATTAATCCATGTTAATGTTCTATTTTCTGCTACTTTTTATTATAATTAAATGTAGCATATGTAACCCCCTGTGTTTAATAAAGAATTCAGACTGAATTGAGATAGTGAACATTATGAGCACATTATCCATTAGTTGAAAAAATTGTCACTTATTCGACAGATACAAATAAAGTACAATATGAAGACACCAAACACATCCACTGTCCATCACAAACACACAGCTCTTACAGGTGGAATAGTTCACACAACATTCAAAACCAGTCTATATTTCAGTCCACTGCTCCAGGGTCCAGTTTCACTTTTTTTCCATTATTTACTGTTCGTTTGTGTGTTTATTTCTGAATCTGTCATTTCCCACAGCAGCAGCAGGCAGCTCAGCCAGTCCAGCCTCCTGCAATCGATGCAACGTAAGTCACCTCAATACACAAATATGTCTAATTGTAGAATTTAACACCCACAATGTGATTACAGCATTTACACCTCTTGTCCTTTCAGAGATGGTGGTACAGCTCCAACTCCAGAGCCTGATAGACTCTACTGCTGCAGCTACGACTTCATCGCCAGAAACAACAGCGAGCTCTCTATTCAAAAAGGGGAAGTCCTCGAGGTACGAAATAGAGAATGACAAATTTAAATAGATTATTTTTAAATGTGTGTCTTCTATGGTAATGCAATTGTATGTGTGCCCCAAAATATGTGTCACTGTATGATAAAAGTGAAGGTAAGTTAACTAGAAAACACAGTTGGACACAGGGAAGGAATTTTTGTTTCAACATCTAACATGGTTTTAGTGATTTATCATCATCATTTATCATTTTATCATCTGCATTTTCCAGTGACAGCAGATGTTTGACCATGTAGATGTTCTTAAAATTACAAAATACATACAAAGATCATTTTATCATAACAGAGAAAACAGAAGCAAAAGTGACTTTTGCAATGAAATATTTAATTAATTGAATTAAAAACAACCATCTACAGCTATTGTCATGGGTTTTATTAATGAATCAGTCCTGTAGAACCAAATACAGTTCTCAGATTCACTATAACACCTTTAAGCATCCAAACTGGTCATATACAATGTCAATGGAAAGTACAATTTCAATTTGATAGGATTAATAGCTCTATAGTTATTAAACATTTTGGATGATTAGATGTTGTAGCTGTTAAAGGAGGATATAATTACAGAAATGGAATATATTATTCCATATATATTATATTATATATATTATTAATCTCACAACAGGAAAAAGGGTTGTTACATCATCATATGTTCATTATTATCATTCTATATAAGCTCTGAAGTTACCTTCTTACTCTTTTTTTCACATATATATATATATATATATATATATATATATATATATATATGTATGTATATATATAGCCTTTTACACCTGAGTACAGACATACGTTACTATGCCCCAGACTAAAAAAAAAACCTAAACAGTCAAAACAAGTGGTGTCCAACACAACAAACCCCGCCCCCCTTGCACACATTTGACCTGATTTGCCCTATATCTTATCATTGTAAAGACACATTTTTATCTCCACCAAGGAGGTTATATTTTTGTCAAAGTTTGTTTGTCTGTCTGTTATTTAGCAAGATATCTCAAAAACGTATGCACGGGTTTTGATAAAAATTTTCAGCGTAGGTTTGTAATGGGGAGATCTGAAAATGATTAGATTTTGGTGGTGATCGGGGGTGGGGGGGTGGGGGGGGTGGTGGTATCTACCTTGGCAGAGGCCAGCACTCTCAGAATGCTTTTCTAGTTAATGATTTCATTTTAATTTGACCCTCTTTTGGTTGAACTATACGATGCTATATTATTCCCTTCCTTCATTTTGCATGGACCTGACACCATCATGTTCTGTTATTTCTGTCCTTTATACAACAATTCATTTCACCTCAGTCATACTTTGTGTTGCTGGAGATGTTTTCTGTTTTATTCTGCTGTTGTGCCCTTCAGCATAGCTTTTAAAGCACTTTGGAAACTCTGGTTTTAAAGGTGCTATATAAATAAAATTATTATTGTTATTATTATAAATTATTTAAAGGTTAAATAGAATAAAAAGGAAATTTGAGAATCGTCACAGACGTAGGTTAAAACATCACATTTAAATATGTTCATAAAAGGGTTCTAATATAAACACACAATATTGGTTCATTGATAAATTTATATTTTTAAGACTTTCATGGTTTTCATGCTGTGTTTAAAACAATTAATAAAGAAGGATTTAAATGATGTACAGTATTCATTGATGGTTTAACCAGTCTTCTGTTTTCCCAGGTGCTTGAATCATCCAAACGCTGGTGGAAGTGTCGTAATCGGTACAACCAGATCGGCTTCGTTCCCCATAACATGCTGGAACCTATGACCCACATAGACAGTCCTGACAACAGCAAACCAGCCAACGTAAGACACATGAGAAAAAAACAAACCAACCCAAAAACACATCTATCTCTGTCTGTATGTGTCTCACACCTGTACATACCTGAGTAAATTCCAGTCTTCTGCTTGGGTCCACATTCCTACAGGCTCCGGCCCCGCCCCCTCTCGCCAAGACTCTGTCATTGGTCCCACCCAGCCCTCCTGCACCTGCTCCTCCAGTCCCCACCCTGGCCCCGCACCCGTCCCCCTCAGCCCAGCGACCTGCCACCTTACCACCATATGTTCACCATGTACCACCTGCAGAGGAAACAGAGAAAGGTATTAGACTGGACAGGAGATAAATATGTCCTACATTAATGATTAAGATTTACTCACAAAGTATGACTCTAATCAGATTTTACTCTTATATAATGTTTTTGGATTCATTTTACTAATACGTAGCTACTAGTGATGCGCGGGCTACCCGCTGGCCCGCGGATATCCGCGGGTGACCCGCGGGGCGGGCGGGTTGGGTCGCAGTTTTTAATACATATTGCGGGCTGGGCGGGTTATATTTAATATATATTGCGGATGCGGGCGGGGCGGGTCAGGGACGATCAATACCCGCATTTTTCCATACGACATTCCCAAAAATGGCACAATATGGATAGACTGAAGGTATACAATATTTCAACTTAAAATAACCTCAGTAAGAATAATCAATGACATATAAAAAATATGATGATGAAAGACAACTCAATTGACATCGGCAGTTTCATTCCATGAGAGGCGGCACGCTCCAGTCAGAATGAATGGGTAACAGCCACGTTATTTTCACATCCTTTGCATTGCCATCTACAGGAAAGGGTTGCCTTCATATCTTTACAGACCATGTTAAGACCGATGAGGGAGAATAGAGAGGTGTGTGCGTGCATGGAGCAGTCTCCACAGCCGTGTTATGAAACGGAAAGGAGCCCCGCTAACCTACAGTAGCATCCTCGTCTCTCCTCTCCTTCCAATTACTCGTACACTTAATTCTCCTATGACCCGCGAGTCGGGCGGGGTGGGTCGCAGTATTAATACATATTGCGGATGCGAGTGGGGCGGGTCAGGGATGATCAATACCCGCTGAAGTGTGTGTGTGTGTGTGTGTGTGTGTGTGCGTACGTGCTCGGCTCGCGCATGTGCAAGCCCGTCAGTTCCTGTTTTGAATGCTGTTTTATCCCAACTTTTTGTTATTTGTTATTAGCGCCAAAATCTCCCTGAACACTCAGAGATAAGAGTGAAAATGTCGGACTTGATCAGGGAGAAGATTAAAACAGGCGATGCGAAGGTTGTACGGAAACGTTGTATGTGTTGGCTTTATAGAGTGATGATGTGGGTGGAGTCTATTTTATGTGCTGGAGTGCATATTGAGACGTTAGAAAGGAGGCAAAAATGATGCTTTTAACATTAGAAGCACAAGGTAAAGATGCTGCGAATGTACTATGTGAGTTTAGAGACAAATTTAAGCTCGCGGGTTGATAGCGGGCGGGTTGGGTTTATCAATACTTGATAGCGGGCGGGTTGGGTTTATCGATACGTGACATCATGCGGGTTGGGCGGGGCGGGCCGAGCCACGTCTTGGGTTTGGGCGGGGCGGGTTTCTGTAAAACCCCCTAACCGCGCATCACTAGTAGCTACACATATATGCTGCATTTTACTGCTGATTAAGGTAGTCTATTCTACAGCAATGCATGATATTCAACAAGAGAGATGAGATATATATCTGTATTTATATAGTTTATTTATGATATAACCCATTGAAAAATAACAGAAAACATGACACTTTCAATTGTCCATTGACAAATGCAACAAGGCGAATGTATAAGAAGAAAAATACTGAGTAAAATGATGTAATCAGTGTTAAGAAGGCACAAAATAATGTCAAATGCATACTAAGATGCAAAAAGAAAATACAGAGTAATGTACATGGCAAACACAAGAACAAAGCTGCATAAATAACAAGATGTAGTAAGATGTCAAATACGTGACGAAAAACTGATGCAAGAGGAAGACAAAGTAGACTATATTTTACTTTCTTACTAAGTACATTTAATTTCTTTTGCCATGTGTTGTCCTGAGTCAATGACAGTGACTTTTCCAGCTAAATCCATCAAAACAAATTCCTTTGAAAATGCACTTTTCACTGAATCAGAAGGAAAGTCTATCTCATCCTTTGTTGTTTTTAGTCATGTTGGTGAACGATGAGCTGCTGCACAGGCTGACCAATGGGAAGACCCACCTGAACAAACCTTTGGTCATCCCTCGCTCCGCAGAGACATCCGTCCCCCTGGACTATCACTCTCCTTCAGACGAGGTGGCCGACTGGCTCCGAGGGAAGGGCTTCAGTGAACCGTGAGTAACTGCTCAGTGCGTACACAAGGAAGAGCTACGACACATTTCATTCATGTGGCATCAATAATTACATTCCATCGACTGATTAGCATTTGAAAAGGAAACAGATCAGAAGAAAGAGACAAGGAAAAAGACATGGACCATTTGTCAAACACATGGTCCATAGGCCAAGCATTAGTGATGCGCGGGCTACCCGCTGGCCCGCGGATATCCGCGGGTGACCCGCGGGGCGGGCGGGTTGGGTCGCAGTTTTTAATACATATTGCGGGCTGGGCGGGTTATATTTAATATATATTGCGGATGCGGGCGGGGCGGGGCGGGTCAGGGACGATCAATACCCGCATTTTTCCATACGACATTCCCAAAAATGGCACAATATGGATAGACTGAAGGTATACAATATTTCAACTTAAAATAACCTCAGTAAGAATAATCAATGACATATAAAAAATATGATGATGAAAGACAACTCAATTGACATCGGCAGTTTCATTCCATGAGAGGCGGCACGCTCCAGTCAGAATGAATGGGTAACAGCCACGTTATTTTCACATCCTTTGCATTGCCATCTACAGGAAAGGGTTGCCTTCATATCTTTACAGACCATGTTAAGACCGATGAGGGAGAATAGAGAGGTGTGTGCGTGCATGGAGCAGTCTCCACAGCCGTGTTATGAAACGGAAAGGAGCCCCGCTAACCTACAGTAGCATCCTCGTCTCTCCTCTCCTTCCAATTACTCGTACACTTAATTCTCCTATGACCCGCGAGTCGGGCGGGGTGGGTCGCAGTATTAATACATATTGCGGATGCGAGTGGGGCGGGTCAGGGATGATCAATACCCGCTGAAGTGTGTGTGTGTGTGTGTGTGTGTGTGTGCGTACGTGCTCGGCTCGCGCATGTGCAAGCCCGTCAGTTCCTGTTTTGAATGCTGTTTTATCCCAACTTTTTGTTATTTGTTATTAGCGCCAAAATCTCCCTGAACACTCAGAGATAAGAGTGAAAATGTCGGACTTGATCAGGGAGAAGATTAAAACAGGCGATGCGAAGGTTGTACGGAAACGTTGTATGTGTTGGCTTTATAGAGTGATGATGTGGGTGGAGTCTATTTTATGTGCTGGAGTACATATTGAGACGTTAGAAAGGAGGCAAAAATGATGCTTTTAACATTAGAAGCACAAGGTAAAGATGCTGCGAATGTACTATGTGAGTTTAGAGACAAATTTAAGCTCGCGGGTTGATAGCGGGCGGGTTGGGTTTATCAATACTTGATAGCGGGCGGGTTGGGTTTATCGATACGTGACATCATGCGGGTTGGGCGGGGCGGGCCGAGCCACGTCTTGGGTTTGGGCGGGGCGGGTTTCTGTAAAACCCCCTAACCGCGCATCACTACCAAGCATTGTCACATGTGGCAACACAACACAGAGGGAGAGGACGGTTTTACTATCACTTACAAAAAACTATTAAAAAACTGGCTACTATCAGCACAGACCTGTCTTTACTATTAAAATACCACATCACTTATTATTATTGTTACTACTATTATACTATTACTATGGCTAACCAAGACAAAATAACAATATGGGAATCATGTCATCATCATCTTTATTATATACATACTCGCGACTATATTATCTGTATTATATAACTTATACTTATTTATACCTTTTAACTATAATAAGCAGTAGTTAGTCATTATCCTAACTTTATTACTGGGGTACCATTTTTTTGTACTGTACATTTGTGCTGTCTTTTTAAAAATAGTATAGTTTTTATAATTTATTTTTAGTATTGTATCTTGTAAAATGGTATTATTTTAAAATGACACTGATATTTTATAATATATTTTATTCTGCTAAGAATCATGACCACATATTGTCTTGTGTTAACATTTTTATATCGTATTATTTTGTATTTTATTTTTATTCAGGAACATCTACATGGAACAACAGATACAAATTAGCCAATGGCTGTGTTCTGGCTTGTTTACACTGCTGTGTTTGTACAGTTTCTGTTCATTAACTTGCACCGTCCTTCTCAAATAAAATAAACTGAACTTGAATTGCAATTAAAGCGTCAAAAGCACTGACCTTCCCTCTTTGAACACTATATACAAACGGAGCTGTCAAAAGAAAGCTGTTAAACAGTTTGTCACTGCTGATACAAAAATGCAGCCAGTTCATATTTGGAACAGCAGTGGTCCAGTGTCCTGCATATTTTAGCTATTTCCATCATCTATCACACATAGTTCAAATATTGATCAGCTCTTAAGAAGCCTGATGATGATGTAGTTTTTTTATTTATATATATATATTTTTTGTATTATTATTTTTAATATTTTTTTATTTTAAAAATAATTTTTTTTAAATTAATTTTATTTTAAAACATTTTACTTTTTTTAATTTAAAATTTCCTTCTTAAATGTATTTATTTCTTTTATTTTAAATTATTTATTTATTTTTTTAAAAAGAGGGAGATATCTAAAACATGGAGGACACTCGGCCACAAGAACTGGATTTGAGAACCACTGACTTAAAGGAACATCCATCTACCTCTCAATCACATGCATGATTTATGAATATATATGAGTATTTAGTGCTGAAACGCTGTCTTCAGATTAACCTGTGTTCTGTGACCCACAGCACCGTGTTATGTCTTGGAGTGCTGACAGGAGCCCAACTCTTCTCCCTCAACAAGGAGGAGTTACGAGCTGTGATTCCAGAGGAGGGTGCGAGAGTGTACAGTCAGCTCACTGTACAGAAGGCACTGCTGGAGGTAAAAACACACCGTTTAGGGTACTTTCTACATCAACATACACAAGATTCTGCAAAGACAAAAGCAGAAGTGTTGCATTGTTACCGTAGCCACAAATTGCACAATAGTAATAGAAAAAACATTCTGGAAAAGTTTTAGAATGATGAAGAATATGTAAAAATACTTATGCCATAAATACTTGAAATTGTTGTTGTTGTTACCTCAAATCACATCGGTTCCTTAAGTAATTTATCATTTATTAAAATTTTAGCCTCTGCATTTTTGCATGTTTCGTGAAAATCTAATATTTCTATTTATTCAGTTCAGTTAGAATAAATTCACATCTTTATCAAAACAGGAAAAAAATAAAGAAAATGTATACATATATATAAAATATATCATTAACTGTAAAATACCTGGAATCAATAGTTTAAGCAACTATTTTTTATTTTTCATCATTAAATTGAGAATATATATATATATATATATATATATATATATATATATATATATTCTCTACAGTGGTGACGACCACACACCCTGCGAAGAATTCAAGTGCTGCCAGAGTCAATCAGAGGCACCTTTGGTTTTCGTGCCATGATGTGATCACGCTTCCAAAGAATTCAGGATGAAAGAAAAAAGAACTGTGTTACATTCTATATTGAAATACAATTTATATTATTTAAAAAATATATATATAAAAAAAACCTTAATGTTATGAAAATGTAATCAAAATTACCAATGAAGAATTACCAAAATTACACAAAAAAAAATTTACCCAAAAGTACTTGAACTACTTTATGTAGCAAAAATATGAATGTGTTTTAACTACCAGGAAGTTACAGTAAAAGTAGTTTAACCATGTAGTTCAACTCCCCAATACTGGTGTGGTCCACTTGTGTTAGAAGTGATGATTATATAATGTATAGTGTTGATAAATTTATGGGCTCAAAGGCACCACGGTAGCAGATATAAGACAGAACTAGTCACTACCCAAATAATAATTCCACAGGAAACACTCATCCATGATAAAACTTCATATGAGCTTTTCCATTATATTCACAGTAACCCTGAAGTAACCCTCTCTTCTCTCTCACTTGTTTCCTACAGGATGCTCGAAGGGCCACAGAGTTGGAGACAGTCATGGAGAAGCAGAAAATGAAGGTTGATCTGAAACTAGAAAGTGGCACACTGTGAAAAAACAAGTATCTTCAGTGACTTGTGGATTTTATGTGATTTATGGCATAACTTCAGCTTCAGAAATGTGATGTTTGATCAAAAATTGTCGATACAAGGAAGCCCTGTGGAAATAAAATATAACTCTAAAATGCATTACTCTTAACAAATATGTTGTTCATCTTTAACTTGTTTTTATCTGTTTAGTTCTGGATTAAATTAACATTGGATCTGAAACACTGGACAATGATACTGTGTTTTATTTTCATAGTATTTGGGTTTATCTCTGCTGTGAGCGTATTCACCAGTAGGAGTTACTCAAGTAAATACATGCATTGAGATTGTAATATTATGATCAATAACCGTCAATGATCATCACATTATTGATCATAATATTACAGTGATACATTTGATACATATGATACATACATACATTTAAATTTGAGGACTGTGCACATGTGGTTCAGTTTATCTAAAGGGACTGGGTGCTGTTTGATCCCCTTACAGTACATACTTTTATGTTAAATATCAGAAAAATCCTTAGACAAGTGAACAGTGAAAACACCTGTCAGTGGTCATGTTACAGCTGATCTATATCTTTAGTGAAATTATTGTAACTTAACTCCACATCATTACCTTCACCAAGGAAGTTGTGTTTTTGCCAGAGTTTGTCTGTCTGTCTGTTAGTTAGCAAGATAACTCCAAAAGTTATAGATGGATTTTGATGACATTTAGAGCATCTGGAAATGATTACATTTTGGTGGTGATCGGGGGTGGGGGGGTGGGGGCTTATGGATGGATTTTGATTCAATTTTCAGGGTAGGTTGGTAATAGGGAGATCTAGAAATAATTAAATTTTGGTGGTGATCCGGTCATTCTCAGACTAAATAGCTTCCAAATCAGAGGAAAATGACTGCTGTCCAGTCTGCCAACAGAACTGATGGAAAGAGAAACCGATTAGGGAGGGTCCAGTTTGTACGACAGTATCGGAACAGAGTGATCCACCTCGTAATCTGCCTTTAAAGAATCTCCCTAAGTCGTTCTTACAACAGAGAAACTCAAACTGTTCTGTCTGGATCATCTGCAGCCTGTTTGTCTCATCTGTCAAACTTCAAAAATACATACCAACTACAAATTCAGCTGCTCAGGATCTCAAATAGGAGCTCCATAACTCATTATTACCATTAAAAATCTTTACATAAAGTGAAAAAGGAGTTTGGTGGAGCAGCAGAATATATTGACATCCAGGTCTGACACACAGAGAGGGAAATGAAGGAGCAGTTTAAAGAAGATCCACCAGTTTGTCATTGAAAAAGAGGAGTCCATGTCAGAGCTCTAAGAGAGGAAGAGGAGCAGAAGAGTCAGACGATGAAGGAGAAGATAGAGGTTGTGATCAGAGAGATAGCAGCTCTGTTACAAACAATCCAAGTCACAGAGGACAACCTGAGGGCTGAACACACCTCATTCCTGCATAAATAAATACAAGGCTGCAGTGGAAAGAGTGCAGCAGCGCCCTCTGCTGGAGTATCCACAGCTGGGCTCTGACCAAACATCTGGGCAACCTGAGTTTCAACATGTGGAACAACATGTGGAACAACATAGTCTCTAACACTCCCCTGGTCTGGACCCAAACTTCATCCTGTTTGAAAATCTGACTGAGGTGAGAACAGGAGAAGAACAGAAGCTCCCAGATAATCCAGAGGTTTACTGGATTACTGGGTCCTGGGCTCTGAGGGTTTAAATTTGGGGACTCACAGCTGCAAGGTCAATGTGATAGACCACAGGTGTCAAACTCCAGTCCTCAAGGGCCTGTGTCCTGCATGTTTTAGATATTTCCCTCCTCCATGTGATTCAGTTTAACCCTTTTAGTAATCAGTAAAAAAAATGTAAATATAAAATAAGCAACAAAAATGAATAATAAACTCACAAAAGACACAAATGACAGGAAATCAAATAAAAATTATAAAATTTAAAAAAATGTAGAAAAATAAACAAAATAAGGAACAAAATGTACAAAAAAACTAATAACTATTCACAAAATGACAAATCATATGGGACAATGTAAAAAAAGATATATTAAAAAATAAAAGTAGTATTAAAATTTGGTCCCAGCAGTTTTAATTTTGCCTTTAAAAAATAAAATAAAAAATACTGTTGCTTTTTGACACCTTGTCCATGCACAAAACTAAAAGGAAAACGGTTGAATTTTTCTGAATATTTAAACTAAATCATCCATTCAAAATGCATCAGCGCTGACACTTAAAGAGTTAATAATCAGCTCCTCATCAGACTGATAATGATGCAATGGCCTCCAGGTGTAATGGAAGAGGGAAACATCTAAAACATGCAGGACACCAGCCCTCGAGGACCACAGTTTGACACCCCTGTGATAGACAATAAGTGGTGGACATTGGGTGTAAAAACAAAGTCTGACCAGGGGAAGAAAGATCAAGATGAATGGTTGAAGGTCAGTGTCTTCATTAATTAATACTATATATCATCCATTTATCTCAGACATATGTGTAGGTATTTCTCACCTAACATGTTTCGTGTGTTACTTCTGCCTTCGTCAGAGGGTCACCTGAATGTTGCAGATACCTACACAAATGTCTGAGATAAATGAAAGACTAACTTAACAGTAAGACATAATGAACATTCTACAGTTACTATATATCATCCTCTGGTGAAGATACCAATGTGTCACTTCATAAAGTGTTTACAGAAGTGTTCAACCCTGTTCATCAGAACCCACTGTCCTGTATTTTTTAGACGTCACCCTGCTCCACAGCTGTGGGTCGTTATCAGGCTTCAGCAGAACTTGATGATGAGGTAATTATTTGAATCAGGTGTGTTGGAGCAGGGTGACGTCTAAAACATGCAGGACAGTGGACCCTGAGGACCAAGGTTGAAGACCTGTTAAAGCACAGGTGTTAAACTCCACTCCTCGAGGGCCCTCTTCCATGTGATTCAGTTTAACCCTTTAACTCCTGAGAACAACTAACAAAGTAACTGGTAACATGAGCAAAGTAAGACACAAATGGCAGAAAATCTAAGAAAATTAAAAAAATAAAATAAAATGTAGAAAAATAAACAAAATAAACAAAAACTAATAAATATTTACAAAATGACATGTGGAAAATTTTGTGGGAAAAAATTACTAAAGAAGAAAACTAGTATTGACATTTGGTCAGAGCAATGGTGAAATAAAATAATAATAATTAAAAAAAAAACACCTCTTGCTTTTTGGCACATTTTCCATGCACAAAATAAAGTAAAACTGTTGAATTTTTCTGAATATTTAAACAAAATCATCCATTCATAATGCATCAGTGCTGACACTTAAAGAGTTAATAATCAGCTCCTCATCAGACTGATAATGATGTAATGGCCTCCAGGTGTAATGCAGGACCCTGGACCACAGTTTGATACCCCTGTGATAGAGGATCACAGTGAATCTAGACTTTGACAGAAGAACAGTTATTTTCTGATCCTGATATCAACAGACACATTTACATTTTCACACTTACTTTAACATATATTTACACTGGTGAAACAAAACCAGTGAAGATTTTACCTCTGAATGTGTGTGACAGTGAAACAGCTCAACTCGAGATGAAGTTAATTCTCTTGTCTTAAATAACAATACAACAAGCCCCCCCCCCCCTCCCCCAACATTTAGGCTCTTAATGTACATCCCCCTCTGAAAATGTGAGACTATGGATTTCAAGGTCAAAGGTCATGATGTGATTTGCTCCTGTGACATCACACTGTAGTATCAGCCAATCAAATTGAAATAAAGTAGAATCAAGCAGCTGAATACTGCAGTTTTAAGATGTTACTATAAATATTCCTAATTTTTTAGACATATTCAGCTATACATTTGTCTAGTTGGTATGAGGCCTTATGGGTAATGAGGCTTTTACAATAGTGTCCAATTTCTCTTATACAGGTTTCCTCAACATCTGAAATCAGCAAACATGCAAAGTACTGTAAAGCTTTAATACTGATTCTATCATGTTCAGATAACTAAGGATATTATTTCTGGAAATCACTTAATTTGATCATGATCTAAATATAAAATATTTATTTTGCTGTGCTCTGGTTTTACTTTGCTACTGCATAGTGGTAAAATCAGAAATTATATGAGATATTGGTTTATCATGCTTGAGAATAGAATTGCCTGTTGTGGGATAAAGGCTAATTAAACTAGAATGTTGACTGACACTTTAAAAGAAAAGTCTGCAGCACATTTAAAATGTAGGGATTTTTAATCAAGAAAAAATTCCAGCAGAACATAACCATGACATCACACATTAGGTAAAGCAATGCATCCATTTCAGTCTGTTTAATTAGAACTACTCTGAAACCACAGGGTGTAGGGTTCAGACTAAAATTTTCACTCAGTGTAATCAGAAAGAAAATTCAAAGCATTCAACATTTTCCACATTAGTTCTATTCCAAAATGGATTAAATTCATTTTTCCCCTGAAAACTTCTACACACAACACCCCATAATGATGTGAAAAAAGTTGATATTTTTGCAAATGTATTAAAAAAAAACCCCCAACTAAATCACATGTACATGAGTATTCACAGCCATTGCTCAATACTTTGATGCACCTTGGGCAGCAATTACAGCCTCAAGTCTTTTTAAATGACACCACAAGCTTAGCCCTTTCCTCCTCACACCACCTCTCAAGTGTTAGTGCACAGCCATTGTCAGGTTTCTCCAGAGATGTTCAATCAGCTTCAAGTCTGGGCTCTGGCTGGGACACTCAAGGACATTCACAGAGTTGTCCTGAAGCCACTCCTTTGATATCTTGGCTGTTTGCTTAGGGTCATTGTCCTGCTAAAAGGTAAACAGTCACCCCATTCTGAGGTCAAGAGTACTCTAGAGCAGGTTCTTATCCAGGATGTCGCAATGATATGCTGTATTCATTTTTACCTCTATCCTGACTAGTCTCCTAGTTCCTGCTGCTGAAAAACACCCCCATTAGCATGATGCTGCCACCACCATGCTTCACTATAGGGATGGTATTAACCTGGTGAGGAGCAGTGCCTGGTTTCCTCCAGACATGATGCTTGGCATTCACACCAGAGTTCAATCTTTGCCTCATCACACCAGGGAATTTTGTTACTCATGGTCAGAGTCCTTCAGGTGCCTGTTAGCAAACTCCAGGCAGGCTGCCATGTGGCTTTTACTAAAGAGTGGCCACTCCACCATACAGGCCTGCTTGGTGGATTGTTGCAGAGATGGTTGTCCTATTGGAAGGTTCTCCTCTGTCCACAGAAAAACACTGGAACTTGACAGAGTGACCATTAAGTTCTTAGTCACCTCCCTGACTCAGGCCCTTTGCCCCCAATTGCTCAGTTTAGATGGCCAGCCAGCTCTAGGAGGAGTCCTGGTGGTTCTGAACTTTTTCCATTTACAGATGATGGAGGCCACTGTGCTCATTGGAACATTCAAAGCAGCAGAAAGTTGTCTGTATCCTTTCCCAGATTTGTGTCTTGAGACAATCCTGGCTCAAAGGTCTACAGACAATTCCTTTGACTTCATGCTTGGTTTGTGTTCTGACATACACTGTCAACTGTGGGACCTTATATAGACAGGTGTGTGCCTTTCCAAATCATGTCCAATCAACCAATTTACCACAGGTGGACTCCAGTTAGGCTGTAGAGTGGAAAGGAACTGTACCCGAGCTCAATTTTGAGCTTCTTGGCAAAGGCTGTGAATACTGGTACTTATGCGCATGTGATTTCTTAGTTTGTTATAAATTAGCATGATTATTATTTTTTTAAAATAAATAAAAATTGTGTGTGTAGAATTTTTTGTAAAAAATTAATTTAATCCATTTTGGAATAAGGTTGTAACATAAAATGTGGAAAAAGTAAAGTGTTGTGAATAATTTCCATATGCACTGGATATGACCCGAAATGAGGACATGTAGACTTTTCAGATTGGATTTAATTTCCGAGGCTATGGATTTATACGTCGACTGTGACTCAAGTTACCATTTTATCCATGACATTAAAGAAAATCAAAATAGAAAAAGATTATGAAACAAGAGACGACATGCCCCAATATCAACATTTCAAAACATACATTTACTTACACTGGCCAGACTTGTTATCTATTATATTTCTTCAATTATCGGCAGCATTAAATAAAACTTGATCATTTGCGAGAAAGCAAAATAAAATAAAATGGGATCATTTGACTGACAAAAATAACATACGAACGCTACCGACCTTAAAACCCTGTTGGTTTCATTTCCTAATTAAAAGAGAAAAAAAAAAGTGGGCTAAATGCTGGAGACAAATGTGGACAGACATTCAAGTGTACTCCAGCTTTACCAGGACCATGTTTCACGGAGATAAATTGATGCAAGGACCAGGCTTTTGTAGCATGACATAGGATTTTAGTCTAATGGACAGATTGATTCCGTGTCGAAATTCTATCAGCGAAAAAGAAAACAAAAGCACATTTGTCGCTTCAGTCTTTTTCGTATTAGAATCATTACAGGGTTTATTGTAGAGAATAAAAGGGGGGTGTACTGGATATAAACAGCCATCAAACTACAGATGTTACAACACACTCCACTACCAATCAATAACAAGCCACCTGACCAACCGTTTGATAAATCTGGATGCTTCTGAAGCGACTCCACACCTTGGGGTCAGCTTCAGTTAAATGTAAAAGCAAAGAACAGACACAGGCGGGAGAATAGACTAGTTAAGGAGAGGACTGTGTGCAACATTCGGGTTATTAAAAATGGACCGATGGGTGAGAGAGACAGGAGGTGGCCGTGGGTGTGGCTGGCTGGGTGGATGGCGTTCGGTCTTCAAAGCTCCCCCATGTCCCTGTCGTCTGCCCGCCGGGAGTCTGACCTGCCATTCATGCCGTCCCTCCTGTCCCGCTCTCGCTCCCGTGACCGGTCTCTGGACGAGCGCTCTCGGTCCCTGGATGACCTGTGAAGGAGACAATGTGCAAGTGCATTTAGAATAATGAATGAAGTACCCGTAGGAAAGGTTGAACACCAGCACATACACCTCAGCTGGAATGAGAGGACAGTACAGTAGTGCTCATAAGTTTAAATACTCCATCAGAATTTCAGATGTTTTAGTCGTTTCTCAGGGAATATGAACAAAAATTTCTTTCACTCATGGCTAGCGGTTTGGTGAAGCCATTTATCAAACAAACTAATGTTTGCTCTAAAAAAACCCTAACAAATTTAAAAAAAAAACCCATACGGCACTGCAAACATCCAAATTCAACAGTGTATTTTCTAGTCAAAATATCTCACACTTAAAATAAAACAACCTAAAGAGTAACTTTTATTAAAATATAAGAACTTATTTTTAGAGTGTTTAGCATTTAACACATACATGAAAAGTTGTTTTAAAATGTGTATTATATCCAGTAATATTCTAGCTCAGAGAAATCTGTATTTAGCTCAAAGTACCGATTCATTGCATATTGGGTGTAAATGTGCACATGTCCTCTTTATTGTGACCGTTTCATGGTGAACCTTGTGTGCTGCGACGCAAAAAAACAAAACAAAAACATCACCATGTCTCATCTCCGAGAATGTCTTCTGCTGGTGTTCTGAGAATACTTAGCCACAGAAACCGCATACTGTGTTCAATGTGAGTGAATTATGGAAAATTATTTTAACCTTTACTTAATCTGACTACACTGAAAAGAACTAGTGATATATTTGAGAGGGCAAAATAGAAACAATTCCAGAAATACAAAATAATTACACTTAGACCACCCCCCCCCCCAAACACACAAAGAGATTGTACTCTTATCACTGTGAGAACATATTTTTGATTACTGTGACCTTTAACCTATATTCACTAAATTTGAATGGGATCTATTCTGGATCACCTTTTATGAAAATTGGTCAAGTAGTTTTAGCATAAAGCTGCTTATAAACAAACACACACACAAACAAAACAGAAACAACAACCCTCTCCTTTTCGGAGGGCGACGTAATAAAAGGCAATTCAGTAAAGTAACTATCACCTCAACAGATGCAACCCTGGTTAAATCTGCCTCGGCGGTTTCTTCAGTGGATTTCAGCGATGTGTGCAAACACTCATTTACTTACTTGTGTTTGGAGCTCTGCTCGTGGCTGTGACGGTGGCCTCGGCTGCGGGAGCGGCTGCGATGCCGCCTCCTCCTCTCCCTGGAGCGTGAGCGAGAACGGCGCCTGTCTCGTGACGAAGAACGCGAACGCCTCCTTCTGCGGTCACGAGAACGGGACCTGGCAAAAACACCAGCACCTCCGTTATAAATATTTGTTAGATACTTCATTTAATCTGAATCTAATCTTTTTTTTTTTCCTATAACAGCCAATCTGCAGTGTTGAGATCATTGGACACAATTAAAGACCCATTTACATGTCATTAGGGTCTGATGGTGCTCCCCATGTTATACAAACAATACTGGGGATGGCAGTTATTGGCTTAAGGGTTTTATGGCAGCTTAGTTTCTCAGAATTCTAATGCGACAGATGTCTTTACACCAACAGTAATATTAAGTACTTTCTTACATCATGTGCAGCAGACTTAAAATTCAGCAGGCTTTATCCAATCATTCAAAACCTTTCTTTCAACACGATACTTAAAACATTAAGACCTACAGAGACCCTGTAGTAGTAACTGTATATCTCATTTTACAAAAGTGGGAAATCTTCCTTACCTTCTATGCTCTCTGCTTCGTGATCTGGTCCTGGGATTTGGATAGGAAACAGTCATTTATTGGAACATCAAACAAACGGGGTATTCAACAGTTACTTTTCAACAGTCATGTCACAGATGCCACGAACCTTCTCCTCATTCTTTCCTCCTTCTCCCTCTCTTCTCGTCTCTTTAAGCGTTCTTGGTTCCTCTTCTCTTGCTTGTCAACCACAGTTTTCTGATCAAAATAAAAAGGTATCATACATTAGAGGACATCCACCGACTTCATTTTTTGTCATAAACGAAAGGTTTTACACCCGACACTTCGATAGGAGGCATGTACCTTTAGTTGGTCCAGTTTCTCCCTGATCTGGATGAAGCCCAGATGAAGCTTTCCTCCGAAGTGGTCAGCCAAGCGACGGTCATTGTCATGCAGACCCAGATAAGCAGAACACACCTCACACACTCGCAGCTTCTGCTGTTGGAAGCTGGAGGCAGGCATAGAGTTTCTGTACTCTTCCTAAAAGTGGAAGAAGGATGGGTCACAATCTGTAGTAGAGGCTTCAGAAGCCCTAGATAGGACCTAGATAGGATACACACACTTTACTGATCCTAAACTAGTTCCTTTCCTCACCTCTGCATCCTTCTTCTTGGTGCGGACTTTCTCTACCTCCTGCAGGACCTTCTGAGCCTCATCCACATTCCCTTCAGCTCCAAGCTGCTCAGCCTTGGCCAGAAGTTTCCCTATTTCTTCATTCAGCTCATGAACTTTCTCTGCCTACAACAGAGTCAGAGAAAATGAAATGTACACATTAATCTGTCTCTGTCACAGACGGGTCCCAATCTGTATGCCAGGTAAACCATTTTCACTCACCTTTGCTGCAACTTCAGCACTGATCTCTTCTTGAGTCTCAGCCAAACGTTTTTTGGCCAGTTCTGTCCTCCGGTCACAGTCGGCGATGAACGACTCCAAGTGGTCGACCGCCTTAAAGGGTGAACAAAGGAAGTTTAGGAAGAGTATAGTTAAAAAACAAACACCCCCACAATAGTCTGTCTTAATATGGTGACTTAAAATGATCAGCAGCTTATTATTATTTACTTACATCAAGCTCAAAAAACAGATCCCTCTCCTTGGAGGCAATTTCATAATCTGCTCGAAGTGCCAGGTCATGAATCTTCGTGCACTCTCCCAGGTCCATACGCTATCACCAAGACAAGAGAATAAAGATGTATTCAGACCTACTTCGTTTGTTCCATTTAATACAAACCAAAGTTTCCTTCCGCAGAAAGTCCAGACATTTTTTTGTTCTTGTTTTTAACCGGTGTGAATAAAAACATTGTGAGCTCTGATTCTATCCAAAGGCAGACTGAAATCACCTGTTCTAGGTGGCCTTAGACTGTGGACCACTTCACTTCTGGTGTGAATAGAACTGGCTTTGAGCTGAAACAAACCACAATGCCACCATAGCCATGTGGCATTGTGGGTAGCAATAAAACTGGAAGTAGTTGAGCCATAGAGCTAACCACAAGCTATGAAGAGATGTGGAGCAATGAGTCGATTGAATGAATCGCTAACATTTGGTCCTACTGCATTTAGGACCTTAACGTTTGTTGTCATCAATGCCCACTACGATTCACCACGAACCAAACTTTCAATGCCAGTACAGCTCATCACATTTGTGTTTCAGTTTCAAAATGTTGGTCTACTAGCAAAAAATGTAATGAGAATATAATCCGACCCAAAAAAACCAACAAACAAAAAAGAATAGTGTGCATTTGATCCAAACCAAAGAAGCGGACCAAAGGACTTTCCAGGTGTGAATACACCCAAAGATCAACACTCATCCACAAACAGCTTAACAAATGTCACTAAAAAGAAGAAATAGAAACAAGAAAAACACTCACTTCATATACTTCGACTCGCTTTGTAAAACAATAGAATTTCAGATAAAATGAACAAATATTGAGGTGACAGTTTTGCCTCAGGAGGATTCACAAACTGAATAAACTCCTTCCCCATGTCCACATCCTCAGGGAAAACAGTAAATTCTAAGTTGCTACCACTGACTGCATAACAAGTGTTCATGTGTGTGAAATTCCTGGGCTGTACATAATATGCAAAATACCAGGGCATTTGTTTGGCAAATATGCCATGGAATGATGCATACAGTGTGGATAGCAGACAAAAAAAAACAGAGCAGCTGTTCCAAGATTATGCTCCGTTTTCAACTTCAGGATTGCACTGAAATATCTGCAAATCCTAGAGTTTGTGTAGCATGGATAACATCTACAGACTACAGTGTACAAAGGATCAGGTTACTAAGAAACTGTGAGCCAGCACTGTCCAAATGAATGCCCATATGGTAACCAAGACTGGAGAGGGAGCTCAATTTCTTATTTTCTCTCCAGTCATGGCATTGCCCCCATTATTCAGCCTGTCATTTCAATCTCTTATCAGGTCCTGATGCAGATGACAGGAAACAGTAACTGAGCCCAAGAGTCAAACTAAATTACCAACAACAAAACCACTGCCCATTTTGCTACAGTTTTACTAAGCAATATAAAGACTTTATGGACACTAAACAGCCAAGTACATCTCATATGAAAAGGAAAAAAAAGTAGAAATGGAGGACTGATCTATTCTTATGTTTCAGGGCAGACATCCATAGAGAATACATAGTGAACACAAAGCCCTAATGTACTACTTCCACACCTGGTGTAGTCCATCTCATCCACTACAATAGAAATCTGACTGTGTAATTTTCTCTGTATTCATTACACACTGTCAGATTGTGTGTAAACAAGTCAATACGACATTGTATATTTATCTGGTTGATATGAAGGGAGATAGATAAATGCAATAATTTCAAGCAAAAAAAAAAAATCAAATGAACGGACTGGATTAACTTGGTACAAGAATTGACACTTCACCGGCATGACATTTTCCTGAATAAAAGCTTCTTGGTAAATGTTCTGGTAATAATAATAAATGTTTCCAAGTGTTAAATCCCCAGCCTGAATCAGTTTAATATCATTGTGAAGCAGAAAATATTTGAGGCAGCAGCTGTAAAAGTTGAGTGTCCTCCGCTTTAAAATTTTCATAACCTGATAGTAGTTTTATATTTAGGTACAATGACCTTGGTGGCAGCCTACTTACAGTCCCAGAAAGGATGTCATGTGGACAGCAGTTGAGAAGGTGACTTTTGCAGACTCGCTCATCAGTGAACTTGACCCTCTGCCGTGTCTCATCCCCTGAAACAGTCCAAAAAAACAACCAGTGAGAAAGCCCTCACATACTTGTCATCATGGCCGACGTATCCAGTGCTTACATACGTTACTGTAACTGCACTACATTCATGGGGAAGACATGTCACTAACTGCTCTCAGGGATGTTTGTCCCACTCCTAAGGGGGTTTAGTTTCTCATCATAAATCCTATGCAAAGATACTTTGTCAGTTTAAGTTATATTGTGAAACATGGCGGGTTCCTCTTGTCTATTATATTTCCTGTTATTTGTTTTCTTACCTTACAGACACTTTACATGCAGGGGCCTATAAGTTTAACTTGAGGAAAGGCTCCATGCCCACTCTGTAGATGTGGTCCATTAGGGAGATAATACTATAAGTGGCTATAAAACCAGTATAACATTAACACAACTATTCTTTCACTAAAATCTTCCAAGATATTTTTAAACACATTATTATTGATTACATGGGAATGACTTGTAAAACTGTGGTTAAAAAAAAAAAAAAGGAAATCAAGACACTTGTTCCAGCCAAGCCCTTTACAAAAATGAAACAGTGAAAATACATTCACAACAAAATACAGAATGAAATCCAAGGAAAAAAATTGGGTTTATACACACTGCGATCTGCACCACATACTGTACCCTTCTGCATCTTCAAGACCTCAGCAGCAGAATTTTAAACCCGCTGTAGAAAAGTATAAATGGGAACAGTTTTCTTGCCCAAACCTGTAGTAAGAAGTTGGGAGTCATACACAAGTCAGATTGTAAATGATGTGTGCAAAGTTTTTGTTTCGATTGACTGCTAAAATTGCCTTCTGAAAACAGAGGTCTAATGGAAAACTGAGAATTGTTCGTTTGGACTCAACGCGACCAGACGTCTTAGCAGCAATTGTAATTATAGTGCCATTGAAGTTTTACTCACTTGAGTGATCAAAAGTAAGTCTACAGTAACTTCCGGAAGGCAAACAAATTGTTTGGATATTCATAACAGCTTTAAAAATTATGTGTGACTCACGGCTCGATGAACATGAGGCTTTTCTGCAACTCCTTTGCAGATTGATGTAGGCTGGCAAAGATACACTGAACCTTAATGAATAAAATAAAGGGGCCACAATTGTTCAGTTTGTATGAAACATATGTAAGGGAAGAATTTGATATTAACTTGATCACACATACACCCACAAACTCACAACACAAATGCACTCTTATGCTACAGACTGAATAGGTAAGAGGTTACAAATCCACAGGGCTCTACACCTAATCTTCAACTGTCAGGATTAACTTCTGATTTATAAAGATAGCAGGGCAACTACCTGTCATGTTAAGTCCCTGACAGTCTACTGGACAGCCGATTTTCATTTTAATGTTTGTATCCAAATGGCTATGAAATACTATAAAATAAACAACTACATCTCACAGCAAAGGTGTTAAGCATCAAGCTGACTAAATCAGGTTCTACCCCTAGCTGACAAAAACAAAATTAAACAACAGTGGCGTAAACACACTGCAACACACAAAATATAATTGATATTTTTGAGCGTTTTCTGCAGGTGCTTGTTAATGCCAATATTCAGCCCGTTTATCAATTTAACGCCGTCGCATACAGCCGTGGGCTAAAGTAACATCACTTTACTTTAGTAATCTAGAAAATGCATTGCCCGCTTTTCCATTTCAACCTGCTAAATTGGAAGAACGGACTTAAATGTAATAATGTTTGCAGTATGTTTTGTAACTGCAATAATACTGCGTTGACTCATATCGGCGAGCAAAGCACCTAGCGGTCCGTAACTTTACAATAAACACAGGCCTTAGCTGCTAGCTAGTAGTAGCAGCTGCTGCACACTGGCTATAGCAATTGCGCTTTAAGCGGGAAGTGCACCTAAAAGTGCATTAAATCGTTAACATAAAACCAACCATAATAGATACAAACATTAAATCTTAATTTTAAGTCGAAAAAGTATATCTGAAGCTAAATTGTGGAGCCCTCTGCAGTATATCCATTCATGCAGGTCTGTCCATCACACGCCAACACAAGCCAGCTTCAGCAGTGGCTCCATCTTGGCTAGCTAACTAGCTCAGCTAGCATGCTACGGCAAACTCACCATCCCTCGCTGTTCCCATTAACTGGTCGAGCAAAGCTCTCATTTGAGCTTGGGCAGACATTGTCGTCGATCGTCCGTCGAAAGCTCTATGTAAAAATCAAGCAACTGAAATCAGTCCCTTTATATTGTTTTTATGTTACTTGATTATTTATTCTCCCAAGCATCACCTCTTGTAGCTTTTCTCAATTTCGTAGACTCGTCTGTTTCCGTTTTATATCAGGGAAATGACGACAAACCCTGTTCAAGTTCCTTTTTAAATTTTAAACTAATTTGTCTAAATATTAAAATAAATACACAGTAGCAATACCATTGTCTCAGATAGAAACTGAAATACAAATATAAGTAAATAAACGATATGGGTAAAATAATTTTAAATCCGAAACGGGGGTAAAATTTCCGTTTCGATGTCGAAATGACAGTCGACATTACACCAATCCTAACGTTCGACGGCAGGAGAAAGAGCCAATCAGATAAAGCCCGTAGTGACTTAATCTCTTCCATTATTTTTGCCCTGTGTATGGAATTTCAGGCAGCAGCTTCACTTATCCCATTCTCAAAATAGCACAGTTTGCTACTGGTCGCATTGTTTTAAGACGGTAGACTTGACATTATTCTCCCTTGATGATTTTCTGCTGTAAACACGAGCAAAACAAAACTTCTGCCTGGCAGTTCGATTAGGGTGAAAAAGTAACCCGGAATTGTGGGTTTGCCTGAGATTTGTTTACGCAGCTGACGGCTGACAGGCAGCGTTTGGATCGTCAGGCCTACGCACAACACTGACCATCCAAAGACGGGCATAAAGGAAGAGAAAACTTTCCACCAGCCAGTGTAAATACATTTAACATTATACCCCACATAGTGACTTTTCATTGCAGTTAGTCGTCGAATAACCGTATTTGTTGGAGTTTGCTATTACTTGCAAAGTTAGCGAGAAAAACAGGCGTTGCTCGTAAACTTTTTAATACACGCTTTGCTAACTTAGACGACTGTTTGACATTGAAATAGTCTGAGAAAGAATTGTTCACGGATTTCCTGGCTGTTGATTTTCAACTTTTTCACAAGTTAAGAAATTATAGACGTACGTTTGTAATTGCTGGATACATGTAACCTAACCATAATTGTGCGGGGCAGTATTTTTCGGTTTCCATCTTGAGCAATATGCTTCACAACATATGGCAGCGTGTGCTAGCTAAAGTGTTGATCATTGTTCGTGATGAGTTTGTTGTTTCTGTACTGAGAAATCTCTGGAGTCATTGTTGGCAAGTCTGAATGGGTTGAAACCACAAAGGATGATACAGCAGAAATAGCTGGACATAGACACTGCCGCCTTCAGTATTTTTTAATGTACTATATATCAGTGGATACTAGTTTGTTTTTTGATCAGGCTGCCCTGGTAGGTGTAGGTTCATAATCTTGACTGCAATTTGACTATGAAACCACACTGTTTACTGGTGGGAGAAATATTTTTGTTTTGACCACCATTTGTATGAGTGACACTATATGCTCTTTTACCTATCTGACAGGGTGTTGGCTGGTAATGCGTTGAGGTGACAATGGAAACCATAGACCATGCCACAGAAGGTGATCCTCTGAAGAGAGAGGATGGGGTGGAGGCAGGAATAGCACCTGCAGCTTCACAAACAGAGCTGAAGAAAAAGAAGACCTGTCAAGAACTGAGTTTTGCTAAACTGACCCACTGGCGAACAGCAGTCTTTTTCTTTTCCTTGTTCCTCTGCCTCACAATAGTGTTTGCCTTCTCCTTCATCATCCCCTGTCCTGTCAGACCGCAGTATCTCATTTCCTGGAACAGGACTTTCAATGAATCGGGTATGTAAAAGTATTTGTTTTCCAATGCATTGCCTGATGTAGGGAATGGCATACTGACTGTTTATCTCTGTTCCAGTCACACATAATTTCCTTGCTGTTGAAGATGCAAACAAAGACAAAGTGAAGGATATGCTGTTTGCTCTCAGTGGTGTAAAAGGAGGACAGAACAACACGTGTGTTGATGCAGGTATAAAGTTTTTATATACCGGCAGACTTATAGTGTTTTTGTTGTCCTTAAATCCATTTAAGTCTACCATGTAATAAGCAGAATTTTAGGCCTTACAAGTGTTAAATAGTTCTTTAAAATGTAAAAATTGTTCTTGAAATTGAGGCTACTTTTATAATGTTGCAGTAGTTTTGATTGTTTTTAAATGTGTTTTGTTAAAATGTGCACCTATTTCATAATTGCGTAGACAGTTGTAGAAAAATACAATACACTGTAAGATTAACATGAAACTATTAACCATAAATACAATAAAATGTGTAAGCAGGTCAGAATGTATTGGGCCACATCAAGCTTACATTTTGCAATGCAGTGCCTGAGCTAGCAGGGTGTCCCATTTAAGAAAATAAAATGCATCTAGAAGTAATAAAATTAAAAAATGAAGATTATGAGTAATAAATAGTGTAATACTCAAATTTAGCTTGTTAAAACCTACAGAAAACCCCAAGTTAATATAATCCCTGAAACCACACCTTATGTTGCTTGCCAAATTACAGTTGTCTTAAACTTGAGGACACATTGTGTGTTGCAGGTCTTCCCTCGCCGTGTCTCTTTTTGATGGCTGTAGATGGGACAGATGGAGAGACACTGTGGGAGCGTCCACTGGAGGATGACTTCAAGTGGGCCCAGTGTGGACTGGAGAAAGTCACAGGTCAAAACTGGGACTGCTTGGTGTCCCACTCCAACCAGTTTACAGCTATCGACAAATACACTGGTTAGTGACTCATGTGTTTGTGTAGAGTGCACTGGTCTTCAGGTGCTGTATTGCTTTTACTCTAATTCTCATCTGATCCCCTATGATTCTCCAATCAGTATTAAGAGAAGACATGTGATGAAAGGTGGTTCGTGAATGTACAAAAAGTACACACATCTCTTATTATTTTTAAATGTTTTCCCTGATTTGTTAGCAAGTTTATTTACACATCCCCTACACCTTCTAAGGCTTTTAGTCCATATTGGTAAGAACATTTATTTAGCCATATTTCTCTACTTAACCAAAATAGCTTTGGTGGCTAATTTTAGCCCAATTGCAACAAAAAACTGACACACCTTTTTCTCTCATACATTTTCTTCTTATAATATTACCTACATTTTTTAATATAACTTTCATCACAACTTTTTCATCAAATCTGTAAAACCTGTGTTGTAGCTTAAGTATCACGATTCAGTAAGTCTTTCTGTGACTTGGCACCTGAATCTCTTCACTCACAATGAACAATTTGGAAGTGCACGCCACCATAAATAAGCCTCTGTTTGTTTCGTTTGTGAACGGAGCTGGTAGTTCATTCAGGCATTTTTACCCCGCCCCCTGAAGGGGAGAGGGGTATCGTTTTTGATTCAGTTTGTCTGTTTAAACTACTGGACCAACTTCCATGAAATTTTTGGGAAAGGTGTGAGGTGGTCCAGAATAGATCCTATTAACACTTGGTGAATGTAGATCAAAGGTCACAGTCACCAAAAATGTGTTTTTGCAATGATAAGAAATGGGGCAAATCAGGTTAAATGTGCGTGAGGGGGCGGGGTTTGTTGTGCCTGGCACCATTTCTTGAGAAACTTGTTTCAACATGCTTTGTGGGAATCGCAGCTCCATACAGCCGCAGCAGCACAAACAACAAACATGTCAACCAAGCGAAAGTGGGTACAAGTAACTCTGCTTCCCACAAAGCACGTCACAACAAACGTCCAAAAATGCCTGAGTAACCCACTGGCTCAGTCTGTAAACAGAGGATCGTTTATGGAGTACACTTAAAATTGTGAGGGAAGAGAGGGTGTGTAACCACAGATAGACTTTACTGATTCGTGATACTTAGGCTATGACTATAACTGGCTTTTATAGATTTGATGAAAAATATGTGAAGTCATAGGTACTTTTATTATCAGAGAATTTGTCATGTTTCACATTTTATGAAAATATTCAGTTTCTTATTGAGGAGTGTTTTGTTAAAAATGCACCTCTTTGATTTAATAAGTGATGCTCTTAGAATGTATTTATGACCTTTTCCCTTTGCCATCTAAGCTTGAATCCAATTTGGTTCTCATACAATGTCATAATGAGGTATTCAATGTCAAATGAAACTCTACCAAGCATACTTTGCCATGGTTTAAATATTTGTTTTTAATGTATTGTCAGGTGACGTTAGGTGGCAGCAGCCTCAGCCTCCAGGTCTGCAGAGCTCTGCACCGGTTCTGAGTGTCCCAGATCTGGATGGTGACGAGGTCAGCGATATGGCCCTGGTAGCACAACAGAACCAGGAGGTAAACCTTACTGATGTCACAAACATACATTTTTCTTAAAGTCTCACTGAGTGCAGCTAAAAACTAGCCTAGGATCTAGTCTGTCCCCAGTGGCCGCAAATGGTATTTGCTACGGGAGACAGACTAGACAGCCTCGGATCTGAAAATCCAAAATGTACCGGGCCAATCAAATTGCGAGGGGCGGGATTGGAGCCCGCCCTGCCTCATGACGACACAAATACGACACGTAATGTTGTAGTCGCAGAGACGTAGCAGCTAGCACACATTGCCGTAACACCAGTTGCTAGCTGCTAGACAACATGGCTCATCACCAGGAACAACCATTCGAGCTGGCTTTGGCAGCAACGCTAGGTGATTTAAAATTACAGTTTTCCCTGCGAGAGGAGCAGAAAACGGCACTTAAGCTGTTTTTGGAAAAAAGGGACGTTGTCGGAGTTTTGCCCACCGGGTATGGCAAAAGTTTGATTTATCAGCTGGCTCCGCTAGTGGGACGACGCATGGGTCTGCACAACCTGCTGGTGATCGTTGTGTCACCCCTTTTAGCCCTAATGGATGACCAGTTGCAAGAGGCAGAAAAACTGGGAATACGAGCAGCACAACTCGGCAAAGGCGACCCGGAGGAGATCCGAAGCGGCCGGTGCCAAATAGTGTACGGGAGTCCGGAATCCTGGCTGAACCGGGAATGGTTAGACCTGCTCCATGTTCATCGCTCTGATTGGTTGGCTCTGACTGGTTACCCATCCAATGGCGTGGCGTTGTGTAAAGAGAAAATTTGACAGACAGCGGTTATCCCGCCCACAAATTCGCCTAGACTTTCTAGACTCTCCCCGTAGCAAATACCATTTGCGGCCACTGGGGACAGTCTAGATCCTAGGCTAGCTAAAAACACTTGGTAGTGAAGTCCTCATAAAATCCATTAAACGTCGCCTCCTTCCTGTTTTCTGCAGAGTGTGATGTTTTTCCTGTCGGGGAAGACAGGCGCTCAGATTGGTTCTGCTGTGTCTCTAAACTCAACAGAAAAAGTCAATCGTGTTCTCCATCTCTCTAAAGAAGGATCTTACTATGTTCTGCTTCAGCAAGGTTTGTATCTGAACGTGTGTGTGTGTGTGTGTGTGTGGTTTACATGTGTTTACAGTTTACATGTGGCACCACAGCCATTAACAGGGTTCCAGCGGATCCTTGAAAAGTCTTAAAAGGCATTGAATTTATTTTTCTAAAAATAAGGCCTTAATTGGTATTAAAATGTCCTAAATCCAATTTTCAAAAGTCTTAAAAATTATCTATTTAAAATAAACAGTTGGGTAAAACTGCCCCCAGGTAATTCATGTGGTGTTTTTTTTTCCCTTTACAATTTTGGTTCATTGTCGGCTTGGTCTTAAATTTAATTTCAAACTGTGTTAAAAAAGTCTTTAAAAGTCTTGAATGTAACTTGCCCTGAGCTGTAGGAACCCTGATTAAAGATGCATGTAAAATCAAAGTGAGGGCATAAATACAAGGTATACTTCCCAAAGGTCTAAAAGATACAGTTGTACTAAACCCAACATTTTCTCTAAAGTTACACCACTATTGTTCACAGATACTGGCGTGTTTGGAGTGGCACTGTGGAGGATCGCTGCCCAAGCTAAAGAAGGGATGGAGAAAGGCCTGAAGGTGAATAAGAAGTGGGAAAAGATGGCCAGCGCCACATCTGGCCTTATACCCATCTATGAGTAAGAAGACACACACATCTAATTTGTCAACCCAATGTTAAGACACATTTCACCAAACAACTCATCATCACAAAGTGTTAATAGCTACTTCTACTTTTTAGGTCTGACTCACAGACACAAGTGTATAGAACAGAAACAGAGCCCTTCAACCTGCTGATTGTGACAAAGAATGAGGTGGCTTTAGTCAGTGGACAAACGTTACAGCTACTGTGGAAACGTAACACGACTTCAGTCCTGGGGTAAACTATAGCTTACAAATATCACATGGAATGGGACTTAAAACTCTTCCTATAAATGAAATCTGTGTTTTCCTCGTTTCTTCTTTCAGTGAACCCTCATTTGGTCACTTTAACAAAGACAATGAACTTGATGTTGTCATTGAGGAGGATATTGGCAACGACACAAAGAAGGTGAGGTGGTTTTCAAACTGCTGCAGAACAACTGGGTTAGTGATGGGTTAGTATTCTGTACACACCATGATGGGTTAGTACTCACCTTTGTCTGCATTTGATGCAGGTGATGGTTCTGGATGGAGAATCTGGTGGAGTGTTGTGGTATGTCAACCTGCTGGCAACTCCAAACTCACCCCCACCCACCTCTATACTCACCACCAACTCGTTCTCTGTCTTCATGCTCTGGGGTGTACTACCCTCAGTGGCCAATTCATCTGTAAGTATTTCATCT